>JAWNPC010000589.1:0-600000 GCA_035045365.1 Drosophila leonis
ATATATACTTTACGGGGTCTGCCACGCCTCCTTCTGCCTGTTACATACATTTTAACAAAACCATTTAACCCTGATTTCCCATTTTCAATGGCTTCAGGGTATAATAAGCCCTCTAAAGTTGTCATACGATTTTAATGACAGCTTTATCATAGAAAACTTGAGTGCATCTACAGTTAAATATTTATATAGTCTGTATAGTATTTTGAAGGTTGATATAAAACAATCTTTGAGCGGACATTAAATTACTTAATAATTAAAATTGGCTAAACAAGAATACAATAAAATTAAAATATATTTTGAACAAAAATATATAAAAAACTAAAATATTCTAGGAGTGCTGCAAATCTTATGATATTATGCAAATTAAAAAGTTACTGATTGATATTGATATTGATTTGGAAAATTAAAACTTGATATCCATATGCGATGGTTATCCTTTCAATTATGCATCTCTGAAGGTTGCCGGTATCCGCAAACATTATTATTTGGAAGTAAGATTATACGTATATTTCGTTCATGATCCATTGGAAAGATCTTTGACTTATATATGTATAGCGTTCACCTAATGCAGAGCTGGTATTTTAAATATTTTAACTCTTCTATATTTGATACGATCGGATGTCCATGCAGACGGACAGAAATGAATTTATTCATCTCGTCGTTTAGAATATATGTTTATAAAAGTTATTATCATACAAGAGCATAGAGCTTGGGACTTAAATTAAGTCTTCGACAAATGAAAAGTAAACACTAAAATCAACAGTTTCTTTGGTTTTTAGTATAAATGGAAAAATCAGTAAATAGTCGCCTGTTGGAAATGGGCTTAATAGCTTCCTGGTGTCCGGATAAAAATCTTTTACTTCCTGATATCCCTGTTGATTAAAATAAGAATATTAACATTAAAGTCATTTAAGATCTCAGTTTTATTTACGATAAATGGACACGTATGATTGAGTGTTGAAAATGCCTTGAATAAACCAAAAATCATTTTAACAGCAGGATTGTTTGGCTTTTGTAGGAACTAGCATCCATCAAATGATATCCAAGGATTGTAACCATTTTCTTTTTTTTGATTTGCGATCGTACTTGTACATCATTGATCGGATGTAATATAGTCAGATGAATGTTTAGGATAGTTTTGTTTTGCCCCGTTAAAACCCAAGATTTGTTGTGCTAATATACAAACAGCATTCGTTAACTTGACGACGGCACTATGCTGAAAGGAAAATAGTGAAGTTAATGTATTACTGTTTACCTATTTGATCTGTTTGATTTTATTACGTTAATGTTTGCGTTGAATATTACAATAGAAGCAAAGTGGAAAGAAGAAAAAAGTTGATTGGGATTCAATATATAACTTTAGCAGACATTTTTATATCTTCCGTTGTTTGTTCTATATGATTCTAGCAATACGCAAGTAATGAATTGTTAAACGCCGCATAGGGGACATTATATATTATTGAAAATCTATTTTTGGGAGTTTTATTAGGGGGGGGTGGGGGGGGTGGTTTTTTATTGTACAAACTTAGAATTGATCAAAATAAATTAATTTATATGTTCCTCTCGGATTACCCACAAGTGTTGCTTTCCGGACTAGGACACATTTTTCTTTTTATACATTTTTGCTTTATATTGTACGAGTATAACGTGGATTAAAATCTGTAATATTTAAATGAGCTACAATTTTACGGAACTGGCAATGTCGAAAACATTTTTAAAATATATCTATTAGTTTCAGTCCATTAAACTGTAGCTTGTGCTGATTTAGGTGAGTCATTATATCTAAAGTGCACGATATTTTAAGAATTAAAGACGAATGGTTTCGATTTCTCTATATATATAAATTATATTTTTATATTGCTTAAACAATATCGATTATTGGCTATCGATGATAGATTTAATATTGATATCGATTTTTAAATGATCGATTTACTCTTTCAAAATGTCTACCATTATTGATCAGAAGCACGAATAGACATATATACATGTATGCTTTACATTAGGTTCATTAAATTGAGAAAAGAAAATGGCAAACAGAGTATATTAGTATTCGTGAGCCCATAAATTATATATTGTATAATATATAATGTCCGTCATACTGCCTATATGAACTTTCGATTTGAGCTCGGCTACAGTGTATATAATAAAGTTTTGATAAAATAACAGAAGAAGGTAACATTTAATTGAATCGAATTCATCGGTATTGTAGGTTGCTATTTTTATTATTATTATATTTTAGGCAAATTAATGCTTTACTAAAATCTATACATTTTCAATTTTCATTCGTTCATTCAACTTCACATAGTTATAGATGAAGCACATCCATTTATCCACTTGATAAAGTCAATTATTCTACAATATTAATAAATCAATATATATGTATATATTATATTTGGAATTTTGTAAATCAGTTTATTAAATATATTGAATAATTTACATTTAATCTTCGACACATGTAAAGTAAACTTTTACATCCAACGTTAGTTGCTTTGAAAGTATAAATGTTAGAATTATTAAATAGTCTCCAGTTGGAAGTGGGTTTCGAAGTTTGTTGGGTATAATATAAAAATCTCTTATTGCCTGATGACCCTATCAAAACATAAAATAAGAGAGAATGAAAGTTAAACTAGGCATTTTAGATGTGTATTATTCACTTACGTTATATGGACATGTATGATTAACTGTTGAAAACTCTTTAAAGATTCCATAAATCATTTTAATAGCGGGATTATTGGGCCTTCGCAAAAATTTACAGGCATCAAATGAGATATCGAAAAGCCACGGTTTGTAACCATTTCCCTTTCTTTGGACTTGAATTCGCATATCGATTATGTTAGCCGGATGGAATAACTCCATGTCAACATTTAAAATGGTTTTGTTTCGTTGCACGGCCTTCAATCGGCATCGACTTATAACAACCCAGGATTTGTTATAGGAATTACACACTGCATTTGTCATTTTGAAGGTAGCACCATGCTGGAAAATCAGAATGTATTTGTAGTTAAGGCTTAATTCATTTACTTGATTCACTTGATTTAATTACATTCAAATTTGTGTTTAACATCAGCAGCACACTTGGCAAAAGCAAACAATTCCAATAAAGTATATGCATGGTTTTTATATTCTTACTATGCAAGCAATCAGTCTATGCTGTTGGGTTCTTTACTGCGCTCTGGTTATGTCTCCTTCGAAAATTTCATTTTTATACTGTGCACTTATTGGAAATGGGGTATAGTAATTGTATGTACTTATTTGTATAGATAGAGTTAGTGAGATATTCTGCAAATCGGTCCCTTCCAACTACCATTTGTTATACTCGGTTTTATTTAGAATTATAAATAGCGAACTCAAATCATTTAAGGGAATACAAAAGTGGGTAATTTCAACTGTTTTTGTACTTAAACAAATTATTAAGTTGTCACGCTCAAGCATGCGTACAAATATAATAATAATATAATATTTGATCATATATTGATGATTAAATACTGGAACATTTATGTTGCAAAAAGATGTACAGGAAATAATCCAATATAATCATATTGCGAATGAGTATACAGCTTAATTATGGTCACGTGCACTATCTGAAATCAACGTGAATATTATATAACGATTCGTATGTATAAAATATAATATCCACTTTGCTTTTAATAATAAAATAAATAATAAAATGAATGTATATTTATGTGGGGACATTTCCACTTTTATGTTTTAATTGGAATTTTGTAAATAAGTTTACTCAAAATATTAAAATATTTATATTAAATCTTCAAGAAATGAAAAGTAAATTTTTTCATGAAGTGTTCGTTGCTTTGAATGGTTAAAATTAGTAAATAATCGCCTGTTGGTAATGGATTTGGAAATTTATGGGTGGTAGGATAAAAATCTGTTACTCTCTGATGACCCTAGCGATACAGAATGAAAAAAGAAGAAAAAGAAAATTAAACGAGGTACTTTAAGTCTGTTTTTTACTTACAACGTATGGGCACGTATGATTAAATGTTGAAAACTATTCAAAGATTCCATAAATCACTTTAATAGCAGGATTGTTGGGCTTTCGCAAATATTTACATGCATCAATGGTGATATCGATAACCGAAGGTTTGTAACCATTTCCCTTCTTTTGGACTTGCACTCTCACGTCGATTATATTAGCCGGATGCCGGATTGTTTCGTTGCACGGCCTTCAGTCGGCTTTGATTTACAACCCAAGATTTGTTATAGGAGTTGCAGACTGCATTTGTCATTATAACTTTAAGCCCATGCTGGAAAAAATTATTTGTATGTATGTTTTCTTTGAGATTTCACGTAGTTGAATAATTTGATTTAATTACATTCAAATTTAGGTTCAACATCAGCAGCATACTTGAAAAAAACCAAACATTTCCAATAAACTCTATATGTGACTTTTGAAGTCATATGGAATTGATCGGTCTATGTTGATGGGCAGTTAATTACTTTCTAATCATGATTCCTTAAAGAACTCTCATTTTTATGATTCACAATATAAAAATCGGAAATATCGGAAATGGGGTATAATGGATTTATGGAAATCTTTGTATGATAGAATTAATGCTTTATTCTTTTTTAAGATAACAATGTGAATGCATCGGCATAGCTATATAGAATTTGGAGGAAGCTAGCATATTCTATGCGTGCTTTGATCCGTCCCGGGTATGCAGGACTTATTTAAAATAAAACAAGTAAGAAAACTCTAGTCGGTGGTGCTCGACTAGGAGATCCTCTGAACCCCGTCCGAATTGCGTTTTAAAATATACTCAGTTATGTATTTATTAATGCAGACAAATGTAAGTTTGTAAATTTTTTTTTTTAAACCGGTATCCAAAATATAACGTTTTCTTCTGCCTGTTACATACATTTGACATTTTAACAAAACCATTATACCCTGATTTCCCATTTTCAATAGGTTCAGGGTATAAAAATACCTTAGTTGCGTATTAGTACAAAATACGTAGATCTATTACCGGTAACTGCCTTATATTCTCCATTATAGATATGTTAAACATTTTATTGTCAAAAAGTGTATACAAAAGTAGGTAAATATTTCAACTTTTATTGAACTCTAAAAAAAATGTGATTATTTTCTCATGTCATGCCTTAGTCGATATATGCATTTGAATACAATATATAAATATTTGCTAACGATTATAAAATTCATTTTGACTAAGTGTGCCATCAAAAAATACGAGATATGATCCCTAAAGGTAACGTTATCGATTTTTTTTAATGACATTGAAGGTAATATTGGAGAAAATAAGTTTCAGATGGTGATTGAGATCGACTCATCCATTCATACTCTCACATAGATAGACGAAGTTACTTGATAGTATTCACTGTGCTTAGTAAAATAAATAAATAATACCATTACCATTTATGTGCTTTATTTCTGGACAAAATTTGCTGAATATATTGAAAAATTTTATATTAAGTCTTCAACATATGAAAAGTAAACATTCACATCAAAGGTTCGTTGCTTTGAAAGTATAAAGGTTAGAATTAGTAAATAGTCTCCTGTTGGTAATTTGAATGGAAACTTATCGATGCTCGGATAAAAATCCCGAACTCCCTGATGACCCTGTCAAAACAATATAAAAAAAAAATTAAAGGAGGCACTTTAAATATGTATATTTACTTACGCTATATGGACATGTATGATTAACTGTTGAAAACTCTTTAAAGATTCCATAAATCGTTTTAATAGCTGGATTATTGGGCCTCCGCAAATATTTACAGGCATCGAATGAAATATTGAAAAGCCAAGGTTTATAACCGTTTCCCTTTTTTAGAACTTGCAGTTTCATGTCAATTTCATTAGCCGGATGTAAAAAATCCATATCAACGTTTAAGATCGTTTTGTTTCGTTGCACAGCCTTCAATCGGCATCGACTTATAACAACCCAGGATTTGTTGTAGGAATTACAAACTGCATTTGTCATTTTAATGGTAGCACCATGCTGGAAAAATAAGAATGTATTCTTGGTTAAGGTTTAACGTACTTGATTCACTTGATTTAAAATTACATTCAAATTTATGTTCAACATCAGCAGCACACTTGACAAAAGAAAAAACTTCCCATAAATTCTATACATGACTTTGGAGTCATATGTAAACGATTGGTCAATATCGATGGTTAGCTAAATACGCTGTGCTAATACTTCCTTTGTATACTCTGAATTTATTGAAAATTTTGCAAAAGTTAATGGTTTTGTGGTAATGTATATTTAATAGAATCTATAATCTATTTTTATTTAAGATAAAAAGCCGAGTGGATCCATCAGTGGTTTCACCCGCCAGTCCCTCATTTCGCGTGCCAATATACATTAGCTACAAACTTAAACTTCGCAAATGAGCCATAAGCAATAACTAATTTGCATAGAGAGCAAAAATCGCTAAAAAATTGTTGGATTTTGCTATAGGGTATCTCCTCATCGGGCAGCCACTACTGGAGTAATCATAATTGATTCAAAATAGAAATTTGTTCAGTAAATAGATTTTTCCATAACTTCCCTTCTTAAAATGACTATAATGGCTAGGTTAAAACAAGTAGGAACGTTGCAGTCGAGCATTACCGACTGCAGAATACTCATTCAAGGCCCAAACTCTACTAGCTCCATTTCTGATTTGCTACACCCCCAATTGGTATAAATATATCAATTTTGGCAAATCAATACCTTTATTGAGGTCAATAGTAATTTAGTCGTTAAATTTGGAGTTTCTAGCTGTTAACAACAAATGCTATCAACAGTTCGCTCGCATTGCGTAGTTTCAGATATGTTTCGTTTCACGCGCATGTTTTATATATGTTTTAAAAAAATTTCCAGTCTCTAGCATCAATAGTGCTCAAGATATAAAAGAATATGTATAAATCACTATATAGTCAGATCCAATTTGCCACGCCCCCAGTGGCCGTGGATAATTAATGCTTTTATCGATGTTTATAGGATCTTAATAGTAACTCACATGCCAAATTTGGGCATTTTAGTTCTAAAACTGTAGAAGATACAGTTTTACCCGATTTGCCTCGGCCCCAATGGGTATATATATATATCAGCCACATCTTGTTGATCTTAGGTTGTCAACGCGAGTATACGTTCAAAATTTCAAATTTCTAGATTTCGTAATCAAATTTGAGTAAACATTTAAAATTTCAGATATCTAGCTTTTGTGGCTTACAAGATTGCTGCGTGTGAACGGACGGACGGACGGACGGACGGACAGACGGACATGGCTTTATCGACTCAGTTTGTCGAGCTGATCAAGAATATATATACTTTACGGGGTCTGCCACGCCTCCTTCTGCCTGTTACATACATTTTAACAAAACCATTTAACCCTGATTTCCCATTTTCAATGGGTTCAGGGTATAAGTGAACGGTCGGCCCTCTAAAGTTGTTATACGATTTTAATGACAGCATTATCATAGAAAACTTGAGTGCATCTACAGTTAAATATTTATATAGTCTGTATAGTATTTTGAAGGTTGATATAAAACAATCTTTGAGCGGACATTAAATTACTTAATAATTAAAATTGCTTAAACAAGAATACAATAAAATTAAAATATATTTTGAACAAAAATATATAAAAAACTAAAATAATCTAGGAGTGCTGCAAATCTTATGATATTATGCAAATTAAAAAGTTACTGATTGATATTGATATTGATTTGGAAAATTAAAACTTGATATCCATATGCGATGGTTATCCTTTCAATTATGCTTCTCTGAATGTTGCCGGTATCCGCAAACATTATTATTTGGAAGTAAGATTATACGTATATTTCGTTCATGATCCATTGGAAAGATCTTTGACTTATATATAGCGTCCACCTAATGCAGAGCTGGTATTTTAAATATTTTAACTCTTCTATATTTGATACGATCGGATGTCCATGCAGACGGACAGAAATGAATTTATTCATCTTGTCGTTTAGAATATATGTTTATAAAAGTTATTATCATACAAGAGCATAGAGCTTGGGACTTAAATTAAGTCTTCGACAAATGAAAAGTAAACACTAAAATCAACAGTTTCTTTGGTTTTTAGTATAAATGGAAAAATCAGTAAATAGTCGCCTGTTGGAAATGGGCTTAATAGCTTCCTGGTGTCCGGATAAAAATCTTTTACTTCCTGATATCCCTGTTGATTAAAATTAGAATATTAACATTAAAGTCATTTAAGATCTCAGTTATATTTACGATAAATGGACACGTATGATTGAGTGTTGAAAATGCCTTGAATAAACCAAAAATTATTATTTTAACAGCGGGATTGTTTGGCTTTTGTAGGAACTAGCATCCATCAAATGTCCGTCTGTCTCTCCGTCTGTCCGTCTGTCCGTATGTATGAACGCGTCGATATCAGAACATATAAGACCTAGAGACTTGAAATTTTTTTTGGAAGTCCCTGTATAGCACGCGCATATCGAGTTTGTTTTAGAAACTCGACTTTTAACTTTTCCCGTTCTTTTGTTATCGATTAAAAACCTTATCGAAATAAAGTAAATAAATTATATCTCGTACATCATTCGAGCTAGAGTCTCCAAATTTTACATTTAGTTTCATTTATATTTTATACAATTTCGGTTTTTGTTATATTTTGAATATTAGTTAAAAATTTTACAAAAATTTTCAAATTGAAGTTCAGTTGCAAATATAGCCAATATGTGAATGAGTTTGTAGTTTGTAGATCATATGCTGAAATTTCAATTTCATTGAAATCCATTAAGTATCAGAGAAGTAATTAAACAACACGTTTTGTCAATTGCAACATGTGACCAGAAACCCACCCCCGTTTTCATTTTTTCTATACATGTGCACACATACATTGAGACATTCGAATGCGAGCATTCTTGTCTGTTCTAAGAATCACAACAATTACAGCTGACTGCGTGAATTTTGTTATAATTCTTAGCTGACTTTAGTTTCGAATTTGCTACTGTTTACTTAAGCAGTGCGGTGGCGGTGTTGATAGAAGCTAGGCACGACGTGCCTTGCAGGTCTGGGTTCAAACCCCGCCGATGTCAAATATTTTTAATTGTTTTTTTTTTTCACACACACAATTACGGTGGAGGTCAGGTGATGTTGGCTCGACTCCAGCTGCGGAAATGTGGTATTTTCTTAATTTTTTCTTTTTTTCTTTTATTAAATTATTATTCCTATTATTTAAAAAAAAAAAACTACTTTTTTGACAAACATGCTATTCGATTGTGAAAGTGCAAGATTGGCAATTTAATTAAATTTTGTATAAGTTTGTAATGTATACAAGATACGGAATATATGTATTTAAAAACGCAGATTGGACGGGGTTCAGGGGATCTCCTAGTCGGGTACACCCCATTTGAGTTTCTTACTTGTTTTTAATGTCATTGAAGGTAATATTGGAGAAAATAAGTTTCAGATGGTGATTGAGATCGACTCATCCATTCATACTCTCACATAGATAGACGAAGTTACTTGATAGTATTAACTGTGCTTAGTAAAATAAATAAATAATACCATTACCATTTATGTGCTTTATTTCTGGACAAAATTTGCTGAATATATTGAAAAATTTTATATTAAGTCTTCAACATATGAAAAGTAAACATTTACATCAAAGGTTCGTTGCTTTGAAAGTATAAAGGTTAGAATTAGCAAATAGTCTCCTGTTGGAAATTTGATTGGAAACTTATCGATGCTCGGATAAAAATCCCGAACTCCCTGATGACCCTGTCAAAGCAATATAAAAAAAAATTAAAGGAGGCACTTTAAATATGTATATTTACTTACGCTATATGGACATGTATGATTAACTGTTGAAAACTCTTTAAAGATTCCATGAATCGTTTTAATAGCGGGATTATTGGGCCTCCGCAAATATTTACAGGCATCGAATGAAATATCGAAAAGCCAAGGTTTATAACCGTTTCCCTTTTTTAGAATTTGCAGTTTCATGTCAATTTCATTAGCCGGATGTAAAAAATCCATATCAACGTTTAAGATCGTTTTGTTTCGTTGCACAGCCTTCAATCGGCATCGACTTATAACAACCCAGGATTTGTTGTAGGAATTACAAACTGCATTTGTCATTTTAATGGTAGCACCATGCTGGAAAAATAAGAATGTATTCTCGGTTAAGGTTTAACGTACTTGATTCACTTGATTTAAAATTACATTCAAATTTATGTTCAACATCAGCAGCACACTTGACAAAAGAAAAAACTTCCCATAAATTCTATACATGACTTTGGAGTCATATGTAAACGATTGGTCAATATCGATGGTTAGCTTATTACGCTATGCTAATACTTCCTTTTTATACTCCGAATTTATTGAAAATTTTGTGGTAATGTATATTTGATAAAATCTATAATCTATCAATATACATTAGCTACAAACTTAACACTTCGCAAATGAGCCATCAGCAATAACTAATTTGCATAGAGAGCAAAAATCGCTAGAAAATTGTTGGATTTAGCTCCAGGGTATCTCCTCATCAGGCAGCCACTACTGGAGTAATCATAATTGATTTAAAATAGAAATACGTTAGTTACGGTTCAGTAAATAGATATTTCCATAACTTCCCTTCTTAAAATGACTATAATGGCTAGGTTAAAACAAGTAGGAACGTTGCAGTCGAGCATTACCGACTGCAGAATACTCATTCACGGCCCAAACGCTACTAGCTATATTTCTGATTTGCTACACCCCCAATTGGTATAAATATATCATTTTTGGCAAATAAATAGAGGAGGTTTATAGTAAAGTCGTTAAATTTGGAGTTTTTGGTTCTAAAACTGTAGAAAATCCCGATTACAAATTTAGAGACACCCTTTATAATTTTTTTTTACCATAAAGAAATATGTTAATACTTTTTATGCTCATTCACGAAAGTGAAATGAGTATATTGGGTTTGTGCAATGTCCGTCTGTCCATATGAACGCAACCCATTTCGCCGCTATTGAAGCTAGAGACTTAAAATTTGGAACATATACTCGTGTATACCCTCGAATTATAAAGAGTCAAGATTTTCCCGATATCGGATCTAACTATATAGTGATTTATACATAGAGACTTGAAATTTGGAATATATAGTCGGGCTGACAACCCAAGATTAAAAAGATATGGCGGATCTATCAGGTATCTACGCATATAGGGAGCGTGATATCTCAGAAAGTTTCACAACAAAACGAACAAAACGAATATACTTCACGTCGCAAATGAGTATAAAACAAGTGCCTTTAAAATACAAAGTTTTATCCCAACATTTCAAACGAAACATATCTGAAACTACGCAATGCGAGCGAACTGTTGATAGCATTTGTTGTTGACAACAACAAACTCCATGGCATCCACGTACATACATATATAGAGACTGATAACAGAAGAATTCTAGATCCGGTTAAAACTCAACTCTAGCCTCAGCTTGATAAGACATTTCCTAATTTAAGATTTCGAGGGTTCATTATGGGGTCACACGCCTCAGAAGAATTCAGTCTTAAATTAAATTCGATTAATTCAATCTTAACAAATCAAATGAATTTATTTCGAAATCTAATGCTAATCCTCTTGATATCCCTGCCAGGGATAATAAGTGAGGCAATAGACATTTCGGTATGTTTACCTAATGAGCGTGATCTCTGTGTGTGTTTGTGATCTATAATTGTGAATTGATTCTATATACAAGTATTGCAGCAGTTTAATGCCAACAAAACAATGGACGATCAATGCGGCGGCTATTGCTATCGGGTCAGAAAAAAAATTTAATTTTGATACCTGTCACCGCACTAGTTAAGCCACCAACCAAAAAACAAAGTTTTTCAGCCACTGCTTGCGTTTCCAAAATAGTTTTTCAATGATTTTATTTTAAAGTTTTTTTCCTCTCCTTCATCGTTAAACCTTTTATAAATGTACAATTCGTATTTTCGTGAGTTCGTCAATAAGTGAAGCCTTTTGAGTCCCACAAAAGGTGCCCGTTCAATTAGCCAAAGTTTCAAATGTAATCTTGCATTGTGAAATTGAAGTTCTCTTGTAGATGTTGGTTACTGTCCAGCGAGAGCCAACAATACTGAAATCACAACAGGGACTCGATTCCGAAACTTCTATTTCGTATTTATCTTTCACATTACCGCTGCAGCTGTATAATAATTCTCTATCGATTTCCTTTTGTTTTTCAGCAACCCTCTCTCTGAGTTCCATATTTGTTGCAATATTTTCCCCTTTTAGAAATTTCAGATTCGATATTTCAGAATCTTTATTCCCTGATTCCGTCTTCCACTTATTTTCATTGTCATTTTTTGTCTTTGTTTCCTTTTCCTTTTCAGTTAATCTTTCCTCCAGTTCCCCAATTTTATCTGCTTGATTCGATATTTCAGAATCTTTATTCCCTGATTCCGTCTTCCACTTATTTTCATTGTCATTGTTTGTCTTCATTTCCTTTTCCTTTTCATTTAATCTGTTCTCCAGCTCCCTAATTCTAACTATCTGTTCCTCTCTTGATTTAAACGACGAAGCATATTGTAAAAGGGGTTTGCTGACCCAGTAGCAATAGCCGCTGCATTGATCGCTCATTGTTTTGTTGGCAATGAACTGCTGCAATTTATAGAATCAATTCACAATTATAGATCACAAACACACACAGAGATCACGCTCATTAGGTAAACATACCGAAATGTCTATTGCCTCACTTATTATCCCTGGCAGGGATATCAAGAGGATTAGCATTAGCTTTCGAAATAAATTCATTTGAAATGTTAAGATTGAATTAATCGAATTTAATTTAAGACTGAATTCTTCTGAGGCGTGTGACCCCATAATGAACCCTCGAAATCTTATTAGGGAATGTCTTATCAAGCTGAGGCTAGAGTTGAGCTTTAACCGGATCTAGCATTCTTCTGTTTGTTTCCATTGAGTTTGTTGTTGTCAACAACAAATGCTATCAACAGTTCGCTCGCATTGCGTAGTTTCAGATATGTTTCGTTTCAGATGTTGGACTAAAACTTTGTATTTTAAAGGCACATGTTTTAAAAAAATTTCCAGTCTCTAGCATCAATAGTGCTCAAGATATAAAAGAATATGTATAAATCACTATATAGTCAGATCCAATTTGCCACGCCCCCAGTGGCCGTGGATAATTAATGCTTTTATCGATGTTTATAGGATCTTAATAGTAACTCACATGCCAAATTTGGGCATTTTAGTTCTAAAACTATAGAAGATACAGTTTTACCCGATTTGCCTCGGCCCCAATGGGCATATATATATATATCCGCCACATCTTGTTGATCTTAGGTTGTCAACGCAAATATACGTTAAAAATTTCAAATTTCTAGATTTCGTAATCAAATTTGAGTAAACATTTGAAATTTCAGATCTCTAGATTTTGTGGCTTACGAGACTTTCTTTTTTTTTTTTAGAACTTTTGCAATTATTTGGACAGTCGGGTTGATGGTCTAAGTCAAACATACTTTTGTAATTACGTATAAAAATATCATACTATTTCATCGCTAATTGCGAAATTCTAAACATTAGTTGCACTTCGGTGCACAGCTTGATATGCTCTGAACAGATAAGCTTTATGTATGAGCCCATTAACTAGGTTAAAACGTTTTCTGTATCTAAGCGTCAAATACATACTATACAATATATATAAATATAAAAATAAAATAAACTTTTTTTTGTATAGAATTTATGAAAAATGTAAGAGAAAAAGATCTGTCAAATACGAAGACAAACCTGAAGATATCTTCCTCTAGCTGTGTTTTTGGAGTCTTTGAGTTATTCTTAAAAATCCGATCTAAGTATCTAACGAATCCTAAATGATAACTAAAAGGCCTTATACTCTCGGAGATTTATAAGTTCATTATGACGGATGATTGATAAGATAAACGATACAATCATATTAGCCAAGAAAATATATATATTATTAATAATTTTTATTTATTTTTAAGTGGGCTCAGTTTATAATATATTATAAATAAACTTTTCAGATCTGCATTTCATAAAGGTACACATTGCACATTGTTATACCCAACTTTTCTCATTTGTACAGAGTATATTTTCTATTTTTTCTTCGAATTGCAATGTAAATATTCAATAAAGTAGCAATGTGCGCAATCAAGTATAAGCGCAATGTTTACCCATTTCATTTAAAGCATTTTAGCAAATATTTTGAGCTTAGCTTTAAAATTGTAAAGTAAACAACAAAATTGTGATTTATTTTGGAAATGTGCAAGAAATTAAGTATTAATTTATTCAACAAAAAGTGACCTTGATTTAAACTATCGTAATATTAAGAATTATTCTGTTAAAGAACATATTATTGGGATGATTGAAATCTTTTTTTTTAGAAATCGATTATAATTGGGGCTAGTCCTAGCACGTTTACCTTATAATTTTTCAAACGGTAACTATCTTGCCATCGCTTAAATACACTTGAAATATATTTGTTTACTAAAATTATATGCTAAAATGAATAGTTATCGAGATATTTACAGCTGCACACAGGTACACACGCGTAGCAGTTCAATAAATAAAATACTCGAATCCATTTAGAAAAATCGCATTTGGGGCTTTATTGGTGGCTGTCATGCACACACAGCCATACACACACACATATGTGTGTATATATATATATATATATATACATACACAGATATACACAACAGCATTTCGAAGCTTAGCCTGGCTCTGAGCGCCTGGTAAAAGATGGCATTGCCACGAAATGCAGTCGAGTTGTTTACGCGATTTGTAGCTGTGGCCCATGCTGAACTCGTCCGGAATTTCAATGGATTTTGTGTGTGGACGCTTTGGACAAGTGCGGGTAATTTTTGCGTTCTATCATGACAGGTATTTTTATATGGAGGGAATTAAAGTCGTACGCCGCACGGCTGATGTGTTGAGTCATAAAATAAATCAGAGAGCTTGACACAAGCGTCGATGTTAAATCACGCCAATGGCATATCGAGGGTTCCAGACAATTGAACCACCCCGTTGCCATTTCGTAGTACTGATATCTATATATTGCCACTAGACACATACACACACACATACACACACGTGTATATCCCCTCAAAATCGACAATAGCAATTACCTCTGAGAAATGTTGCTAATTTAGACATTGACTTTTATATGATTCTCCATTTTGTTTGTTTGCGTTTTATACATTCGGTTGCCTGGGTTAAGCTCGAGCTTGGTATTCCAAAGACACAATGACTGGCCGAAAAAAATAATGTTATTCATCATAATTACAGGTAATAGGCAAGTGTGCTTAGCTCAAGAGGCAACTTGGGTGGCAATGGGGGAATGCGAAATGAAGCTAGTTAAATTCAAAGCACAACACGTGCTGTGGCTTTACTTATCACTCAAATAGTTCAACTTTATCAGGCAAATCCAATTAATTGGACGCAGAAGCAAATTGTGAATTTAACTTGAGATTTTTGATCATGTACTTTTGCGTTGAATCTGGAATTAATATGGTTTTTTTAATCAAAGTTGATAAAACTGATTTAAACCTGAAACTCCAAATTATTTTTCTTCACGAAGCTGAACATAAATCAACATAGATGTTCAACATAACATAACTTGATAGATAGAGGATAGAGGATAAAGGATAACGAATAAAGGATAAAGGATAACGGATAGAGGATGAGAGATGATAAAGGTACATACTAGAAAATAAAGAGCATATAGAGGTAATGCTTGAATGCAGAGGTAAACGATGGAGAATAAAGTATTAAGGGTACATTGGCCAGGGTGTTGAGTGTGGACAGCTCATCGATCGAGCATTTCTTATTAACAATTTCTTTATTATTGTTATTAGCACTTCTGTAACTTATCAAGTCATATAAGTTGTATATAGTATGAATGTAGATTTGTATGTTTGTTTTCCTACACACATCATTAAGGCACAATCAGTAGCTTCGTAAGCCGTCTTGAATAATTCCGTCTCTTGTTTGCTTATATATTCTTTATACATATGTATTTCAGTAAATAGATTTGAGCTTTTTGTTGTGCGAAAAGATACAAAAGCAAGATACAGATGCAAACAGCGCAACAAACACGCTGGCAATTACGTGATTGATGGCTGCGCCGCGATTAAAGTTCTAAGAGTGAGTGTACTAAAGAATATTTACTTTGCCGTCTACAGATTGGCACGAAAAATAAAAACAAAAGGGGAAAATTACTGAGCTGGTAAATTTATGAGCGAACAACTCCAAACGACGTCTCGGGCGGACAATGCAGGCATACCAATTAGGATCAATTGACGGATGTGAACTGGACAATGGACAGCGATGATTCAATTGCTCCACAAGCTGAGCTTGGCGTTCCCCCTGCTGCCGGATAAACCAAAATTAAAGCCAGGTAAGAAAAAGTAAAATTAATAATAAGCGGGATCTTGTATACCTAGATATATAAAAACTTTACAAGTTTCCAAAATTTTAGCTTGATATAGACCCAGAAAAACGAAGAGAAACTTAGAGTGCAAGAGAACAAGTAGTTGAGAGTGGTAAATGGCTAATAAGGTGTATATGAGAATCAATATATAAATTTAGGTGTAGTCTACAGAGATTTTTAGGTATTGAATGTATTTCGCGGCATAACCAGCCAACTGCCGAATATCATTTGCAAGTTTACTTGGGTTATTAATTAACAGTTTCGTTTTAGCGACTCTCGCTGCTGCTGCTCTGCCTATCGACAGCACCACTCAATTTGACTTATGCCTGTAACTGCGATCGCAACTGCGACGGTGACGGTGACGGTGACGGCGACCGCGACTGCGACTGAGAGAGAGAGAGAGTGGCGGAGTCGTTGAATCTTACTGAGACGCACGCTTGCTACCCCAAAGCTAGGCTTGGCTTCGCTGGCGTTGCAGTCGACGTCATACGTTATAGGCAAACTCAGCGACAGAGATAGCAACAGCGGCAGCGGCTGCAGCAACGGCAGCGTCAATTGTTACCAAGTCGCGCTCAAGCCTCTGTTTCTGTTTGGGCCCCTGTTCAGGTGTTGTCGTTTTTGCAAGCCGCACTCGAGCTGAGTCGGTTTTCGTCTGCCTGGCAGCTCGGTTCTGAAACGCGTTCAATTCGTTGGAAAATAAGCTCGGTTCGCTGGTTCGGTGGTTTCGGTGGTGTGCTGTCGCACTAAACGCCAAAAAAAGTTCCAAGTTGATTTTCCTGAATTACGTTTTCGACGCTGTGTTGGCTGCCAATTCGGGAATTTGGATTTTTTTACCACAGGCCAGCTCAATTGTGTAACATCGGGGCTCTGCGTGAAAATCGTGAAAATTTCGAAAGTGCGCACCCGATTGCAGCAAACGCAATTTGGATACACACACTCACAGCATACAGGAAGTTTTGACTCTCGTAAACAATTCACTTGGCAAGACTGAAATTGATAGATTTATTAAACAGCTAATAGTTAGGAGCTTCATTTGAAATCGTTGGATTTCTGGAATTCATACAACTGTGTAAGCAGAGCTCAAAATTTTCATTACAATTTAAATACTTTAAGTAAGATATCGAAACGGCATAATATTGAATAAAACTACAGCGTGAACAAAGTTTTTTCGTAAATCAGAAATTGACTACAAAATATGGGGTTACCCACAATTTACTCCTATAATGAAATTTATATTTCAGCGTTCGCTTGTAATGCAAACGTGTTGTCAGATAAATATATTTTCTGTGCATATGGCATTCTTTTATTACAGAACCTGTTGTGAAACAAAAAATCACATATAAATTATACTTTTGAAAACTATTTTAACTATGAGTACACAATAATTCTGATAAATGATCATTAATGAAGAACATTCCTTAGTGCCACATTACACATACGACGTGTTGTGCAATGTTTTCTATTGCTCTGTTCACATTGTGAAAATAATATTTTTTTTGTGTTAAAATGCGTTTACGATTTCATAGCTTTATTTTCATTTTGAAATATTCTTTCTCTCATTGATTTTAATTTATTTTACAACATGTACATGAACAATACTTTCTTTAATTGGTTTTAATTGAATGTAACTTGTGAGTTGTTAGAAAAACTATCCTAATTAATATATTTGTACATTGAATTATGAAAGCAAATATATTCTGTAGAGCACTCAATAGAAAAGTACAGTCTTCTCTGCCAAATATTTACAAAGTCTTTTAAATTATTGATTTACAATTGATATGCTTTTTATTTTAATAACTTGCACTCTTCTCATAAAGTCAACAAAACAAATATTTAACGCCAGTGAGAGTACGAAATATGCCTAAGCGTTTAAATTATTCGACTGATTTGGTTTAAAGGTATTCTCCTGGCGTATACTATATGTATACTATATTATATGCAATGCCAAGTCAGTGCTTAAAGATACTTTGAATATGTAGCTTATCACCTTAGACAATTAAGGTGTAAGTGTTGTATCGCATATTTATATACTGGTATATCAAAATAAATGTATTTTATATATGTATATATAATATATTGCATTAAAAATGTAAATATTTACATGATACAATATATTGTATGTTGATAGATTTTTAATTGAGATACACATGTTTTAATTTTCATAGTTATATTCTATTATTCCATATGAAAGAAAATTATTAAACACATGTTTTTATTCCCATAAATATTTTGTTATGAATACTAATTATTTTATTTATTATAGGTTTAATTTGATCTATTAATTATTATTTAACAATTTATATAAATTGTTTATTAGCAAAACTGGGAAATTTTTGATAAATAAATGTTGAGGAATTCAGAATTTTAATTGAATGTTTGTATTTTATATGCTGTTTACAATTCATTAATTTTGGTGTTCAATAATTCAATTTGTTTGTACATTTAATTTATGAAGATAATAATTTGACAAACTCTGAGAGTTTTGTTGAATATATTTGGCTAATAAAAAATATACTGATAGAATCAAATTGATTTACAATCAAAAGTTGAATAAATTGGAATTGACTAGTTTAGCAATTCGTATTTAAAATTGAATTCATTAAATGAAAATATGTTGACGCATATTTGTGCAGTTGCCGTTCTCTTGAGATTAATTCAGGCATGTTAATATTTTCCACGTAAAACTATCAAATACTTACATACATACATAAGGTTATATGTTTTTGTTTGTGTGTGTGTGTGTGTTATTTTGATTTTCAGCCAAGTAAAAACCTTGAAAAGCTTAATCGATGCAAATATTGAATCAAAGTCAAACAGCATTAAACTTGCCGAACTTTACCCAGCGTCTGAAAAAGTTTGTTTTTCCTTGCGAAAAGCGTAAAAAATGCATCAGCAACGAGCGAGACAGACCGACACAGCGAGGGAGGGAGAGAGAGAGGGCGTGCCATCCAGAGTGAGAGAAAGAGAGAGAAACATAGACTGACAGGCTAAGGTTGTGGCTGGTGTCAGAGCTGTGGAAGTGTGGAGCCAAGGCTTTAGCTAAAGGTTTTATGAATGAGCGCAGCGTAGCGCAAATATTTGACAAATCCCGCGAATGCGCTGCTTACTTATGCTGTCGTCACGTCTGCATTCGATGGGTAGCCGGCCAGTCATACTGATGAGGATTGCAGGAAGCTGTGGCTGACAGCATTAAGCTGTAACTGAAGCAGAAGCCGAAAGTCCTCTTAGATAAGCACATGCATGCACAAGCACATATGTATTGCATGTATTTCCAGTTTGCCACTGTCCAAGGTGGAGTTTTAAAACAAAACAGCAACAACAAAAAAACAACTTAAATTTGCATTGCAATTTAATCGAGGTGTCATTTATATATCGCACCTTGTGCACTTTTTGCAGCATTCAATTTGTTTGGCTCGTTTGCAGCCGCTCCTGCTGTTGTTTATGCAAGCTGCGACTCGAGGCGTACACCAAAGGCAAGCAAATGGGCGCACAATGCCCCGAGACTAAGGCACAGATGCAGATTCAGATTCAGATTCAGCAACAGTAACAGAAAACATACACACACAGACACACATGCAAACACCGACACCGACACCGACACCGACTAACAACGCTAACGAGTGCAGCCGCGTATCTGTATCTTACGGTTAGCTCAGGTAACACACACCTGAAATGCTGAAATGCGCCAATTTGTATGCAACTGGCGTTAATAGTGTAATCCGGCAGCAGCAATGCGTTGCACAAAGTTGGCAAACAGCCCCCAGCCACCAGCCCCGTTGCTTGGGCAACGCCAACAGAGTCCAAGTCGAGGTCGCCACCAAGCAGCTCCCCCCAGCCGCTACGTGAGATGCGCAATAGTATAAAATTGATTTGTAATCGATAAATGTGCGAATATTGCGCATACGTTTAAATCAACAATCAAAACATTTGGCATTTGCCGATTTTGCATGCACACGAGACCAAAAGATACGAATTATATATGTATATATATATATATATATATATATATGTATATGTATCTCTTTATATATTTACATATGTATAGCCTATCTGGCAACTGGGTAAAACTTTGCACGCCAATTCTTTGGCACTTTAATTATGTACGTGCGACCGTGCTTATGCACTCTGCCTGGTCTCGCCGCCTATTTCTACTGTAAAAATTGAAAAATCAAATACAAGGAAAACCACTCGAGCCGCAGCAGCCGCCGCTGCATTTGTAGCTGCAGCAGTTGCAAGTAGCTGTTGCCAGTGACAAGGTTAGCGCATTGGCGTTTATTTGGGGCTTCTGCTGGTCGCCAACGAATTCTAAGCGAAACGTTGATTCATACCACAATGCCAAGTATTAATCTTGTAGTAAATCTCACTCACACACACTATATATATATATATATAGATATATGTATATATATATATATATATGTATGTGTTCGTCGCTAGCTTCTTGTTTGATGTGGTTTTGTTTTTAGTGGCCAACAGCTTTGGCATTAACAAATGTTTAATTGCAATAAATGCACCGGAATACCTTGACTATGCTTCTACTATGCCTGAGCTTGAGCTTGAGCATAGCAATCCATTCAAAATGTGAAGAGTTGTGGGCTAACTTGCTTTGGCCACAAGACACTTCGATGGCCAGCTATCTCTGTGGCCATTTTGCTGGCCAAAGAGCGCACTCACAATTAAATTATTTATGCCTTTGGCTGTGGCCTATCAAAGGTTAAACGTGTTAAATGCATCCATGCAGCACGTTAAATTGCGAGAGTTTCTCTCATATTTTTAAATTTTTGTTGTATTTTTTTCCTTTGTCAACTATTTTTTGGTTTGCATTTACCTGCCGCTATTTAATAAGCCAGCTACCATTTACTGCCTGTAATAGCTTCTTAATTATGCTTTTAGCCATAAACATTTTGGCCAGCTCCACGTTTTGTCTGCCAGCATAAGCAATTGGGTCATTACCATTCAGCCTAGCTCGCTAATGCTGCTGCCAGAGACCTTGACTTAACGTGTACATAAAACACAGATTTACAGATCATCAAACGTGTAGAGCACGGTACTAAAACTTACGTGCTGTATACATGCAGTTCAGGAATAATGCTTAACGGTGAGACTATCCACAGTAATTCACGGTTTAGTTTTAATAGTGTATTTTTGCATCATCTAATGTTATTTATCAATTATAAAAGATTTTTTATTTGTTATTGTAAACTCTGTCATTGAACTTCATGCTTGCTTTAAAGTTTTTTGTTTTTTATTTTTTTGTATTATTTACTAAAGCCAAACTGCTTGGCCACAAGCTTATTTATTCCTTTGTATTAATATTCCTTAATATGACTTAATTTTTATGTTCTTTACTTTTTATGCAGATACTTCACATTGTGGTTACAAAAGTTAAAAGTTATCGACAAAATTTAAATAAAGCTGAAAAACATGTCAGTCGAGTGCAATCGACTATTTTATACTTGTTCACGGTGTTTGCACAGCCAAATCTAAATAAAACTCGTATTTTCAGATTGTTTATTTTCGTATGGGTAACGCTATGATATTTAAAGCAATTAAATTATCTGTAAAATATTAAAGCGAAGAGAATTTTATAAAGTTCTATATACCCCAAGGAGCGTATATAAATCAGATTAAGTCAATCTACATATAAAGTTACTCAACAGTAACTCACTTGTTAAGCTTTCCGGGCTCGAGTTACAAAATATTACAGTGTGGAAGATGCATGATTTTTACGCTCATGGAATCGTGGTTAAATAAAATATATTTGTATCTAGCATTGTTATACCAAAATATAACTATTTCAACTTTAAATTGTTTAACTTCATAAATTATATGCGCTTAATTTTTAAATTGAACAGCAATCGGAACATTGGAAAACTTCATATACTCTACACTGTGAACGAGTATGAGTAGACTCGCTTTAATTTATTTAAAATTTAGCATGCCAGAAAAAAAAACTCCATATTCTTGTAGTAGTTTGAGAACTAAATGCGGTTGGTTAAAATGAATATTACTGAATTTTTTCATTACTGAATCATTGAATTTTGTACTCTGACGTGCTTATAAATTTAATTAGCTAATTTTTTCCTTGGCATATTTAAATATGATACTGATAGAATATCCTTCTATATGTCTCTTAATCACAACTTCATTGTTATTTAATTTTATTATCTCATTATCTGCATCATGTGGTTAGTCTCATACCTACTATAAGGGCAATTAAAAAATATATCTTCCATCTAGCAAAGAGTTAAATTAACACACTCAAAAAATACCGTAATTTAAGTGAACAGCAAATCAAATTAAGGCAATAACGTTGTTACTTTTATTGAATTAATAATTCTGTACTTTAACGAATGCATAATTGAATAATAAACTACAATACATGCACACGCCCGCCCCCTCTAGGGAATACATATTTGTATCTAGATATAGTTGACCGAGCTGTTGTTGTTGTTGCTTCTGTAGTCGGCGTTGCTGTTGCGTGTTTAATTTGTTAACCTTTTAACTTTTGCGCACTTTAGCTGAGAGCTGCGTTGCGTCCGCGAGCAATAAAAATGAGTTGAATCTCATTAAGTAATCACATGGAATATTTCCGCAGCCAATTAAACCCGAAAGCCGCAGCTTCGGATGCAAAAACCAGACAACCTGACAGATCGATGGACAAGCATGCTGATACATATACGAATATAGTCACAGTTACAATTACAGTTACAGATACAGCTATAGATATGACCAGAGATAAAGATACACTCGCATATGGAGTAACAAATACAATTAAATTCGATTCAGGAAGCATTTATACAGTTTGCATTTACATACACATACACACATTTATTTTTTCCATGATGTCGCCAATTTTTGTAGGTTTTGTTTTGTCCTGTAAACGTTGAAAGTTGATAAGCAGGTATGCCAGACTTGTTTAAATATGAGCTACAGCAGTAAGGAAGATATGTATTCCTTTCGAAAATACTTTGCAAAATGAGCTGAGCTGTTTTTCTTATGGAAGAAAAAACACCATCTTATAGAGCGTAAGAACTAGAATTATCAAATATATATAGTTTTGTATATCATATGTCCAACGAGCTCAAATTATATTTTGATATTGCTCTGCATTTAAATTATATCGATAAATAGGCCAATAAAATTTAGTCCAAGCGAGAAAGAAGACGTGAACCAGCTATCCAGACAATAGTATCCAACAAATAGTAAATAGTTGTAGAAAATAAATGGAAATAGAATATTGAGTACTGTCTTTAAAAAAAATAAACAAATTTATTTTGGGGTAACATTTCTTCATATGTATTTGGGTTAGAAAATGTTGAAATCCCACTTGATAGACCTAATTTGGTTTCAGATTTGGATTCAGTACCTCAAGAGCCAGCAGGAAAAAAAAATTTAGTTTGATTCTTTGCTACAGAATTATGTGTTGCCCAGTGTAATTAGTTTAAGACCTAAGCATACCCACAGAAGCCAAAATTTCAATCTTCTTCAAAGTTATTCATGAGTAGAATTAAAGAATTAGATCTTTGCGAACTGCATGATAGTATAAAATTTGTAAAATTTTAGGGGTATCTCCTCATTCGGCATTAACATTTAGAGAGTCTGACTTGTTTCTTTTGGCTTGTGTCAACAACATATACTTGTATATCAAAATGCAACCGTGTATCCACTGATGAACGAAATGATTTCAATAATGGAAATTTAATATGAGTGTATTTTTAATTCGGTATGAATAGCATTGAGGCAAGTGTATTGTCCTATGCTAATTGCTTACATGAGAAACCGATTGAGCCGGTTTTGTTCATTTAGTGCAGAACCTGAAAATTTTACTAAAACCTGCCATTGAACAGTAACTTCCGCAAACAAAAGTTTTCAGTGAGCATTATTTACGACTGCAGTTGGTAAGATTGCCTGCCTGCCGGCTGTTGGTTACGTTACGTTAGTGCAAGTCGGTTGCACCACAATAAATACCGCGACCGAACAATTTCCAAGACAATTTCTGAGTTTCAATCGTATGGCGAGCCAATTGCAGTCTCTATCCAAACAGCTGGCTTGACATCATTTTGCAGCCACGAAATGTGGCCAAACCGATAGCCAACTCCGGCCGCTCAAACACCTGACTGACCGGGCTGACTGACTGACAGAGAGGCGCGTCGTCCGACAGGTTCCAACCTGATTAAGACTGCTAACCGTTCGCGAATCGAAACGTGTGGCGTACGCATGGCAGCGGCGTTTTATGAAGTAAGTATATTTTGGCCAGTTAGCTGCTTGCTTGAATCTCATTGCCTATTTGTATCTCATGGATACGATGTGTTGCATTTCACATTTGTCTGTTTGGCTTTGCTATATCTTTGGCCCACTACCATTTCGGTTTTTCAGTTTGTTTGCACAATTTATGCGCAACAGTCGCCAATGCTGTCGGTTCACAGTCTTTTGCCGTTGCTGCTGCCGTTGCCGTTGCCGTTGCCGTTGTCGTTTCCCTTTCCCCACCTTTTTTACTTCCCCCAAAGTACCGCACGCACAGCTGTCCCATGTCCACAGTCGACTGGCTAGCCAAAAAGTTTGTATCTTTTTTCGAATTCCCAACCCAAACCGACGTGCGTATCTGTGTGTGCACATATTAGCCACAGAAACCACATCCAAAACTATGTGTATATATATGTATATACATATATGTATGCATTGGTAGCAGCACTGATACTAACTAAAACCCAACACCATAGTGACTACCAACTTTCAGCTCGTAAATAAATCAAAGCGATGCCAAGCCCACAGTGGGCGAATATCAGAAAATATCTGATATAATAATAGCAAGTACTCTAAAATATAAACCAATTAAGTTCTCAAATTCACTGAAATAAAATTTGTTTGCCTGGGCAAACCTGACCCTGAAACCCATGCCCGTTGCACAACAGAATGGAATAAAGACAAGCCTAGTTCAATCATATTTTGGTTTAAGGTAGAGATGACCTTTTCAGAGCTATTGCAAACATGAATTCTTAATAGAACTGAATTCAAAGATTAGAGTTCATAGTTATTGAATGGTCTCAAAAGCATGAATGCATTTAAGCAGACTTAGAATGCGAGCTAGAAAAACTAATAACTGTCCTAAGGTATTTTTCTTTTCATTTTGTTATTTCAATGCTTAGAAATTTAGATATTGCTCTGATACTTTTAGTAAAAATAGACAGAAAATTATTAGAAAGTATAAATAGTGTCGTTTCAATTTGAACATATTATTTTTATGCCTCAATTTTTAATTATTCATTATTAAAGAAATTATTTATATTTTTACTTTTATTAGGTTTTTAAAATATTTTCGATAGTAACCGTATTTGTTTCGAATATTTACAGTGGGAGGACTTTAATACCTTGTTTCATACACAATATCAAATAATCTTTCAATCATTCTTTCTCACAAGTTATCCTCTTGGATTCCACCCACTGTGCATTGCTTAGCTCGTTTGCTCCCTTAGCTTTTTATATACAGTTGCGTGCTTCTTTTGCGCTTTGGTAATTTGTTTTAAATATTTGTTTAAAATATCAAAACGCACGACAACACACGTCCACATTTGTACGTGGTTTCTAACAGATATATGTGAAAATAAAAGTTGTTTGCTAGGAGTGGTGCTTGCACGGGGTTCTCGCCACAAAAAAAGAAAAATAAAAAAAATAAACTGCCCATTAAATCTTAAGCCCTTCCATTGACACCCGCATACACACACACACACACAACACACACACACACACTTACGCATACAAACACACTATTCAAAGTTGTTGTGTTGACCAGAGTGAGATGTCCATAACGAGCGGTCATGGTGCGTACATAGGTGATTCTTAACGGTTCCCCAAAACGTGTTGCGATCGGGCTTTCCATTAATTTGTTGTTGTTGTTATTGTACAAATTTTGTTATGCATTACGCAGCTCTGTGATGTTGAAACGTGTGTGCAAGTTTTCTTCCTGTGCTTCGCTTACCAATCGCGACCTAGTCCCAGTTTCAAAATCTTCCGCTTAAACATTTTCGTCAATATACGTGATATAATTTGTGGGCTACTTTCGTAGCTTGCCTAGCTACTGGCCTCCAGCTCAATTAATTTCATTATTTCATTATTTCTATACACATATTCATATCCGTTGTAAATATTAATAGATTTGCTCGTTTTCTGTTAAGTTCTCCATTTGCTCTATTATCTAATGCTGTTTATCTTAATTGCAGATAATTGTTATTATAATTAGAAATATGCATAATTCATTTATAATACATTTTTAAACCGGTTAAAGGTTTCTTTTTACCATGTAGAGCAATTTTCCCCACTTTATTAGTAAATCATAGCTCATTGATATGCCGGCTTAAGTTATTATATGCATTGACTGCCATTGGCAGAAATACATCAATCCAAAGGGAAAAGCCACAAGTATAGAATTTCAAAGAAAAATATTAAACACCTCTAAGACTTAAGTTTCTTTAGCTAAAAGATTTATTCCTTTTGTTTAATTTAAAAAAAATATATTTTCATTTGATTAAAAATTAATTAAAAGTACAGCAACTTTTAAAAATATGTATCGGGCTTTTGTAATAATGTATATCATAAATAAATTATAAAACAATTTTTTTTAAAAATATGTTTTTACACAGTATTTTTTTATTTATGTAAAAGTTTTTTCCTCCTATTTCTGTACAATTTAATATATATAATATATATTCATTTAAATATATTTGAAAGCGTTCCAATAATGTTAATATTTATAGAGTAGTATATATACTACTCTCCTGAATAGTGTGTATAAATCCGCTGCAGCGGATAACACGCAGATCATATCGCAATGCAAAGTGCTCTGGGCTAAAAATGTAGAAAATAGAATAAAATCAAAAGTGAAAAACAATTAAATAAAATAACACGTATTGCATACATACCGTATATATACATATATATGTACATCTGTATACTGCTTGCTGCTAAATCATAAAATCAAAGAGCGTTCAGTGGGACATATTGACATTTACATATAAAACATGTATAGCGAGTGGCAGGAGGAAGAGGAAGTCGATTAAGATGGGATAGAAGGACATCCGTCTATATTAAAATCAAAAATCAAGTGAGCTTATTGCAGTCACAACATAGCAAGTGGCAAATGGCCATGTGAGATGGCTTGTCTGAATGAACAAAAGTGCTGGCTGTTTAAACAGTTGAGTAAATAATAAGCAACATTAATAGAAATACTTGGGCAGATGAGTAAATAATAAGCAGCATTTAGAGGAATACTTGGCCAGAGCAGACGGCACATGTACAAAATTTACTTGATTTTCGGATGATTTGAGCAAACAATTATGTCAACAAGTTCCGTGCTAATTGTGGTTCTCTCGACTTGACGAAAATGTTACTCCGAAAATCAAACGAACGATTTCCGATCATATTAAAGTCTCCGTTTTATCAATATTGAAATTCATATAAAAATCTGTCAGAAGCTAAGTGGACATCTACAAAGCTCCAGAGAGAGTGGCAGAGGGGGGGTCAAAAAGAAAGAGAGAGAACGGAAATTGTTGCAGCACTTCAATCGCATTTGCATGCGATTGGATTCAATCATTCAATTTGTCCGGTCCCTTATTCAATTGATGGGTGCAGGCAAACGGGCGAGTTGGAGGCAAAGGCTACGACCAATGGTTTGGCGGCGACCAAGCAATTCATTTATGAAGCCTGAATGTTGCGTTCTTGTATTTATTTTGCGCACAAAGTGTTTTGTATGTAAGTACACACATTTTTGTTTTGCATTTATCAGTGTGTATGCATATGTTTATATATAAATATATATACATAAATATATAGAAGCGCCATTAAACCAACAGCCATACAGCCAGCACTCCGGGCCAGTCCTTCCACAAACGATTCAGTTATTTTTTATGGTTTCTTGCGCCGTTTTGTTTGCTCTTTGTAGTTATTGTTTTTTTTTTTATATTTTGTTGCGTTAGTTAAAACATGCAAGTGCAATCGATAAACGTGCGTGGGCGGTGCCTATCTTTGGGCGCATTGCAGTCAAATGAAGCAACCAATGCCCACACACACACACATATATATATATATATATATATAGCCATGTATCCGCAGGATTACAAGCAAGACGAGCATTTGGCCCATCTCGCAAACATGAAAGTATCGCAAAGGCTCCATGAAATCGATTTAATCATAATCCAGCTTTTACTATTTATTGTTTTGAGCTATAGTATAAATATGGGGATGTATTAATACAAGCACAAAATATTATTCACATGCTTTTGTTGCCGCTGCTGCTGCTTCTGTTGTTACTGTTGCTCTCGCTGGACGCCCACATGACTTGGCTGGCATGGCTGGCATGCCCTGCGCTGGGGCATATTTATGGTTATAGTATGCATAACTGGAGGCAACCATAAAGTAATAATATGAAAGCGGCATGGCCCAAACCCATTCCCCAAAACCCACTTACAGCACAGCAGCTACCAATGTTTCACTATATATGTATACATATATAGATATATGTCTAGCTGGAGGCGGCAGCAGGGCAGGCGAGTGGGGCGGCTGCATTCAAGCAGGAGGCGTGGCATTTGTAGTTCTCACAAGTATTGCTTGAGCAATCATTGATTTCGGTTCAACTTCGTTTTCTTATGCAAATACGCAAAGCATTTTCTATTTTGACTTGGTCTCGTGCTTCTCTGTGTGCATGTGTATATTTGAGTGTGTGCGAGTTTTGTTTGAGTTAAAGCTACTGCTAGGGATAAGCACTTATTTGGATTTTATTTTAGTATTTATTAAAAAATGTAACTTGAAGAAATCAAGTGGAAATAGGTTTTTTTTTTGAGTAGGGAGTGCACAACCGGGGATATACCGTAAGCTAAGAATTCAGCTTTGGCTACTAAAGTTACAAATTAATGAAATTGTTTAAAATATCTTTATTAAACAATTCATTGCTGCTCACATAATACATAAAGATAAAGAAGAAGTAAAAGAGATTCATGGTTCTATATATGTAGATATCAAGCATATAAGTAGAACAAAATTATATTCCAGCATATATATGTCCGATTTTGATTTAGTTATTCATACAGTTCGTTCAGAAGTAAGTCGGCTTGATAAGCGTTCAACTAGAATATCTACTTCTATCTGTTACGTATTTGGCCACTGACTTCGTTATGGCCTGCCTCAACGATTCAATGGTTATAGGTCTTACAAAATGCTAATTTGAATCTGAATTGTAAACTACATTGTGAATTGTTATTATTTTTGCTGCTTCACCCATTTTTGTTGCTGCAGCCAATTGATATTCAATTACACTACACGTAGCAAAAGTAACTGAGGCACTTTCATCTATAAATTTGATAAAACAATAAATGAAAATAAAGTCAAATTTAATTTTGAAAAATATTCCATTCATATATCGAAATATTTATGAATATGAAGAAAATTATTTACGAACAACAATCAATTGAGCATTATGGAATTTACAATTTCAACATGAAAGTATATGCATATGAAGAGATATGCGAAGTGTAACGCAAGAGAAGATTAATGTTATTTGGTGGAACGCAACATTCTAATTTATTTAATATGCTGCTCGATTTTGAAAAAGTTATAAACAAAAATCTGAAATCAAAAGTCCACAAATAAATTTATTTGCATTTTAAAATGAATGAAGTAATAACTTTTATGTGGCATTAAATATTGTATATGTACATATGCTTGAATATATATACGAGTACATATGTGTATACTTTTGTGCGCTGCGCAAACATTGTGCCAAGCATTTGATTTTATGGAAATTTTTGATTTGCAACAAGCAAAATAAATTGCATGCAATTTGTGGGCCGCATAAAAATGAGCAATATAAATCCAGTTACCGGTCAGCCAACCGGCTGGCCGAATGCATATGAGTCCCATAGCCAGCATAGTCCATTCATATTTTGTATCAAGTATCCGGATGCACAAATGTATAATTATATGTTGGTAGCAGCTAAATGCTTCTAGCCACAAAGCATGCCACACACAAAATTCGAACTTTGCCACGCTCCAGCAATTGCTGTTGTTGTTACTATTGTTGTTGTTGTTGTTGCTGTTGTTGTTAGCTGTGTTTGGTCTATTTGCAGTTCGTTGTTGGCTTTGAGGGTGCTGCAGAAGCAACGTAATCATTGGAATTAACAATGGAAAAATCAGTGAAACATCTATAAAAAATACAAGAGATGAGACTGCCAACAAACAGCCAAAATATATATATATATATATATATATATATATATATATATATATATATATATATATATATATATATATATATATATATATATATATATATATTGTATAGAAAGGGGCAACAATTTACTTTGGGGCCAAAGGCTATTGCCTGGCTGAATGGTGGGGTTGTCTCTCGATGGGCGGGTGTGGGGCTATGCGGTGATGTACTAGTGATAAAAAATAATGAGCAAATTGTAGCAACAACAACGTCTGGCAGTAAAACATCTTTGTGCTACTTTGTCTGGGTCAGTCGGTCGTTCAGACAGCCGATGGGGTTGTTGCCAGATTGGTTGTTTGATCTGTTGTTGACGAACACCGCCCAGGTTGGGTGGTACACTCAATGAATTGGGCGTAACAACAACAGATTGCCCTTTAAGCGAGCGTAGCAAATGAATTTCGAAAAAATCCTGTCAATATACGCAGACACACACACACACACAGAACAAGCATTCGACGTGCATTGATAAAGCTACAGAGAGATGCGTCTAAAGCAAATGCCAGCACATTGATTCGAGTGCGAGAGCAACAACAGTGAACACTAAATAACATGCACAATGCCAAGATAAACGGCCAGATGAGCAACAACAACAAAAACAATGAGGAGGAGAACACTTTGGCCGAACAAAAGCCTTTGTACGTGTCAAGCACTCATTGCTGTCAAACATGCCGCACAGTTGACGATGACGAAACGCAATGCGGCAACGTGTGGGAAAACAATCTGTAACATTTGCGCCTTACGGCCAGTTCATGCCATGCCATGGCACGCCGTGGCAGGCCGGGTGTACTCTGGCAAAGTCAAGTCGGCCAGCTTTGTTGCTGCAGAGGTAGCTCATCTATTTATCCAGGCGTTGGCATAGCACGCAAAATACCCAAAGTCAACCTCCCCCACACTCACACACACACACACACACACACACACACAAATTCATAGCACACATCCACTGTGTATATGCCACGCCCAGCAGCCTTTTCATCCGTGCGTCGCTGCTGACACTTGAGCCGGCAATCGGGCTCAATTGATGTGTAGGCAACCCCAACAGCACCTCCATACCCTCAAGCTTCAAGCGACCCCCGCAGCTAGCAATCTGGCATTCGCACTCAAACGTTCGCACGTACACACAGACACACACACACACGCAAGCATTCATAACTAGTCTATGTGAGTTGTATCGTACTTATGGCTGCCAGTTTTGAAATCTGAGCACTTTGAGCAGCGACAGCAACAACAACAACACTAACAGAAACATCATCGACAACAACAATAGCAACAATAGCTACAACAACAAAAGCAAATATTAATCGTTAACAATAAATAATCGTCTAGAGGAACATTTTGTTGTTTGTTGTTAGTTGTTGTTTTTGTTGTTGTAGGCGCTGCTGCTTTATGCATTTGTAGTCGCATTTGTAATACAATTGTTTATGCTTTTGCTTTTGCGGCTTCATGTTGTTGTGTTTTTATGGTTTGTCGCACACACTAACACACACACACACACACACACACACTTACCTCCAGGCTATCCAGCAAAGTGTGACATAGTTTATTGTTATTTTATTGGGACCTCTTTTGGGCTTTCGCTTGCTTTGTAAATAATTCGTGCTCTCCACGTTTATGACGTGATTTCTTCACACCTCCCCATACTTGGCTAAGCATATATATATAATACTCGTATATACGTATATGTTTCTATATTGCAACTGCTGTTGCTTCGTTTCTGGTTTTGCATTACACAGTAAAATATTTGAAATCTGAGTAGATGCTTCACTCAAATTGAAAAGATTTTGCTATATAATACTAATTGGTAAGATACACTTATGAAATTCAAAAGATTTACTTGACATGATTCGTGTAAGTGATACCAAAAAGTGGGTAAATACTTCGTATCAGATGTCCAAATTTACAAATGTGTGTGCACTACAATATAATTATATATACACATATGTTTTAAATTGTATACAGTTTTAAATTCAGTTTTCAAATTTTGTTAGTAAAAGGAGACGTCAGTATGTCGCATTGGATGTCATCCACATAATAAATTTGAATTCGTGAATTGAAAGAAATAGTTTTTAAAAAAATAAATACCTTCAACAATTTTATAGCTAGCATTACTTTGTATCTCAGGTGCCACTACTGCCAAAATCAGCTTACATCGATTTTTGCAGTCAGTTGCTCTGCAATACATAAGACTCTTCCACAAAGACAATTTTTTTGAAAAATATGAACAAAAATAAGTCGTCTAGTGTGTTGAAAGCCGCTCACTGGCGAGTTGTTTGTCTGATGAGCAAGAGCAACAGTTAACATTGCCAAGCTAGCAGGGTTTTTATAATAACCTATTTTTATAAATAACAATAACAGAATGTTGCTACATCGGATTTTAGTTTTTCCACATCTAATATTTATAGTCGTTCACTAAGTGAAAAGTAAAATGTGTTATGGCTGGAAACTAGCAACTTAATATCTTCAATGAAAGGAAAACTTTACAAAAAGTTTCAGCTTGTTAGCTTTTACGTCAGCACAAATATTGTTATATGTAACATATACAAATAGAGTGACGGAAAATTGATTATAAAATATCTAATTTTAAGCAAGAAAACCTGACAGTTTTATTTGAAATAATTAAGAATCATGAACTATATCTTGAACAACATTTTATAAATCTTTTAAAATGACATTTTCGATTGGGGTTTAGGGGTTAGCAAACTTTTTCCAATAATTGTTTCCATCGTAGCTGCCATGACTAGAACTGTATAATTGTATAGATAAACATATATTTAATATTGCATACTTCTGTCATAGCTTTACAACTATATTTAATCTTTGACCTACGCTAATTAGTTTGCTACATGCAAATTAAAAATAGAACAAGCAAAGGCTTGTAAAAGCAGTTTAATGAGTCAACAACAACAAGCCCATCAAATTGAAATAGCTTTAAATGATTATTTTAGTCAATAGACTCATAAATTTCGTTTAATTTGATTTCTCATATTCACTGCAATGAGATAAATTGAAATAATATTCATGCTTATGCCTTTCACAATTGATTCAATTAAAATATTTGTTTTTTCCCCTTTGAATCAATAAATTTAATATAACAAAATTAAAATATTTTCATTAAGGAAAGTTTCTTATATTGAACGATTTTTCATACGAACGATTTGATAGCAAAAGCTATGTGGACTCCCACATCGGTAGTCAATTTTAAAATCAAGGTTTAAGGCATAATATCCGTATACATATTGACATAGATAAACCACTTAAGCTGATAATAATCAAATTTGCTTGTAAAACTATGAAAACAAGGGTTCCTTTAAAAGAATAGAGCATCAAGTTTTATTTTATTTTTTTTGTTTACTCTCGTTCTTGAAAGTAGATTGATACGATTGAGTATATGTATTTTACTGACCTTGGGCTATTATGGTGTATTAGCCGCTTTTTAGAATTATAAACTTACAGCAAAAGAAATTACTCGATTACTAATTACTTAAATTATTATTGTTAAGTAATGTTTGAGCTGTATTTTTGATTGAATTTTTGATTTATCTGATCAAATTTAAGTAAATAAAAAAAAAAACATCGAATATCAATGTCGCCCAAATAGTGTTACAATTTCGAAAAGAATGAACACTTTTAATAGCTAGTCGTAACAAAAATACATATCTTTAGATCAAATAAATATGGATCGTCTAGACAGACAACCAACCCAACCAACAATTTAATTAACAACAGCACCATCACCCGCCACCTAAAAAGATACCACCCGCTAGACCTTCCACATCGCTGGGATTAAGCCCCTAACCAATCTACCCTAGTCTACCTCAGGTCATTAAATATAAAAAATGTAAGTGCCAATGTTATGTTACCAAAATTTGCAGCTTGTCCTATAAAAATAAAAAAATAAAGCCCGTCTAAAAAAAATAAAAATAAATATTATATTTTATATTTGTAGCTTCTGCTATTGCAATACAATTTTTGCATTAGTTTGCTATTATCCATCGCATTAATTTATTATTTACATTTATGTAAATGAAAGCAAAATATAGTTAACTGCGGAAAGCCAGTAGCAGCCGCAACACAAATCAGCGCATAAAGATTAATAGAATGTGAAATAAAAAAACAGTAGCAACAACAAGTCAAGTGGAGATTTTATTAAATATGTACATTTATTCGTAAACAAATATTAACAAAACAAACATTTGCAGCGCAACACGACTAAAATAAAAGTTCATCGCTGGAAAGAATAATAAATACGCTGCAAAACAAATGGCTTCAGGTTAATAGCGCTTCGATATTTATTTATATATTATTTATTTATTTCAATGTTTTTTTTTTTTTGGTATTTTACCTGGTTTTTTTTTAATAGCCATTCGTCAACTGACTTTTGGCTGGAAATATGGAGCTAAAAAACCTATTAATTAATATAAATTACGAGTCTAACGGGTCATGTTTATTGTATGTTATTGTTGCAAATAGATTTTGTAAAGTCTCCTGTTTGTTGTTGTTTATTGCTGTTATTTAAATTATTTTTTTTGTGAGTTTGGTCCTTTTTTTGGTGCTGTCATGGATAATGCGCGAATTATGTAATTAAAATTGCAGTGCGAGACTTATGTGGATTTTTTTGTTATTCTCTTTTTTTTGCGTGGGCTTTTTTCAGTGTTGAAATATTAGCAATAAATTAATTGGTGTAATAATGGCGCAACGAAACAATTGAATTTGATTTAGAAAATGCTCGCACAAATCACATAAAAAATTGAATCAGCTCAAGCGTCGCGGAATTGATTAAAACGAAATTAAATTATAAGAAATTAATTGCATTGCGAAATGAACATGGCATATAATTCAAATGATATAATGAGCAATAATTAAATTGCTTTTACGGTTGCAGCAGAGTAAGTTGGTTAAAAATAAATACATACATACACACACACACACACACACACACACACATAGACTGAATGCAATTGATTACAATGTGTACGTGCATATTGATTGTGCGATGCAGCGTATACTTAATGTCTTATTTCAATTGTCGTTTAGTTATCATTGAACAGTTTCATAATTAGGTATTACATGCAAAACGTGTCAGGTTTTGCCTCAATCATGATGTATGACAGCTATGCGAGTGCTTTGATATGGGTGTTATTGGGAATGTGGTAATGCGAAAGCTACGCAATAATTATTAATATTTGCCTAACTGATAGATAAATGTTATGGCCAGACCCATTAGCAGCAATAGCAATGCGAACATAGCCAGTTAGCCAGCAACAACAATTTGGTTACACTCAGGTGCGCACAACAGACGTATCTTGTGCGTGTGATTGCTTATGTCGGTAGAGAGGTGTGGCAGGCACCGCAACCGCAATGGCATCAATGAGGCATATCAACCATGTGACGTTGACGCCAACGGTCATTAACTTGAGCCCTCCCCTTTGTCCCAGGCCCTTCAACGCTTTACGCATGCGCAACATTTTGGCTTTAGTTCGACAGATGTAAAGCTGATAACAGCTTTAAGTTGGCATTGGGAATAACCAGAGAGAAAAAGAGAGAGAGAGAGACACGTAGCACTTGTAATTGAAAATGTTTTGTCTGATTTGCATGAAACTCTTAATTGGATAATAAAAGGTATATACAAGCTTTCACACGTAGCCCCTTAACTAACTTGCTTACGTTAATTAGCATGGCAAGAACTTTTAGAGTTCGATTCGAGTGCACTCTGCTTATGCAATTCGAATAATGCATATATACAGAGCTGTTAAAAATTCCATTTGAATGGAAATGCAAAATGGGTTTTCAAAACAAAAACCCATTTTGAATTTCCATTCAAATGGAATTTTTAACAGCTCTGCATATATACCATTTATATTGTATCTCAGAAGATCTCACGGTTGCAAGCAATTAGCTGACCCCAACCTTTCACACCTCGTTGCTAACGACGTAACTAAAGATGTTTCTCGCAATTAGTGGTAAACATTATCACTTTCGACGACACTTGACTATTGTGCTATTTATTCAATGCATTTTGTTTATAAACTTATATACGTATTTATATACTTTTTTAAAAAAAGATTTTCAAATAGTTTTCCCACCACGCTTTATGTGCATTCTAATTGAAATGTGTATGTACGTTAAATGAGCAAAGTCAATATCATAGTCTCAACAAATAATTACGTATACGCATACGCATTTGCTTGTATTAATTAAAGCTAAGCACACACACACACACATGCACACTCAGAAGCATCCCCCAGACACACATAGACATATTAGAGCTGCTAATAATTGAGATTCCCTTGCGTTAGGGACCATCATGAATATGTTGTTGCAAGCCTGGACCATTAATGTGCCGCCATAAACTAGGAGCTGTCACAAGCCACTCAATTTCAATACCATTGCGGCTCATAAAATGACGCATCAATATAATCAAAATGATCATTATCCGGACAGTGAGAGTGGCAGCGGGGGCAGACAGCTTCAGTAAGCAGCATAAAAACTATAATCAATATCCATATCCATTAGCGTTATCGTATAAACGAACTCAAATAATAACAACGTACATATGTCTGTGTGCACCGCAGACAACCGCTGAGATAACAGCTTCAGACTCGGTCCCGGACACGGACCCGGTCCCAAGCCCAACCCACCGTTCATTTGTCTTCATGTAATTATCTTTTAATAGATTTAACGAATATTTTTCTCACTGACTTTGCCTGGGTCCTTATTGTACAGTGGGCGGCACGACACAGACTCAGTACCAATGCCACCCAATCCCGACGCCAATCCCAATCCCAATCCCTCCTTCAGGACACAGAACAACAAACAATCTACCGTAGTCCAGCTTTATAGCTGTTGTTGTAGTTGTTGGCCGATGCGACCGGTCAGCCAGTCGGAAGTCGGAAGTTGTATGGCCATGCCACATGCGGTGGAGCCAATGAGGGATGAAGTATGCAGTAGAGGCTAGGGACGGACGGACGAAGTGGAAGGCTTTTCGCTGCTGATGGCAACGACAACCATTTTCGCTTTATGGACTTTCAAACTGTTGCTGTTAATTATTTCTTCTTCTTTTAATGTGGCCACTGCTGCTGCCGTCGCTCTTATTGCTGTTGGCTTGTTCTTGTTGCTGTTGCTGTTGCTGTTCTGTGCTGTTGTTTGTTGTTTGTTGTTGCGTTTGATGATGATGTTGTTGATATTATGCAATGGGGCTTCCCTGTGCACTGCTTACTGCTCACTGCCTCCGTTGCTCCCAAAGCCCTTGTTTGCACTTTTTCACCATTTTGCACTTTATTACAAAAGCATTAAATAAAATTCAAAGCGAATGAGCCTCGAAAGTGCGGGCAACCCAATAAGAGGCATGTGGCAGTGGGGGTAAACGGTGTTAACGGAGCAGCAAGGATCTGCCTCTTCGATTCGAATTTGGGTTCATTGAAATATGCGAGGCGCAGTCGTTGACGTTGCAATGTTTGTTGCATTGCTTTCAGTTTTTCAGGGACTTTGTTGTTGTTGTTGTTGGCGGTTCATACTTTTGTCTTTTGTTTTGGGCCATTGTTTCGAGTTTTGCTGTTGCCGCAGCATCGGCGGTAAACAAGCGCTAAAGTACGAGGACCACAACCAAGTATCAGTATCAAAAGTGCCAAAAGCATTATAACAATGGGATGAGAGGCTTCAACAGTGTCGCACAAGGGCTGTGGTAATAACAACCATTGAATATCGTGGCAGAAATTATAGAATCCACAAAAGAAAGATGGTCATAATGTCGATGTGTGTTGGATCTATAAGTCGCTTTACGTAGCTAATGTATTAATGATTGATGAATAATTGGCTGGAATGCAACTTTAGATTGAGAATCAGGGCTTTGTATGGATATTGGAGGGATTATTATTTGTATTACTTTTTAAATGAATTACTTTATATTTATAGATATATATTAAAGCGTTGATTTTTTGTATAATTTAATAGCATTGTATGTTTACATTATGCTTGCAATAACATAAATGAATGTAATTGAAATTATGGAAAATTTACCATAATGCTAATTATACATAGGCAGCAATTCAATTGGAAACTGAATTAATAACTGAATTTTTATTATAAATATTTCACTATCACAATTATTACTGGCATCATAGCGTTGAAAAAGTTAAGTCAAGTACACATAATAATCACTTTTAAAAATAAATTATTTTATATACAAGTTATGCAGAACATAATATTATTTTATATAAAAAAATATATATACATAAATAAAGTCTAAAAAAATATGAATGATGATATTTTGAATCAGAAAATTGATTAAAAAAAGTATTAAAACATAAAAAGTCTTACTAATAAAATAAGGATTAAAAAAAAATATATATATAATAAAAAAAGAATAATGAATAATATAATGAAGAATTATAATAATTATATAATTAGTAAGACAAAAAAAAAAACTATAATAAAAACAAAAGTATGAATATAAAATACTACAATAAATAATAATAATAACAAATTGTAATATATGTATGTGTAATAAAATAAAAGTTTAAAAAAATGTTTTCAGTTAAATGTTTGTATTTTATTCATATTAAAAATGAATTAAAATTTTGTATGCAAAGTAAATTATTACAGAAAACAATAATTTAAAAAAATATTGAAATACTTTTATAAGCCCTTTTAAATATACATCACACTGAATTCCTTAAATAATATATACATATAAAACAAAGGAAAACCAATATCGGACAAATTAGTATATGTGTTAAATAAATATTTATGATTGCAAATTTATTTGCATAGTTTTGACACACTGTGCAAAATGTTTCAATTAGCTGCGCTTCGATGTGCATCGCCGACAACAGACAACAGGCAACAGGCAACAGGCAACAGCGACAGTGACGGCAACAGCAGCGGCAACAGCAGACGCAGGCAACGACGACAACAACAACATCAACAAAAAACTTAACAACAACAACAAGAAGAGAAAGGCGAAGGCAGTGCCTGCAGCTGTGGCCTATAGTTAAACAATGTATAAATTCGCATACAAAAACAACCCCCAACCCCTAGTTACAAACTGCCCCTGACACCACCATCAAGCCCAGATCACAGCTGAAGTAGCCGAGAATTCGTGCAGTGCGTTCTCCAATTTTGATGTTGGCGTTGGTGGCGTTGTGGTCGCCGGTGTGGTGCAATCAGTTGCTGTGGCTTTTTGGCCGACATTGCCAGCCATTCATTCCAGTCAGTCAGTCAGTGAGTCAGTTAGTCCGTCAGTTAGTCAGTCAGCTAGGCAGGTTGGCAAGCTGCCCAGGCATCAGCGTGTACACCATCTACCTGCCTATGCGCTTTCCTCTCACCTCTCAGTGCTTTCGTCATTCATACGATTGAGTGAGCGCCGAGCCAAGCGGGTGAAAATTCCACCAATTGGTGTGAAATGCAACATGCTAGTTGGCTGACTGACTGACTGACTGCCCGACTGACTGGCTGACTGGCTGAGTGTCTAGTTGGTTGGCTGGCTGGCTTGTTGGCTGGTTTCCATTGCAAATATGGGTTAATTGTGCGCGGCTTCGACACTCAAATTATTTAATGTCCAGCTTCATGTCACCCCCGTTGCTCTGGCCTACACTTTCGATTGCATTGTCTGTTGTGCAGTGAATCGCGTTTCTTTACATTTATTGCACGAGTCTGGCAATGCGGCCATTATTACACGCTCGCCATTTACATACAGTGGATTTTCATTGAACTTGCCAGCTAGTCGTCGATAATCAAGTAATTAAATCATTTCGTTGTCATCGAATTTGTAATTTTCATTATTAGTAATTGTCATTATATTTTTTTTCTAGTTGCTGCTGTTATTGTTGTTTTGTTTTTGGGTGCTGACTTTTTGGCTTTTAATTTGTACGCAATTAAAATTCCACAGCGTCATCGACATGAGCACTTCAATTAAATTTTATTCAAGACTACATAGTAGCTGCCCAGCTACCAGCTCTCCAGCTGCTCAGCTGTCTACCTACCCACTGCCCGTGTATTGTGTTTCTATTTGGCTGGTTTTACAACTTGATTGTCTAATTACTCGCTCGACGCGACCACACGGCAGTGGATAAAATGCATAAGAAAATATATTAGAAACGGAAGCTTTAATTTAAACTTAATATTCATATATTAAAACGTAAAATAGCTACATTTAGAATAGAGCATAGCAATCGTACATTGTCTGGAATGGAAAAGTAGTACGAGCGCCTACTGCGGCAGCGGCAAATGGAAATAAGCTTTGACCGTTTTAAAGCTAAGATCAGTTAGTTGACTTTTTCTACAGATAGAACTATAATGTTATTTTCTATAATTTTGGGACACACATCATTAATATTTAAAGGTAAACAGCTTCATTTAACATGTGCTTCGAAGCCGGTTTTCATATCCATTGTAGTCGTGCCTAAGCGGAAAATATCGATTTTTTACTAAATTAATTATTTGGCTTAGCACAGTAGCAATGTAATTACTGCTTATTTGTATTATTTGGCAAATAAAATTGGAATTACATGTTACGCATGAAGTAAAATGATTGATCAGATTCAATTTTATGCTTTTCAGTTATTGAAATTACAGAAAATATTTCATTAACATGTTTTTAGCTGAATATTGCACTGAAAATAACACTAGCAGTCAATACTGTGTTCCTTCATTTTGTATGAAAATGAATAAAAAAATTAAAACAAGTAAGAAAACTCTAGTCGGTAAACCCCGCCCGGTCTGCGTTTTAAAATATACTCAATCATGCATTTATTAAATCAGAAAAAATGTAAGCTTCTGAAATTAAATTATGAAAAAAAAAATTTTTTTTTAGCTGGTGTCCAAAATATAACAAAAACCAAAATTGTGTAAATTATAAATGAATTTAAATATCAATATTATTAAAAGAGAATAGTTATCGATTTTTTTAACAAACTCGATCTGTGCGTGCTATACAGGAACTTACAAAAAAAAGTGGTAGGTCTCTAGCTCTTATAGGTTCTGAGATCGACGCGTTCACACATACGGACGGACAGACAGACGGACATGGCTATATCGACGCAGTTCGACTACCTGATCAAGAATATATATACTTTATGGGTTCTGCCACGCCTCCTTCTGCCTGTTACATACATTTGACACTTTAACAAAACCATTATACCCTGATTTCCCATTTTCAATGGGTTCAGGGTATCAAAAATAAAAATATAAGCAATTGGGATTTAAAAAAAAAACTTTTTATTATTAAATTTAAAAAAATATTTTAATTGAATTGAACATATTCCCATGTTTCTGCTTGAAATAAATTTCGGATTAATATTCAAATATTTCTATCCATCTATATTTCCATTTACTTATTTAACTCATTTTTATGTAATTTTATCACAAGTTAGACATTTTCTTATTTGATAAACAATTTTGCATAAGATAATGAATTGTCTGTTATTTGAGCCAAAACTAGACTGAGATGATGAGATGAAGCATGTATATGGAGTTATTGGCATCTCTAAATAAATTGAATATAAAACATTTCAATTTTAATTTAACTGACTATTTATATGACATAAATCCCGTTTTTCGACTTGATCTTGACTTGTAGCCATTACACATTTAGGTTTTAGGACATTTGCGTTAATGCGAATGGAATTTTCTTTATTACAGGTATTTCTGAATGATGCACACTGGCATCTTTAGCATGAGCTTCGTTTGATTTTCCAACTTTTATCATTTTTTATATGTATATTCACAAGGCATTAATATAATTATACATATATTATGGTGTATTGTACTGTGACTATGTTTTTCCATACAAAAAACGATATAATAACTTAATGTATATACTGTAATATTTTCATATATGTGTAAGCTGCTCGCCGTTTGAACAGTATGATTTATTAATGAACTACGAAGCTCAAAGCTGTTGAGGTATTCTCTTGTTCAAAAGCGGATGTACCTTGTACCTTGTGAAATCTTTATTGATATATATATATATATAAATATATATATATATATTTTTTTTAAACTTATAATAATACAAAACTTATATTTTTAAGTTTTTTTTTCAAAAAATAAAAGAAAAATTATGGGTTTGGTGATTACAAGTTAGCAGTTACTCATTTTATATTTAAGTAGCCAATTATAAATCTGAAGCAATTTGAAGCTCATATAGAAAAATCAAATCAGGTTTTCGAAAGGTGCAAACTTGTTTTAGCGATTATAGTTGAATTGCTCTGCTCCATAAATAGATCTATATTATTAAAATATCGTTGTTTATCACCAAGATATCGTCGTATTGTTAAAATCAAAATTCTGCGGAAAACTATAAGCTCATTCTCGGTTACTAAAGCGAATTTTGATGTCTAAAACCAAAACCGAACTCGCTGGGTTTTTTCAAAATTAATTAAATAGAACTAATTGCATATTTTTTTATATTGTGTAAAATTCATATATAGAAATGACAAATGGAGTGTAAAAATAAAAGACCGCATAAATCAGCTAATTTCTCCAATAAATAAATTCCTCAACTCAGTCTATACAGTTCGTTCACTTTTAATGGCATTAAAACATCAATTACATTAAAAAATTCTTCTTTGACAAATTTTTGTTTTTGTTTTTTATAAGTAGCGAAGGCATTATAAACCTCCGTTGAATTTGATTATATACAAATAAATCTACGCTATTTATATACTAATATATTTTCATTCTGGTAATTTGAATGAGATCGTTTGTATATTTAATGCGTTCAATGGCTTTTTTTGGATTGACCAACATAGTTTTTTGTTTTTTGATTTGTTTTTAGGTGGAGCATTAATTAAATGAGCCCTCACAGCAACACATTCGGCACTTGCTTTTGAATAGAGGATATCCACTTTCATTTCGACTTTCACTTTGCCGCTTTATATGAATTTTATTAAAATTGTACCCGAGCTGAATTTGGGTTCTCGTTTTGGTTTTTTGGTTTGTATATTTGTTTTTGACGCCCTCTGTCAACAGGTGCGTCTGGCACTTCATTACAAATTTGTAGTGTAGCAATACTCTTGTGGCGTTTTTGTCGAACAGAAATACAGAGTAAAGTTTTAATTAAATTTGTAATGAAATTCACTTATATTTGATTTGTAGTCGCCACGAAACAGTCGCATAGAGACCACCGTCGGTCTTGTAATTGCTTTAACACATTTTGTCATTTCAATTGAAACATTTCCGTATTAGAGAAACTCCTAAATTGCTTTAAAGGATTTCAGCCTTTGAGCTCAAAATGGCGCAACATCAAATCGTTGAACTGCAAAACTATATAAAGTCGGAGTTTATATCACTAAAAAAATGTATGTAAAATGTGGTAATTTAATAAACATTTTAAATATTTGAAAATATATATAGTCGATTTTTCTAGATTTACTCTGCTGTAAAGTAAAAATTAAAAGAAAAAGAAATCAAGAAATTTATGTAAATGCTTCAGAGCATAGTATGTATCTGTATCCCAAGTATCCCAACAATGAGGATTCGGACTTGAGCTCCATACTAGTCTATAAGCCTTGTGCTTTAGTTGCTTTAGTTGAGAATAGTCGAAAGCGGGTTTCTCTAAGTTTTGCTCATTTAAAAAAAAACAATTGTTTCTCTGACAGAAGTACATAGAGATTTTAGAATATCAGTTTACTTGCTTGTGCTATAAACTGAGTTAATACGTTTTTACCATGTGAAGTAATCAAATCTAGAGGTTATACTAGCTATGAAATTGCTCAATTTAAAAGGTTGGTTATTAGCAAATTTAGTAATTGAAAGACTTATTACAAAGTAGGTAAATATGAATTTCATGCAGGTGCTTGACTATTAGAATGTTAATAGAAACTTTGATTAATTGTTTCTAAATATATGCACTAAATAAATATGCTTTTTCATTAACAAATTATTAACAATGAAAACTACTTTATTTTTTTTGTTTTGTTCAATGTAATCAAACAAGCTTTTAAAGGCTTAAACTGTTTAGGCTTAGTATATTAGATTACCAGAAAAAGTTTGCTGCATTCGTGGCCACATTTCTCTATTAATATATATGTATATAATCTCTTCATATATTAGTGGAATTTATAAATATTCAAAAAATGGCAAAATTTGATACTTCAACAGTATTAAAAGTAATTTAAATCAATTTGTCAATCATTTCAGTTTGAATTTATTTAAAAAAAATTGCAGCTTAGAATTTATTTCATATTTTGTCGCATAAAAATAATAATCAGATATTTTTTTAAATTAACATTTAAGTTTTTGTAAAATTCCATTTTTGATTTATAGCCCGGCAAAATCTGAGTCTGGCTAACATGGACGACGCAAAATTAATGAACCTGCGGAATGGATTTACGAAATCATTGGACGATCATTGTCAGCTGATTACTGGCACAAAGGGTGAGTGACCTATAGAGTCTAAGGGGCATTGCCACGGTCAGGGTCAGGGTCAGAGTCAGGTTCAGACATGGCCGCAAAAAGTGAATATACGAGAATACTTTGTACATATATAATGTATACAAACACAAAGCAAACAAGCAAGCAGTGCGTTCAGTGCTTCTTAAAAACAATAAGCATTCATGAAGAATTTCGTTTGTTTTCCGGAGACTGCATGGTGTGTGCGGGGGTGGTAAACAAAATTGTTGAAATTGACAAATTATGTGATAGACTTTTTGTCTGCGAGAGACATCGAGCAACAGCAACAACAACAATACAAGCAACAGCGACGGGTACAACGGTGGCGCGCAAATCCAAAGAGCCAACACAATTGTTGACAATTCACTCAAAGTGGCAATGCTGTTGTTGTTGTTGTTGTTGGTGCTGGCGTTGTCGCTGAACAAATGCCCCAAAGCGCTCAAAAGCTTTAAATGCGCACGCCGCATGCCGCATGCCGCATGCCGCACTCCAAGTGAGGCCACGCGTTGGGGTCTGGAGCTCAATTCCGAAGCGCTCATAAACAATGGTGGCAGGGTGGCCAGCAGTGGGAAGTGCAGGAGGAATGGGAGGGGTTTGAGGGCATTTCGGCGTTGGCGGCGGCTTCGTTTCGGCTTGGCGCGATGAGAAGTGCGCTTGAGTTGCATTTAAGCCAATTAGCATAGGTAAACAAAACATTTGAGTGAGCGCGCCAAGTGCTTTTGGTTGAGTGCGACCCCTGGGGTGCTGCTGTTAGATGGGAGGCGCTCTGAGATGAGGGGCTTTATACATCTATACGATGTATAGGTGTCAAATCTACTAAGTGTCCGTATTTGTATGAATATGAATGTGTGTGTGTGTGTGTGTGTGTGTGTCTGTGTGTGTGTGTGTGTGTGTGTGTGTGTGTGTGTGTGTGTGTGTGTGTGTGTGTATGTGTATGAGCGAGCTTGTTATGCTTGACGCCGCAGTCAAGCAGCCAATGGGCCAGTTTAAGTCCTTAACAATGTTGCATTTATTATGCAATTATCGAGTGGGCAATGTGTTTAAGTGTGTGTGCATAGCCTGTATAACCCATGCAGTGACAGTGATTTACGTCGTCGATTGGCAATTAGGCCAGAGCAGCATGGGCACCTTGAAGACACAGGAATGTGCCTACATGCTCTACACATTTATATACACACACACACACATGTGTGTGTGTGTGCATACAAATGTGTGTGCTATTGTAGGATAGATGAATAGCTCGACGAGCTGCTAACTTGCAAATATTTATGAGTGGCCCACAAGTGGCAGCCAGCCACAGCAGCAGCAACGGCAGCCGACAACAATGTCAGCATTGGCGTTAACTTTGAGTGTTGTTGTTGCCATTTTGACATATGGCCAAAATGCAGCCACATGCCAAACGCTCTTTACGTGCGACTGGGTGTTACTCTCTATGTGCCTGTGTACGTGCTGTGTGTGTGTGTGTGTATATATAGTGTGTGTGTGTGTGTGACGGCGTGAATTATGCGCAATTGAAGTGGCTTTTGGGGCGCGCATTTAAATTCGTGACGCGCGTCAAGTGGGTGGCAAACAAGCATTGAGCATGGCGAGTGGGGCTGGAGCTGGAGCTGCCACTGCCACTGCCACAGCTCGTAGTGGAGGCCCACGAGTGGCACAATGATGCGCATCAAATTGGCTAATTGTTTAATGGCTGTTTGCATTGATCTTTGCAGATGAGTCGCCCATGCAAATGTTTTACAAGGATAAGGGCGTCTTTCTCACTGGCGGCACCGGCTTCTTTGGCAAAAGTAAGTTGGCAAACGCAAACTCAAACTCAAACGCAAACGCGAACGTGACTTGAATAATTGAATACTTACGAACTGATTTTGTACGCAGTTATTATTGAGAAACTGTTGCGCGTTACGGAGGTGGCCCAAATATATTTGCTGATACGCACCAAAAAGGGCAAGGACGCCCATGCACGCATTGACGATTTGTTCAACGATCCGGTAAATAATTTGTCCAATATAGATAACGCACTGATTTGTCTAATATCGAATTCTGATTAATTGCTTACATTTGCTCTACTCTCATTTAGGTATTTGCTAAAATGAAACAGATCAATCCAAAGTATCGCTGTCAGATCACAATCATCAGCGGTGATTGCTCGCTGCCTGGCCTGGGCATCTCCCCAAACGAGCGTGAGACCATCAAGGAGAATGTCAACATTGTGCTACACAGTGCGGCAACAGTGCGCTTCGATGAGAAGCTCAAAATGGCAATTGCAATTAATGTGCATGGCACAAAGGAGATAATCAAGCTGGCCAAAGAGATTGTTAACTTGAAGGTGAGCTCAATTAGATACAGTAAATATAGAAGTAAGATATATAATAGATCACCCAGTCTAGAATTTGATTATTTGATGTATACGGATCTAGTTATTAGACAAATTATACTCTTTGCTTAAATTAATTAGATTTAAATAATTGGTTTCATTACTTAGGCTCTCGTGCATGTGTCGACTGCATTTGCCCACTGCAATTTGCGCTACATTCAGGAGAAGTTCTATAGTGGCACAATGACTGGTGACAATGCCTTCAAGCTGACTGAGTGCCTGGACGAGCATACGTTGAATACGCTAACGCCGACGATTATAAAGGGTTATCCGAATACATATACCTACACCAAAGTGCTTGCAGAGAATGTGGTGCAGCAGGATGCACAGAAATTGCCCGTAACCGTATTTCGACCAGGCATTGGTAAGATACATTCTGCTAAAGAATCATGCCAACTGTATTGCTTCAAGTGCGACTCTTGTTAGTTATTACCAGCTATCGGGAGCCAGTGACTGGCTGGATTGACAACATGTATGGACCCTGCGGCGTCATCGTGGGCATTGGCTCGGGCGTGTTGCGCGTTTTTACTGGAAACATGGACAACAAAGCACACATAGTGCCAGTGGATTTGTGTGTGAACGCTCTGTTGGCCAGTGCCTGGGATGTGGCACGAAATACGTAAGTGAAGGAGCATCAAAGCCCTCAACAATGTGGTACTCAAAAACTTTTTGAAATAGATATGAAACGCCGCCCATATATAACTATGTGCCAGATGCGGATAACATGGTCACCTGGCGGAACTATATGCAAACGGGGTTCAAGCATGTCAATGATATACCCATGCGCAAGTCCATCTGGTATCCGTGCTTTACCATCGTGCCACACATGTGGCAATACCATATTCTCTGCTTTTTATACCACACATTGCCCGCCATGTTCATGGATTTAATTATGGTTTTGATGGGCAAAAAGCCAAGGTACCTATATGACGAGTTTTCTGTTTTGCATTTCATATATTAAAGTATTGTTATTCTTTTTAGAATGATGAAAATCTATCGCAAGATACACAAATTCAGCAATGTTCTAAAATTCTTCAGCTCTAATGAGTTTCGTTTCGATAATGACAATGTGCGGCGACTGGTTGATAAATTGGATGAGCGAGACAAGCGAATATTTGCCTTCGATATGCGAGACTTGGACTGGACAAATCTATTCCGGGTCAGCTTATATGGGCTGCGCTTGTACGTTGTGAAGGATGATCCCAACAACTTACCCGAATCCATAAAGCGTATTAAGCGGTAAGTCTATAAATTCTTAAATAACATATATATGAATTATATATACTTTCTGACTTTGCAGCATGATGGTTCTGCACTATAGCACATTGGCCATCGTCTATTCGTTAACGGCTTGGGCGCTCTACGGATTGGTGAAGTTAATTTTCTTCTGATTTCTATAGAATTTCTTAAAGCATCTATGTGTATATCGTCTAAAATCGAGGTTAACTTTTGTCTTTTTTTATTGTCCTTGTAACATTTCAATTTCGGATTAGCTTAGTTCTAGTTTTTAGTGCATCTCGACACATTGATTATGTTAAGTCCTATGGTTAAAGCGCTCTATCCGATATTCTGTTTAGTCTTAGCTTGTAAATGTACAACTACTACTAAAGTTGATCGACCACACATACTGTGTATATATTTATGTACGAACCTAATCGAATTGCAATAAAAATCGCTTTATATTTTTTGGGACATGTTAATTCAAATTTGATTTTAATGTATTTAAAAATTTTAATTGGTGAGAAATGAAGATGAAGAAATGGATACATTGAAATCAAGAAGGCAAACAAATATTTAATTGTTTTTTTCCGATTCAATAGATGCAATTATAATAGAATTAAGTTTTATTTTTGTGTATTTCAGTCATTTACAGATGGCCACGCAATTTATTTTAAAAAAATATACCACTCATAGAGTTGTAAATGTCGGATATCACACTACAAACCAAATGCTCTCTAGCTTGTATAGTTCACAGAATCATACTGCTGATCAAATTTTGTATACTTTATGTGATCTGATACGCTTCTTATGGCTGTAAAATTAATTTAGACAAAACAATTCCATCCCTGATTATCCATTTTATTAAAAACTATTCTGAAACTAAAGTTCATAAATATAATCAATCATTATTTCATTGCATTGATTAAAGTAATCTAAATGTCAACTAGTTAAAGTCATAAGAGAAATGCATAGCATTTGAAATGCAATAAAAAGGACTCCCGCAACTTTTACAGACAAGACAGCACACTTCAAAGCAAAAAGATCTTATAGGATTACGGTTGCACAAATCTTTATTTTTAATAAGAACAAAATGTCAATAGTAAGTAATGCAACTTGATATTCTGATTTATATATTTTTAGTATTTTCTTCCACTTAGCATTTGCGAAGCAGTTTTTCAAGTTGAATGTGAAATGCATTGATTGGACACTCGATGATGCTATTAGAAGAAGTTGTTAGCATTGCCACAGCGAACAGTGGCAAAAGAGAAACATGAAAAATGCTAAAACAATAAGATTCACTGAATTACACATTGCCTTAGCATTGATATTTTTATTGCATACTTTCAGGCGAGCGGCTTGTCAGAAAGAAATGTCGTAAAAATAATGCCAGAGAGCTTATCAAATTGCAAACAGAAGCGGCATTGCCTTCAGCCATCATCCAAATCCTGTAAGTCGCTTTATCGTATCGCGCGCACACATGCATAGCGAGAAAGAGAGAGAGAGAGTGTGTGGGATACAAACAAACGCATTTGTATCTGCACACACACACACACACACACACATATGAATGGGCACTTACGTATATAAATAAATAAATCCGCATGTATCACTTTGCAGTGCTGCACTTGTATGATTTCAAAATTAAAATCAGAGCATAACCCAATCATCCCAGGCCCTACTCAGCCGTAGCCCCCAATGCCCCAATCCCCCTCACCATTGCTTGGAGCTATTCGCTTACTTCAGCCTGGCCGGCTCATTCCCAATACAGCCATAAAACTCTCGCACACTCATCAAACATACACGGAGCGTCGGATGGGGTGTGTGTGTGTGTGGGGGTATGTGTGCATGTGTATGTGTGGCAGATATGTTGTGGAAGGACGCGACGTTCCGATGTTGCCGTTGCCATTGCCGTTGCACAGCCAGTGAAAAATGTTTGTCAAACCGCAGTGAGCGCTGCGCGCAATGATTGAAGCCATTGCGACGCGTCGCATCGTTATCGTTGAGATGCGGATGCTGATGCGAATGCGGATGCGGATACTGAGGCCAAGTATGTAGATTTTTCAAAAAATTACGACAGCGTAACGCCCGCGCGTCCAATTAAAGTAAGCGGCAAACGGGGTCTGTGTGTGTGTGTGTGTGTGTGTGTGTGTGTGTGTGTGTGTGTGTGTGTGTGTATAAACACTGACAGACAGACAAGCGGAATGTGCGGTAGCTGAGTAATAACTCCCCAATATGTTGCATACATTTGTGTGCGTATATATACATATGTATGTATATATATGTATGTGTCTGTATGTATGTGTACACACATAAATATAAGAATGGTTTCTGTTGTTGTGGCTGGGGCTAAAATTGCAAGCGTCGCAACACGAACGAGCGAGCAGAACATTGAAAGACCAAACAATCTCAATCTCTCAAATTAGATTTTCAGAAAAATGCACCTCTGGGAAATGCACAATGAAAAAGCACGAGCAAACACACACACACACGCACAAAACACAGATATGCCAATGCCAGCACACACACAAACACAGAGAAGCTGTCGGCTATACAAAGCCGAACAAACAAAACGAAGCAACATTGTTCGTTGTTTATGTCGTGTGCGTTCGGCAAATTGAAAGCTTTCCGAGCATCGGCTCTCAGTGCATTCGTGGCTCTCGTTATTGCTCTCTCACTCACGTCGCAATGCCATAATAACGGGACATGAAGTGTATGGTTATTCAAGGGTTGTTCATTCGTGAAATTAATATTGCGCCAGCCACAACTCGGGCCAGCTGCAGCGGCGGCAGCGGCGGAGGCAGTAGCAGCAGCAGCAGCAGCACGCGCGCCACAATGTTTATGTTTGACGTCGCATGTTGTTGTAGCGTTGGCACTGCAGCTGCATATTGTAACGGTTCTTTATGTGCCCAGCTCTCGCTGCCTCCATACTGTAACACTTGCGTTGCCCTTTGCCAAGTTGTTGTGTTCCGTTTCCAACTTGTTTCTTGCTCTCTCTCTCTCATGGGTTTCTCTTAGTTCAGTATCAATACTTTCATGCTCTTTCTATTGTGTTGGTGTGTTGGTGCTGCCTATGCCGTGTGCCGGCATTTTCGCTCTACTGCCGGCAGTAGACCATTATCAGATTTTGTAATAGCTTTACGTTTATTACTTTTTTCAATTTCGGCGTCTTCGGTATTTTTGGCATTTGGGGCACAGTCTGGCATGTCGAGCTTCTACATATACGATGTCTGTTTATCTGCCTGTGTGAGTGAATGTGTGTTGTTTTGAACTAATTTTGTGTTTGTGTTTGTGCATTGCAGTCAGTTGTTAATTTGTTGTTTGTTATTAGTGGGACGGCGGCATTGCCCTAGTCGCGTTTGGCACGTCAATTAAAAAACTTGACTGGAGTACTTGGTTTTGTATTTAACTTCATAGGTTAGACATGTACAAACACACGGACACACGGACATACGGACACAGGCACACATTAATACACACTCACATACGCACACTTGCGCATCTGCTTGTAATTCCATAGTTGGTTTTGCTTGTTTGACTGCCGCTTCGTGTGCAGCTCGCGTGGGCTGTAATTATTTAGCCCTGCCTTGTCAGTGCTGCTACATTCTCACACACCCCCGCACTCTTCCTCTCTCACACTCTCTGCTTCTGTCTTTCCTTTGCTGTGTCTCTGCCTCTGTGATGCCAGCTCCTTTGCCGTAGTTTCCTAGCTTTAGTTTAGCGCTCGCGCGCGCATATAATAATATTTTAAATTAATTACAACAAACACGCGCTTGTGTGTGCGTGTGTGTACGTGTGAGAGTGAGTGTCTGTGTGAGGCGCGTGCTTTTGTGCTTGTGGCTCGACTGCCTCGACTGTCGGCGCCGCTGCTGGTGCTGGTGCTGCTGCTGTTTTGTATGAAAAGTGAATTAAAGCGAATTTAGTGCGCGTCGTCCACGTCCAAAGTGCATTTGTATGTCCTGCACTGCTGCTAGTGCTACTACTGATGCTGTTGATGCTGCTGCTGCTGTCGCTAACTTTATCCTTGGCTGGCTGGCTGGCTGGTATTACACACACAGACACACATATATACATTCACAGTTAGGGACACTTTCGCTATCGCAGTGTGTTAGTGTGTTTATGTGCTTTTCAATTGCAGCGTATACGTTGCTAGCAACACGCCCCCTCTTGCTTGCAGCCCTTGTCAGGTCTACCCCTCGCAATCCCCTGTTTATCCAGCACTTGGCTTTGCCATTGTCTATTAGTATCTCGTTTGCGCTCCTGTTTTCTGTTCTAGTGCTTCTTTTGAAGTTTTCGCTTGCATTCGCATTTTAATTTGAAGTGCAGCTTCTCAGTTTTACCCCGCTGCACTTGCTGCATGCATCTGCGGCCACAAACAAACAAACAGACAGGCAAACATACAGACAGAAAGAACGGGCCGAGAGACAAGCATACAAACAAAGAAGTGCTTATGCTCATTCATTCATTTCATTTCCCATTACATTTGCACAGCCCAGCGCTGGGGATATCCGGCATTCATTGCCACCATTTCGAGCTTTGGCTGTGTTTTCACCTGAGCACCGCGTATGCCCGTCCAAAGGGAAAACTCATAGACCAAACAAAATGGTTAAAAAGCAAACCAGCCCAACAACTACACCAAACCCAGGCAGCCGCCACTTGTTACTACTTTATGCCACTTCAACGCAACTCAATTGCTTTCTTTACCCCTGACAAAGTGTGTGACTGTGTGCGTGTGTGTGTGTGTGTGTATGTGTGTGTGTGTATGCGTGGTTTTATTAAAATACTCCTACTCCTTCTTCATGTCTGACGATGCGGCTGCTTTCCTCCCGCTTCCCCTCGCCTTCGCCGTTTGTTACTGCAAATAAAAGTAATGAAAAGCGCCGGCAAATAAAATTTGCACAAATTATTATATTTTTTGCGCGTATTTTATTTCTTCTTTATTTGCGCAAAATGCATTGAGAAAATAAACAAAATTATAAATGAAAGCAACGCGTGCAGCGCCACAATATACCCTTTACGGGGATAGTTAAGGATAAGGATAAGGAGTATATCACTAACAGAGACTATATGAAGTATTTCAATTATAAAATAATCAATCATTCATATCTTATGATTTTTATTATATATTGTAAGTAAAATTAGCATTAAGAAAATATTTGAGTTGATCTTTAACGAAAGTTACTTAGAATCTTTCTTTGATCTTTGTACTTGTAGATCTAGCAGTTAACAAACTGTATAATATTTACCCAAATTCATCTTAAATTTATTTAAAGTCAAACTGTAGAGGTCTATCCTTAAAGTTTTGTGCTTTTATCTTTATCTATTAGCTAGTTATTAGTTAATATGTAGAGGAGATAAACAGGAATGAATTCTCCAATTCGTGTTTCTATCTATAGTTGTGGAATATATAATTTTTACGAATTGTTGTGCATCAGTGGCCATAGCTATATTTTTCTTTAAATTATAAATTGTTAACGCAGAAAATATTTAGCGTAAAAAATATATATAAATGTATATACAATATATATATATATATGTATAATACTTTTGAGTTAAATATGTTCACGAACATTTAAATTTAGGAGAAAAAGGGTATAACACGCTTATATATCTGCCAAATTCTTATCTCGAACTTTAATAGCAGCGAAATAAATTGCGTTCATAAGAACGGACAGACAAACGCAACGCAAGATAGACATTGTTCATATTCGCTTCGCAAGCAAGCATGATTCTATAACAAATTTTAAATACAGTTTACTTTGGCAAGTTCATAAAATAGCCATGACAATACATATACATATATATATATATACAAGTATATACATATATGTAGATATCTCCTTTATCGTTTTATAATGCTTTGTTATTCTACAATATAAAAAAACGTATATTGGTTGGTTGCATACCGTTTTAACGCCATCGATTTGTTTCCTTTTCTACTTTTATTATACATTTTTTTGTACATTGTCAAACATTTAGACTAATTGTATTTTAAACGTTGACAAAATAGAGAAAACAAATTTTATGAATGGAATTTGTTTTGTTTCGTTTTGGCTGAAACAATCAATTTAAATGTTATAACATATTTCAGAATACAGGTATAATAGAGTACTCTTACTAAGAGATGTGCTAAGTGACTGTGTTTTTTATTTAATATATAAGCATGCGTATGTTATAGCATGGATTATTTATGTTATATAGAATCTAGAAAATATCGGAATCTTTTTTCTCGAATGGTCAAATGAGTTATTCAACCAATGGATAAACATGAAATTTAGTGTCAACTGTAAATGTATAAATAACTGAAAAATAAGTAATAAAAAACTTTAACAAAACTGGATTTGCTTTAAACGGCAGCCTGCTCTATCAAAGAATGTTCATCTAGTTTGTCGCTCTAATGTAATTAGAACCAGTTTTTGTTGTTTACACGAATTCAGCATTCAATTAGATTAATTAGATGATAAGACCATTGTCAATAGAGTATTACATAGTCGAACATTCTGTATTTGAACATTTTTGTTAAACACTTTATTTGTAATTTTTTTTTTTTGTTTGGTTTGCTTTTATTTGATAATTTTATATATTTTGGTGCAACTGTTTTCATTTTCGTCGTTACAAGCCAAAAAACAGTAAAAAAGGTGACGCACAGCCAACAACAACAGCAACAGCAACAACACGAATGGCAACACTTGTGCGTGTGTCTTCGAGACTACGAGTGCGACTTTAACTGCGAGTTGGGGTGTTACAAATAGTGAAATAGCCCAACGTACATCGTAAATATTTCAACTGCAACAACTAGGGAACAGCAACAGCAACAGTAACAACAACAGAAGCAACATGGATAGCAGCACCAATAACGAGCAGCAGCAGCAGCAAGCGAGAGAACGAGCATTAGGACTAGGATGTTGTTGCGGGGCCAAGGAATGAATCGATAGATTGCACCTGGTACATACTACGAAGGAAATGTCCCTAACCAGAACCAAAAGCAGAACCTCTACAACCTACGACACCAACAAAACCAGCAAACAAAAATAAAAAAAAAAAAGCAAAAAATAAAAGAAACAACATTCAACAAAAACAATAAAGGACCAAGTCGCATAGGGTTTGGTGTAAGTTCCCATCGCCCAGTTTTCCACTTCCCTTTGCTTGCTTCACTGCAGTTACGCCGGCTTTTTCTTCTACTTACGGTTCCACGCTTCTAGGCTACATTTCTGTCTCTCTCTCCGCTCTCTGTGTAGCTGCCACCGATTGGGACTCAGCTCAGTTGAGCGTTGTGCTCAGCAGTTTTGGTCCGTTCCCCTGACTCGCAACCCATGCGAAAATTTGAAGCGATTTATTTACTTTTTGCCATTGCCATTTGCCGTTTGTTGCTCCTCCCGTCGTATATTTTGGCAAATACTCTCTTCTCACTCTTAATGCAGCAACAAACTCTGGCATATGGACATTAAAAGCAATTTTAATCTGGATTTCATGCTCTGTATATTTTCGAAAATCCTTAACCACTTTCATGCCGTAGACTGTATTTAGATATTTAGTTAGTTACACGTATGAGAATCAATAACTATCATTATTGAACGATTTGAATATGATGTGAACGTATGATGCTGATCTAATGCAAGGCGTTTTCACCTTAAGAAACATCTATATTATACAGATACAGATACAGATGTATACAGATATCTATATTGAGCTCAGCTTTTGATTTTCATATATAAATTTCCTAAATAAATAAATTTTATAAACAATCTTTGATGCTCTTTTAAATTATTTACAGCAAGGGTATTTCACTAGTTGGCTATAGCAGGCCATTTATTATTTTTTTTCTCACACACTTAGTTTTGTTGTTTTCTATTTTATTGCACAAAATGAAAATGGTCGTGTTTTTCATTTTTTAAATTTCTTTTCTCTGTTCGGATAACATCGTAGCTGTCGCCGTTGCCGTTAGCATTGCCATTGGCATTGGTATTGGTATTGCCATTGGCTTGGCATCGTCCTTTTCGGTTGTTCATTTTTATTTTTACTCGTATTTGGACGCATTTGTAGCGTTATGACAAACAAGTGTCCATTTATTTGGCAAATTTAATGTTTCACCATTTTCTCTCTGGTGACAAATTATCTCGCTTCGATTTCTCGGGTCCCATCAAATCACACACAAAATGGCAAGAGGAGGAAAATCAAGCACCAAGCGAACAACTGTGCTTGAATTTAATAAAAAAAAATAAATAAAAAACGGCTAATGGGTCACATTCCATACAGCAGCAACGATCGTCCCATGGCCAATGGCTTGCTCCATGGCCGTGGCTTTGGCTCCTTAGCTGGTCCGGCTGAGCTTCTACTTATCTTTCAAATATTTAATAGTATTTGGCGCTGAGAGGTTGTGCCGGATGTCTCCAAAAGCGTTTAGCGTCTCCAGCTAATACATAATTTATACAAACAAAATTTGTCATTGCCATTAAGAAAAGCGCGAAGCTCGTTTTTCACTAATTGGGCAGGTGTTGGCGCTAGAGCCGGTGCTGGTGCTGGTGCCTGCTGCCTGCTGTATGGTGCCTGGCGAAAAATGTTCGTTAATTAGCTGGCATGACGTGTTCTATTTGTTTTTGCCATGCCGTTGCCTTTCCTTTTCGACCGAGATCCTATCTAAATTCCATGTACAACAAAGGTCTAAACATTTGTACACATTTCACTTTTTGTTTAAGATTTTCATGACATGTCAGCTAACGCGGGTGGGTGGGCGCTTGGGTAGAAGAGGAGTCAGTTTCCGAGATGGGTCAAAAATTAATGAATAGATTATGATTAATGAGCGGCGACATCATTAAAATGTATTTATATATTCAAATTGCGGTTGCTGACCGAACAACAAGACAACCATCATGAATGAAGCGACGCCCACACCAAAAAGAAAAAAAAGCCGTGCAGGGATGTCCTGCTGACTGTGGGACAGTAGCCAAAGCATGAATGGAATACGGTCGCATGCTGAAATGTCATAGCACAAGCACAAAGCGCAAAACTGAAAATGTTTAATCATTAGTTTGAATTGCCGCAAAAAGTTTTTAGGGGGGGCGATTTCGCTTCTTTCTTTTTTTGTTATTTTTTTTTTTTTTTTTGAACGCAGCTATTTACAACATATGAAAAAGTGCACACAGCAAAATGTAATAAAAACCACTGAAGGCAAAACCTAGTTGCGAAGATAAAAGCGCACGCATCCTTGAAATTTTATTTATTTATAGCAAGCCAGCTGCCCGCTTGTCCCGAGTCGTAGGTCCTTGTTTTTCCTACTGCTGCTGCTGCTGCTGCTTCTTCTTCCTTGCCTTTACTGTTCCTTCATTTTGTAATGCTTGTTTGTTTGTTAGCTACGAGTCCAACCGCAAAATCTATCCGGCCCCAGTCGGGTAGCGCTGACGAGCCAGCAGACTGAGAGACAGAGAGCCAGAGAGCGAGAGAGATAGATAAAGCAGATAGATGGTAAGAGGACTTGGTCTGCTGGCATTTTGCATATTGCCCATACGCAGCGTTGCCGCTGGGTAAAAGTTTGCAGAGCGCGCCGTTTGCTTTATTAAAAACTAGGAAAAACGCAAAGTTTGCTACGAATTATTTCAATTCTAATTTATTTTGTTTGCAAAAGGGAAATATTCTGGTGTTTTTTGATCGTTGTCGCAGTTAGATAGTTGAATGATAATGACGATGACCAGGACAACGATGGGCACCAACTCCAACTCCAACTGCAACTACAACTTGAAGTACAAGTTTGGGTTCGCGTCCAAGTACGCTGAGCTGTTCGGCTGCCGTACTGTTGGTGGCAATGGCAAATGAGTTTTATGCGAGTGTAGTTACACAATGACATGCACATAATTCAAGTTTGCAACAGCAACAAATGCAGCCAGTTCTATGTGAATGACTGAAATTAACTATCAGCAGAGTGGTCTGCCCAATGGCTGAGCTGCCACTCGAGCTGAGCTCCCACTTGACTGTTGTAGCTGTTGTAGATTGACATCCAAACAGTAGCAGGAAGCAGCAGCAGCAGCATCAGCAACAGCATCAGCATCAGCAGCAGCAACGCAGCGGAAGCATCACAAGGGTCTGTCTCATGTCGAGCTTAGCAATATAATTCTTTATTCGTATAGTGCATTAGGGCTTTAGCAAGTTTAAAAGTTGTTTTTGATTATCTGACTCTCAAAGTGGATTTATCACTAAACTTCTAGGGGCAAAAGTCGGTGTCAGAAACGATTTTCGCAATTTGCATTTGAATTGCACCACATTCGCCATTATCGCATTTGAAGTAAAGTTGAGTAGATAAGATAAGTACTACAAACACTTGCTTGATATTTTCACATATTAAAAAAGTTTAATGTTTGTGTGATATGCACTTTTAAAAATTAATACAGATATAGTCTCAATAACATAGATAAAAATGGCAAAGAATTCTATTTTTTTTTTAATTTTATTAAACTCAAATTGATGTGTTGGAAATTTGAACAGGCAAAAAAACATTAAAGGTTTTTTTGAAGTTTTAAAAATAAAATAAATAATATGAAGTTAATGAATTATAACATTTAAACCTTTCAACTACTTTGAGTCTTAAGTTGCAAGAATAGGAAATATTACATGATCTTAAAATAATAAAAAAAAATTTATTTCTTAAATTTTAGATTTTTGTAGTTCAAATTTTGTATAATTCTTAAAATTGTGTATGTTTTTCAAAAGAATTTTAGGTGCAAAGAGTTTCTTGGAATCTTACCAGTGCGCAATCTTTTTTTTTCAATTTGAACATTGCTTTTTGATGACATCCGCTTCAGACTAGTTTAATAATGCTTCTCGAAAATATTTACTTTGTAAATTTACTTTCTGGATTTAATTTCTGGATAGCTGTGTTAAGTGTTCTTGAAGATTATGCATTTCCATCCCTTCATCAATATGTTTCCTTTTTTGCACATATGATAAAAATAATTAATGAAAGAGTCTATTATATTAATATTTTCTTGTATTTATAAATGGTTTATAGATTATATATTCGAGTTGACATTCTTCTATTGCAGAATGAGAATAGTTTTTTTTCTTCAGATAATGCAGATATTTACCTCCATAGCCTAAAAAGCTAGAATGTATTTTATAAAACGTAATTCAACTTTCTACAAAATTGTAAAGCAACCGCACCTCGATGGCGCTAATTTGACCTGACAGTTGAGCAAGAGAATCTTAAGCGAATAGAACACTACCGCGAATAAGTGTGGGACCAAGTTGTCTCAGCTGTCAGCTTAGTCTGTTTTAGCCCGCACCGCTCGTGAATCTGGCATTGCACGTACATATTCGCTATGATAACATTTACAGTTGTTGCATTTTATAATCAAAGTTGTTATTCGTGCTACTTTCGGTTTAACGTCTGTTGGCGTCCTCTTGTTGCTCATCAAAGTTTACCCCAACAGACAGCGCGGCAGCCACAGTAAAATGAATGAGCAGCTCCCCAACCCGGAAACCGGCTGCCCTCCATCGCCACCATCGCCACCACCGCCATCACCGCCTCCTCTTTCAGTTGGTGGCATAGCCGTTAAACCGACTTCAGAATTAATCAAATCCAAGTCAGATGTTGCGCGCTGCCAAAAAACTTGAGCACAACAACAGCGACAGCAATTTGTTGTTGCTATTCTTGGCAGTCGGTCCTTAACAAGCGCTGGGCCCGAGCCCCGTGGTTGCTTTGAGCCACTCGTCCACTTGGCATTCACCCGGCAACGTTTTAGCCAAAGAGTTAGCGTCCTTTTCATTGCCATAACGCACATTTACAAAATTATATTTGTAAACTTCTCGACACCCAACCACGACTCCGCGTTCTGCCAGTCCAACCCCTAGCATCATTGTCGTTTCAGAGCCCCCGACCTTCAGTTGGCTTTAATGTACAATAAAATTGGCCAAAGTTGCCGCGTACATCACAAATATTAGCGAATAAAGATGATGGCTTGATGACGATAATGAGGCTTGATGCGGGGGGCGTGGAATGGCTCACATGGCTGGGTTGTAAGTTAATGACGCTGTACCGTCGATTTTCTGGCCGCAACCAATATGCCAAAATTGTTTCGACCCGCCCGCTAATGAACACTCAATTACAATGATGTACTGCCAGCGAGCCAGACAGTCACTCGAACTGGCCCTAGCAACTGGCCATGTCCGTGTGCGTTCATTAACATTTTGCCACGGCCAGAACACGAAAGTTCGACAACAGAACAACAAAACGTGGCTGTGATGGCACTCAGTTAATGAATCTCTATCCAAGCGGCTGATTTTTGTCTGGCGGCTGCTTTAAGTTGCTCACGTTCGCATCGTGTGTTTGTGGCGTCTGCCACAACATTAACGGCAAGATATTCAAAGATAATTCGCCTTAATTCACTGATACTTGATCCAGGCACGACCTCAACGGCAAAAGCGACAGCACAAGCAGCATCAACAACAGCTTTAACTTTCAAGTGCTGCAAAGCTCAGCAATTGAATTTCAATTTGTAAATATGTGTGTTAAGTGTTTTTCGTAATTGCAGAAGGTGTTTAAAAAGCTACATAAATCCAACAATGACTCTTAATTAAAAGAGCTTATGCAGATTTTATAAATATATCAGGGCTCTTATACACTTCATTTAATGAATCAATGTGATTGTTGAGTATGCAAACTGCCCATCGAAAAAATAATAAGTTATAAATGAATTAAACAAATTATAAACGTTTTTATCAGAAAGAGATAGATATGAATATATTATACCTGTACATATACATATATCGAAATTTTAAACATTACACTTTAATAACAGCAAAAATAACTTGCGATCATATCTCAATGTACGAATGAAAAGTGAGATTATCTAAATACCACAAAAAAAAAAAAAAACAAATGGAAAAACAACATAATTTCTTTGCTTTGTAAACGAGTAAACCAACAAAGTTGATTGGATTACCAATAAAAGTCTTTGATATTCTCTATTTTACATATACATACATATCCTTTACGTTGAACGCGATGCGTCAAAATAGCAATTAGAATGATGTGAAAATCTGTTTTATTGAATGATCAGTTTGATTCAACTTTTATTAAGGAAAATAAGCATAAAAATGCATGCATAAATACATATGTGAACATATACAAATTACAAGAATCAGCACAATTAATAATCCCAATTTTGTATATGCATCAAAGCATCTGCCAAATTCAAAGAGTATGCATATTTTTGATAAGGCCTATCAATCTCAATATATCTTCTGTGTTTCATTTAATTTTCATTTTGATTAACATTAAATAGTATCTAAAATATACCTATATACCAAATTTGAATTATTATGCAGGAATTTATTTGATACTTCAAACGAAATGAGTTACAAAGAGTTTTTTTTTATTTATATTTTTTTTTTTTTTTCTCTTTTTTTTTTTATAAGAATTATAATCAAAGTATGTATTAGGTTTTTTTTACGACATAAATAGCTAGAAATAGAAGCAAGTTTAGTATACACTGATTAAGATTGTTAATGTATTAAAGATTTATGAAAATTAAATTTGTACAGGGTATTTCAGGGTAATATTTGTTTTTTTTAGTTGAGTAAAATAGTAAAGAATGGTTAAAACGGCATATGTCAAATAAATATATTTATTAATAAATGTAATAAAAATAAGTTGTTTCGATATATTTTATATTTGATTTTTTTCACATTTTATCACACAAACTTAAATATACTCTATACAAATGCTTGGTTATGAAAATGATAATCTTTCGAAAACAGTGTCTTGAAAAGTGGGCTTAAACCTGAATTGTACACTCAAGAAATATATTGAAAAATATATCAACTCATATTAACTATGGTTAAAGATTTGTTTTTTTTTACATTAAGATTAAAGCACTAATAATAAGGGTAAACAGTATTTGCAAGACGGCATTTAAATTTGTAGCACATTTCAGATTCGACTTGTTTTCGGACTGGTTTGCTAAACGAATTGTTTTTGCAAATTGACGTTTAATTCGCGTAATTAGTGAGCCGACATTTTTGGGTATGTTTTCCATGCTTTTTTTACGCTTGAATTTCTCTCTTCTATTTTTTGTGTTTTAATTAAATTCATTGCCATATTTATGAAACTTTTTTCATTAAATTTAGCGTTTTTCTTGTGCGGTGCTTCGAACCCTTAGAAATATTTGCGCCAGCTAACCGAATGGCCAATGCCCACCCCCTTTGCTTTAACCCACTGCCATCCATTCAGGGTAAATATATATATATATATATATATATATATATATATATATTTTTTTTTTTTTTCTTGTGGGTTTTACGCATTTTGTTTGGCCTTTCGTCGTGGCCCCTTTTGGGAACGATGGGCTGCGTCTTGGCCAGAAAACGTTATAAAAATAAAAAATAAAAATTCTGACACCTAAATTGCTGTGACATATTTGATTTATGAGGCCACCTATTTGCCCCAAAAGTACGCAACAACAAAAATAAAACCGTTGGACGACAACAGCAGCCAAGAATGAAAAAAGGACCAAGCCAAAAGATGCGGCAAGCGGGCGACACATAAAAAACACGAAAGGAAGTGCCACTAAAACAATTACAAAATAAAAACGATTACACGCCACTTCCGGCGACATAAAAATGGCGCTTGGCGTTGACCAGCGCAGAGTCCAAGGCACATCCTGGTGGTTGGGGCGCAAAGGGTTGCTCCCCTCTTACACACACACACACACACACTCACACTCATCCGTTTAATAAAAGAGGCCACTAAAAGGCGCAAGCAATACAGCCCCATAATCTTGGGTTAAAGACCATTAAGAATTTTTATTTTCAATTAAACCCGATTTGCCTTAATACCCCACAAGGCCGAAAACGACGCTGGCGATGGCAATGGCTCTGCCGATGTCGCCAGCATCAACAACAAGAGCAGCAGCAGCAGCAGCAGCAACAGCAACAACAATCACTGCGACAACAATAACAGCAATAGCAACATCGTGTGGGCTGCCCGCCAGCAAAAATTTATATGCGCTGCAGATTCTAAAAGGGTCGACCGGCCGCGTCGTTGACTTAACGCGCTGCCCAAAGTGGCGCGTTCAACCAGAACCTCCCCCCAAGGAACTTCTGGACGGCATACGCAACAGCAACAACAACAACAGCAGCATCAAGGGGCCGAGAAGGCGTCTACATTCAAATGCGATTTTTATGCCATTTTCAATACGCCTCCCTTTGGCGAGGCACAGGGACAACTCTCATTCCCATATCCGCCGCTATAAACAGTTGGGGCAAGGGAGCTGAGTTGGCGGGGCTGGCACATTGGTTCTAGGTAGCTGCACAGAAATCTCTAGATCAACCAAAGGCAAACACGGGGACAAGCGAGATATTTATATACATATATAAAGATATATGTATATGAACAGAAGAGTGAGAGAGAGAGAGAGAGGGAGAGAACGAGAGGTAGAGTTGCTGAAAGAGACAGAAAAACAAACTGAAAACTGCAAAAGAAAAACACAAACAACTCGGCGAGCAACAAAAGTTTACCGATATAAAAAGTGTGGACTGCTCGAGTGGCCGCCTCACAGACACGGAATAAAATAGAACAGAGCAGAATAGAATAGAACGGAATAGCTTAGCCAGGCGGTTTGGCTGCTTGCTTGCCTGCCTGCCTGTCTGCCTGAATCCGCCTAGCGGCCGCTGGCTGTTTTCGGGGTGTGGGCACAAAGTATATTTAAGTGCTTAAAGTAAAATGATGTCGTACGAACTCGAAACTAAAAACAAGTTAGTATGGTAACTTTTGGCCTAAGGCTGCACACAGCCAGCACTTGGCTGTGTGTGTGTGTGTGTGTCTTGCTCTCACACACACACACACACACAAAAATATATACTGTGTGTGGATGGTACTGAGGGTGTGCTCGCAATCCGCACAAAAAATCGCTGTAGCGTATCTTTGAGCTCGCATCTTTGAGATAGTTTAGCGTGAAAATAAAGTAAAGTACGGTAAAATTGTTGGCAGTTGATTATTGAATCGCTTTAGGTCAAAGCTCACGAACAGTCAGACAACCAGCCAGCCAGCCAGCCAGCTAGGCAGGCAACAACAAGCGAAACAACAACACGAAACAAGTCAGCAACAGCCACAGCAGCAATAGCAGCAACAGCAGCAGCAACATGGCAGGCAAGTAGAGATTAAAGCGTTTATTGATGCGCAGATTGCGCGCATTTTAGCCAGGAGGAATACTAGAGGGGTAGGGCATGGCAGGACAGCCAGGATGCTAGTGAATGCCTCCTTGCCGCATCCTGCCTGCCTGTCTATATAGTATGTGCCTGTGGTGTCTGTGTATATGTTTGTGTGTGGGTGTATGCCGCATCTGGAACTGAAATTGTCGGTGGCTGTCGTTGCTGTTGCTGCTTACGCTCAAATTGAAATAATTAAATTGATAAAATGTGGCAAAGATTAAGCGCCGCACTTTATTTGGCTTAAAGGCATACCAAAAAACCTGACTAAGCCAACTGTGGAGTGTTGATTAAATAAATAAGCCGACATCGCCCAAGGCTCTTCCAAAATATTTGTCTCTGCGTGTGTGTGTGTGTGCGTGAGCTGTGAATGTGAACGTGTGTAACAGGTAATGTTATTTGTCTTTGGCATTATTTCCAAATCGCTTTTGAACTGCCATTTGTTTGACTGCACCCGGCAATGCCCTTTGGCCCCCGGCTTGGCCAACTTTGAACTGTTTATTTGGCATTGTTTGGCAAGCCAATCCAATCGCACCCATTGCCGTTCAGCTGCTAATAAGTAACAAAAGCTATCTCAACAATGTGCTTAAGAATTTGACTCTAAATGGCTGTGGCCATCATCCTTGCTTATATTCAAATATTTCAATTCATAATTTGAAGCACATTTAATTTGGCTAATATGTGAGCAGCGCTCATATAAGACACTTGATTTAATTGCATTGGCTTGTTATGTTGATTTGAATAAGTAAGTGACATTGCGACGGCATGCCAGCCTCTCTGTGTCTTTCTCTCGCTCTCTCTCTCTCGCGCTCTCTCTGTGTGTGTGAGTTATGAATCGAATTCGATATTTGCATTTGAATGCATTTTGTGGCAGCATGTGTAGCTATTATATGTTAGTTGCGAGATTCTAGGAAATTATGTTGTGCAAATATTAAGCATACGCCTCCTGTCGTTGACGTACACACACACCAGCTCGTTGGATGTGACAGATTCCTGTCAGCTTAGACATAGCTTAAGCACCCTAGCTTAGTTATGTCAAGTCTATGCAATTGAATCTTACACTCTAGGTATATAACGTACACGTCACATAGGTCGTGCAACAGAGAGCTAAACCAAAACAATGCAAATTAACTTCCAGTCATAATGACTCGAATCCATCACGTAATCAAGTTTCCAAAAACATTGCGTACATTTTGGGGTAGGGGCAACGGTAAAATAGTTAATCAATGCCAGCCGCCAGTTGGCCCGAAGCGTTAAATTTGTTCCGCTGGCTTATCAAAATGCCAGAATCGTCATGTGCTAGGCCAATGCCAATGCCAATGGCAATGCCAATGGCAATGGCATCCATTCCACATAAGCCATTCGATGCGAGCACTCTAGCTGGCGACAGGGGCCTCAACGTAACCAGAGACCGAGCCTAATGGCTTCAGCCATTTCCGGCACCCAAAAACGTTACCCGCAAATTAGTTTTGGGCCGCGCTACCGTGCGAACAATTGAAAAGCCAAAATCGAATCTTTTCAAAGCCGGACGAACATCCTTCAACGGCGCCGTCGTCGTAGCCGTAGCCGTCGCCTTCATAGTCACAGCGCTGCTATCGTTGGCGGCGTTGTCGTTGGCAGCACTTTAGAATTCATTAAACGGCCGCCTCTTAATGGAAATGGCCGATAACGTTTGTGCCATGCTTCGATAAGCGTCGGCGCCAACGTGAATGTTGTTGTAGAAATCCAAATGCATGGTGCGTAATGGCTGGCAGCGCATTGTTTGGTCGGCCCTGAATCTCAGGCCAATATCAAAAACGCTCCATAATTCAAAAACAAGAACAAAGCAAGCAAGACTGTAGCGGCTGTGTGAGCAACAAGAAGTCGACGCAGCCGACGCCGACAATAACTTCAAAGACCGCAAGTAAATTAATGTTAATTTTATGCTAAAATCGACAACGGGGAAAATGTAACCAAGAAAATGGCAGCGCAGCCCAACCGCAGCGGCTATGGCGCTGCCCAATACCAATCAACATCAACGGGATCATCATCAGCGTCATCATTATCAACATCAGGGCTCGACGCTCGATTGGCATTTTGACACGATGCCCTGGACAGTGGCTGACGGTGCCTTGAGCCGCTCTGGATTAACAGCATCAGCAGCCGAAAATTTAAATTTATGCCGACTGCGGCACATAATTTAAAAATATCAATCAACTCGATAACGCAGATTGTGTGCAGGGCAGGCAGGGCGGGCAGCCAAACGCCGAATCGCCCGGGTACCAGGCAAACAAACAAACAAACAAGTCCCGAATCCAAACCAGGCGAACTGAGGCATTGCGCTTCGTCTCTAGTCCAGGGAGCAGCAAAGCGGCAAAGGCAAAGAAAAAACTTGGTAAACAACAGCAGCAGGCGAAAGCAGAGGCAACAAAAGTTGCTGTGGCACCAGCACTGGCAACAGCAGTAGCAGCAGAAGAAGCAGCAGAAGTCGATGCAGCTCACTTCAATCCGTATTTATCCTTTGCCTCCAAAAGCCGCTCACTTGCGTCCATTGGCGCACGCTGTGGCTATGGCTGTGGCTCAAGCCTTGCCTGCTGCATGAGGATGCGGCTGAGAGCGCTTGGCCCCAACTAAGCCCAACTGCTAAGCTTGCCAGCTCGAAACTTTGTGGCTGCCTGCCCTCAAGCATAGTGAGCCCTAAGAAGTTTAAATGTATTACAGTCGCATTGTGAGCTCTGTGTATGTATTAGGTATTTGTGTATGGTGTATCGGTGTCTGTGTGTGTGTGTGTGTGTGTGTGAGAGTGTGTGTGTGCGTGTGTATGCAAGTGTGGGTGTGCATTATATCCATAATGCTGCAAATAGTCTCGGATATGCAGCAACAAACAATAACACCAACTATGGCAAAAAGCAAAGCCAGAGGCGGCCAGCAATAGAAACTGGTAAACAAGTTTTCATCTTTGCTTTTTACGGAATGGCACGGTACAGCGCAAATGAGCGTGACCAGCTCCGTTAACAACGACAACAACAACAACAACAACAAGAGCTACATAAACAATAAAGCGTTGTTAGTGGCAGTCAAAGCGACCGCTCAAAGGCTGCCGTCAGCGCCAGCAATGACGAGTGCAACTAGCGTAAACAACAAGCACAGGACAACAGAGCATCGACAACAACGACGTTGGAGGCAGCAACAACTGCAACTGGAAACAACATTTCTCTTCCATTTGCCACACGCAGGTCGTTTTTATTTTATTTGAGTCGCGGCAAAACACCCATCGTTCAACCTTCATTTCAGCCTCAATCCGACCCTCAGCCAACTTTGAGACCCACCAAACGCTTAATGCAAAAGGCTGCAGCAACAACATGTCAGGGTCTAAAGGACGCTATGCCAACGTCATTTACAATTATGCTAACTGTCAATGCAATGCTACAGCAACAGCTTTGCGCACTGCATTTTCTTTTAACTAGAAGTTGTCAATTCGTTAGAAGAGCTCAGGACAGTTTTACTACTAGGCAACATTTGTGTTCAAAGAAGCTGATGGCCAACCTTAAAAGCTGTTTCTTTTTATATACTCTTCAATTTTGTTATACAGCCATGCTAATCAAGTTGTAGCTGAATTTGTACTGAACATTTTAAATGAGCACGATACTGAATTATTAAGAGAATCACATATTAGATTTTAACTCTTCACTCATCACTTTCGTTAAATCAATATAAAAAAACATGTAACAACGTTGCTGTCGGGCGCTACCTACTGTAGAATACTGATTCACGGTCAAAACGCTGCCAGCTCCAAAACATTGCATTATATAGTATTTTCCGATTTACCACGCTTCCAAGTGGCTTATTTATATAATTTTTGACAAATCAAAAACATAAAAGAAGTCAACAGTAACATCGTCATAAAATGTTAAATTTCTAACAATAAAACTGTAGAAGATAAAGTTTTTCCAGATTTGCCAGGCACTAGTAATCGTAGATATATTCGCCATATCTTATAGATATTGCACAAAACCAATATACTCATTTCACTTCATGAATAAGTATAAAATATCTTTTTACAGACTTTAAGAATTGTAGTTAGATATAGCAGACAAACGAAAGCATATGGTTTTGCTGATGTACTTAATATTTGTACAGTGTATCATGGGCAAAAAAAAAAATATGTAAATGTAATTATTCTATTTAAACTTAATGGCATTTTTTTCCAGGCTGATGAAGCATATAAACAGTTATTATTCTCAATTGTATTAACTCATTCGGGAAAGGTATATATAAATGTATACTAATATAATGTATTGGAATTGTGTATACTTTTATACATAAATTATTTTTCTTACTTTTCAGTCAAATATATACAATTTAATACAGCTTTCCATCGGTAATTCAGTTTGGGGTTCGTCAGTAGAATATTTTCAAATTATTTTTGTATAATAACAATATATTATTGGCCATGTGTCAATACCTTTACTGATTTATGTAATCAAAATGTAAAAATACTTATTATACCCTGAACCCATTGAAAATGAGAAATCAGGGTATAGTGGTTTTGTTAAAATGTATGTAACAGGCAGAAGGAAGATCCCATAAAGTATATATATTCTCAACGAGCTGAGCTGATCTTAGAACCTACAAGTAGCTAAAGACTTGACTTTTTTGTAGGTCCTTGTATAGCACCTTATCGAAATTCATCTATTGAATTATATCGCATACATCTTTGGAGTTAGAGGCTCCAAATTTTGCATTTAGATTCATTTATATTTTATACAATTTTGATTTTTGTTATATTTTGGATACCGACTCCAAATTAAAAAAAAAATTGTTTAAATTGAAGGTCAGATGTATATATAGCCAATCTGTAAATGAATTTACATGTTTTCTAAAATAACAAATACTCAATAGAATATATCGATCATATTCTGAAAATTTCATTGAAATTCAATAAGTAACACGAAGTTATTAAGCATAACGTTCGGCCGATTGGCAAAAGCACATGGCAAACAATCGTGTATGTATGTACCAATTATCAGCTGTTATTTAACTTAGATTTGCTAGATGGCGCTCGAGCAAAACTTTTTGAAGCTTACACTCTTTTTTGCTTTAATAAATACATAACTGCATATTTTTTAAAACACAGATCGGACGGGGCTCAGGGGATCTAATAGTCGGGCACCACCGACTAGAGTTTTCTTACTTGGTATACCCTGAACGCACTGAAAATGGGAAATCAGGTTAAAATTACTTTTTTTTTACTCTAAAAATTGTAAATTAAATATGCAAATATATGTTATACATTGTATATGTATACATTTTATATAAAAAATCATAAAAAAGTATGCTTTTATGTTTTTTTTGCATGGAATTTAATCGGTTGAAATTAACTTTGCAATCAAACTGTAAAATTAGATTACACATTCATAATAAGCTTACTTGTTTCAGCCGGTAGACAGCTCATAGTGTTGATTATGTAAATTAATCGAATTACTCACAAGTATATTAGTTATTGTTCTGGCTGCTGGGCAGCTATATTTTGAAATTCAATTGAAAAATATGTATCACAAAAGATATATAGATTACTTCAATTCAATATCAATATTGAAGACAAACAACAATCCACAGATCAATTTTGTATAGAAATTAGATTATTTAATAATTTAATTTCATAATCGAAGTACTCCAAAGTTATTCAATTTGAAAACTACATAAATTTAGAGAGAGTCTAACTACAATTTTTTAATTTCTTAATTTGACACAACAAATATTGACAGCAAGCTCAAATTTATAGATAGATTTGTACACAGAGCTTGTGTGTTAGTGTGGGTGTTGTGCAATATAACTTAATTACTTTATTGCATAGTCTCTAACATATAACTAATACTAAGAGCTAATAGTTGAGAGGAAGAATCCCTAAATAATTTGTCAATGGAAATATCATGTACAGCGAGCAGTGGAGCATCGAAATAAATGTGTAAAAAGCAACACCTCAACTTGAGAAAAAGCAATCGCCCCAGCATCGAGCCACTCGGCCAGGCAACTAGACCAGTCGACCAGTCGACCCGTTGCCAGCTGGCTCTGGCCAGACCATTGAAACGGACAATTTTAAATCGAAAAATCAAAACCCAAAACAAATTCAATGTCCTGTTTGTCTGTGCTTGTGTTTGTGTATGTGGCTGTGGCTGTGGTTGTGGCGATGTTCGTGCTAGTGCTTGTTTTGGGCCACTCCGCTCGGAGTAGCACAGCAGTGCACCATGGGCAAGAACTGCAATATGCGGCTGAAAAACCGGAAGTATTCTCGATTGAAGAACTTTAATATTTGTGAATAAGAAGGCGGTCCGACAAGACCAGAGACCGGAAGATGTTAAGTCTACGAAAGCCTTTGAAATTTCCAAGTCGGAAGCTGATTATGAGCTGCCAGTGAAGCGAGGAAATGAAGTAGGGCCATGATTTTTATTAGAAAACCATCAGTATCACTCCGCTGCACAAAGGTACCTGATAATTAATATTGTCAAATGCAAAAATTAACTGCAATTTAATTAAAAATAATGCAAAGCGTATGGAAAGATAATCTCAGAAAAGTCAGCTCCAATAGCTTAATGGGCAGCTCTATCCATAGTGAGATCATTTGGAGCTGTCACTAAAAGGAAATGACAACAACAACCAACAGCCAATTAATGACAGCGAACAACTACAATATCTGTCCACACGGCCAAAGGGCAGTCAATGAAAATCAACTAAGCAATTGCCAATCCCCCATTCCATTCCAGTTAAACCTTCTCACTCATAGCTCACACAGATGTACAGAATGAGCAGCACAAAAACGTTGGCTATAGCAACTGCAGCGTATGGCAAGTGTTTCTAATTAGTTGCTGGTGTCTGTAACTGTGTGTGTGTGTGTGTGTGTGTGTGTGTGGGCAAGGGACAACTGCAATTGCAGAAACTAACAAAAACAGACAAAACAAAAACAACAACAGCAGCTAAGGGAAGAGACGAGATGGAGAAATGGGCATGGGAGCAGTGAAAACGGAAAAGTAAAAACTGAAATATTGTGCGACGTTGCAGCCAAAGGACTAACGAGCCAAACGTTCTAGCTAAAGCAGGGTAATCAGGTAGGAGGTTGTCGTGTGTTTGGCCAACATAAATGTAATGCCATTATTAGTTATCGATATACACAAACAGGCACACCTGCATGTAGGTACAGGTGTATGGATGTGTAGCCGTGTTTGGCTGTGTCGAAGACACCGTTAGTATCCGGCGCAAAAAAGATTTGCTAAGCATCCGTTAGAAAATTTGTTCTATATGTCCTTGTTGTTGTTGCTCTTGTAAAGATTGTTGGCAATGCGATTGCAGCAAATCAGAAAATACTCGCACAAGTGCGAATGTGAATATTGATGCTGCACGCCGCCACCCACTCTCTAATTCTAACTCTCTCCCTCTCTCTCTCTCTCTCTCTCTCTCTTTCTATCTCGCTTTCCATGAAACCAAAAGTATGTACGAGTAGTTGCCTCCCGTTGCCCACATACGGGAAAAAAAGGAATGCTTCTTCGCGTGCGTCGCAGGCGATGGCCACTCGACAAGAGGCAGCCACTTCGCGTTACTTCGCCTACTTTCTGATTGCATACCAGCTTGAGCTTCAGTTTCATCTACAGCGTCAGCATCAGCATCAGCCCACTGACTGTGTACACCCACCCCCCTTCCTTTGGCGCTGGTTCGTTCGCTCGCTTACTTGCTACTTCCGCTTCCGAATCCGTTTTGTGTGCTGTCGCCGCAGAAATTTAACGAAGTCGCACGTTAGTCGCTGCCGTCGCCAACTTTGTTGGTGCTTGGAGAGCAGCAGCATCCCAACAGCTGCTTTCTGGCTCTCACGCTCGCTCGCTCTCTCTCTTTCTCTGTCTCTCTCTCTCTCTGTCTGTCTCTTTTGTCGCTTTGTCACTCTCTTATAGCCAGTAACAGCAGCATCAGCATCGTCAGTCTCGGCAGTCTCGGCAGCAGCATCGTGTTTGTTGTCCTCGTCGGCATCTGTGCGCTTTGTTCAGCATCCTTTCAGGCTTTTTGGTTTCAACTTGTGTTTCAGTTTCGAAGCGTTCGTCGTTGCAGTCGGTCGCATTAACGGAACAACCAAGCCGACCTATAGACAGCATCCAATTGAACGCAGCGACAACGTGTCTCGAGCTTAGTTTCGCGATTTCGCGCCTCTGTTTAACAGACTTTTTGTGCAACTTGCGTAAATTTCAAAGCCTTACGACTGATTCATTCGCTTTCAATATATGTTTCGACTTGACTCTAATTCAATACATGTGAATTGCAGTGTCTGTGTGTCCGTGTTGGTGAGTGTGTGTGTGTGCATATTTGCCGGCATCATTGTTGTTGCTGGTGCCCATTGTAGTGACAGTCGTTCTCGTCCTACTAGACGAGGCGGTCGTGGCAGTCAGAATACTTGACATTTTCGCCGCCAAATTGTGCGATTTCTTCAGGCTGTGGCTGTGACATTGGCATGAACGTGGCGCACTTTGCCGCTGCTGTCTGTGGCACTTCTTTTCCCCCTTCCAAGTACACAAACTCTATGTGCCTCACCGTCTGCTCCACCGATTGACTGGCAAACAAATTTTGCAATTCAATTTCTATTGTGCATGGGCCAAGTGAGTGCCAGTGTGTATGTATGTGTGTGTGAGTGTGTTAGCGCGCGTCGTTTGCTGTCAATTCAAAGTATTTCGCATAAAAATTGAAAATTGCATGCAAATTAAATAAATAGACAGACGCAACAACAATTGCTCCACAGTTGCAAGGATAATAACAACAGCGACAACAACACGAAAAAGAGAAGAAATAACTCTCAGCCAGTGAAAATGACAGTTTGAAGTTCTGGTCGCAATCAAAGCAAATGTCATTAGCACACGACACAGCGTCAACGTCGCTGTTTTCGATTGATAGCACCACCACCAGCAGTAACAGCAGCAACAGCACCACCAGCAGCAACTGCAACAACAAGCAGCAGAAGTGAATTGGTGGCAACTGAGGGCATTTGCATAACTTGCAGCAAGTTCAACTTACGCAGGCTCACACAGTCAGGTAAGGGCCAAAGTCGATTTCCGTTTGGGGGCGATCGCATGCTCTGCCCGCCCGTATAGCCTCTTTATCTTCGCTTTGACTTCCTAACTCAGCTCCCGCTGGATATCTCAGCTATCATTTCTATTTTGCTATATTTTTGTCCCCCTTTTTTTTGCGCCGGTATCAACTTTACTGCTGCTCCATCATGCCACGTTAGCCCAACTTTTAGTTATGGCTTTCGCTTTTCGCATAATGTCAGTTTTATTTGGTTTTGGTTTTCACTGGCGGCACTCGGTCGCAATCCTATTCCAGCATTGGGCGGCAGCTCCAATGGCTTCGACAGCGTGCCAGGCCCGGCCATTCGGCACCCTTGTAAGATTTATTGTGCCACACATAGCCACGTTGCTACATACTCACACATATTTTTACACTCACACACACACAGGGAGAGTTACAGTAAACACCTACTGAAGCTTGAACGCTGCCCAAGTAGCGAATATAAGCTCATCCTCTACCAGCGTTGCGGCTGCCTTGTTCTTATTCATCTGCAGCACCGGCAGCCCCATAATCTCTACTATTTGCATCGCAGACTTTGCTTTGGATTTGGGTATGGCAATGGATTTAGTTATGGTATTTCTTCTTCCGTTTCTGTTTTCTACATTTTCTGTCGTCTCGCATGCTAGCTGCGCTTTTTACCACTCGAAGATGCACGTTTGTTTCATCTTGTCGCTTGCACACTGAGCAAAAACTGCTCCACATTTACATTTTGCATTCAGTTATGGCAGGGCTGAGCGATTACAGCGTTTCCAAGGCTCCTATTTGATGCTGATTACAACATAAATACACAATTTAGCAAATGAGTAGACATTATAACACAGAAACTGACACACAAACCCGTGAGAAATTGAATACACAACTATGATATTAAGCAAGAAGTTGAACTTTTACAGTAAGCCACTTTACAGATTACAATCTATGGCAATACATATTTATCTAACTAAATTCTTTGCTGTAATTTGTTTTGCTTCAATTTTACAAACAAGTTTTGCAATGCAATGGAGAGGTCTTTGATTCAGGCTTATGGAAAATAGTTCTAAGAAATTATATTACTTTTTGTTATTTTTTGTATTATTTTGAAAAGCTGTTAATATGCAATATTTCAACTATGCAAATCAAAGCGGTAAGTGTTAATAATTAATTTTTCTTGTAAATAAACAAACATGTACATTTTTTTTTGAATATATATTGGAAATGTGCCAAATGATAATAAATATTTTATTTAATTTTTATTTAGTTTTTTCACAAGAGTTATGAATTGCAATAAATTAATATTTAATTGTTTGATTAAATACAGAAAACAAGTTAAAAACTCTTAAAAAATATAAATTGAATATACAAAACAATTTAATTTTAAAGAAATGTTATACATTTTTATTTATAATAATCATATTTCAATTTAATTTATGAATTATATATAACTTGAAAATAACGAAAATAATATTATATTATATAATATAAAAAATTATAATATTGTTTAAAAATGTTGATCAATATTTATTTAATAATTACAAATTGTAAACAATTATAATAAATATTACCACTATATTTTAAATATATGTTATGGTGTGATACAGTTATAATGTGCTCCTTTATCACTATCACCATCATCTTCTACATGCAGGCTAGGTTCTTCAATGGTGTTTAATGTGCCTAACCTGAACAGGCGGGCCAATCCATAAAAGCCGGCCCCATCCATTTAGCTATTCGCATTCCAAAAGTGCCATAACGAAAAAAAGTTTTTCGACCGTACTCCTATTTCGGCACTGTGTAGCCAACCCGTTAGCCAAGGCCGAGCGAAGCACACCTTCCAGCTGAAGCCACATCTGAGCGAATTGTGGGCGCAAGGGGCGACAGATATGCGAATATGCGGACACGGACTAGTGAGAGGATTTCACATAAAACGGAAATGGCATTATCCTCGCACATATTGTTGTGCGGATTTTAGTTTTTATTACGGCCGGAACGCGGCTGATGCCCAAAGAAACGAGTCTTGCAGTCCCCAAAAGCTCAGCAGCAGCATAAATACATTTGTGTCTGTTTGTGTGATACATCAAGGTGCGCCACGGCAGCGGGGCAGGCACAGACCTACACATTGTGGCACCATTGCTTACCTGGCGGTTGCAATTTATGTGCGTGCTCCTTAAAAATTCGCACACATCTTGCAAGCTGCTGGCGGATATGGGTTCGGGACGCGAGCTCGAAGTTGAAGGCTCTTCGCTAATAGTTTCGGGTGTTGCAGACGAGTCCGGCATTGTCTTTAGCGCCATTTGTAGGGTAGTCGGGGGCGGGCGAAGCATCGCTCCGAGGTGGAATATCGCTAACTCTGGTGCGAGCCTTTGTTTGGCAAGACAAGATTTATGTTGCCGCTGGCCAAAAACAACAAGACAGTAAATGGTCATGGAAAATGCCCCACTTCTCTCCCTTCTCTCACTATGCGGTCCGACTTTTGGCAGCCTAAACAAACACTTGAGGTGTGTAAAGTTGGCCTTGTCCAGCCATCGACTTGGCTGCGTTTTTCGGTTTGTTTTGGTTTCACATTTTGTGCGCTTCAAATTGTGGTTAGATTTTGGTTTAGGTTTAGGTTTCAGATTGGGTTTGGGTTTTAGGTTTAGGTTAAGCAAAGACCTGTCTGTCCCTCAGTCTGTCTGTTGGTCTGTCTGCCTGTCTGTCTGTCTATGTTTTCTTGGCAAGGTTTGATCAGGTCCATTGTGCTTAATCACAGCACGCACATTTACATATTGGTTACCGAAAACTTGAGCAATCCTTTAAGACGCAACCAGGCAGACGTTGCTGAACAGCAAACCCTTTTTTGTCCGTTCGCTGTTTTATCTGGCTGCCATTGTTGTGTGGTTAAAGCTTAGTGCAAGGTGGTGCCAGGGGCGGTGCGAGACTTACGCTTAAGTAAACACACACCAAGACACACAGATCAACACACACAAACACTTTCGGCCTCTCTGACGGTCGCATCCCTGGGCATCCATTCACAGCCATTTGCGAGTTGCCTGTTTCGGCATTGTTTTCACTTTTTTCCCCAATCCGACTAGCTGATTGACTGACTGACTGACTGACTGACTGACTGAATGAGTGAGGAATTGAAGCGGCGGATTGAGAATGGCGTGGCCTCTTCTTCTGCTACTACATAAAACATACAGCAAAATCTGAAATTGATGATGGGCAGTGATTGTGAAAGTTGGCAGTCAGTTAAATTGAGTTCTGCTTAGGCATCGCCCTTAGCCCCCGCTGTTGGGTGTAGACCCTTGCCGGCGTCCTTGCCGTTGGCGTTGCTTCCTTGGGGCGCGTTAATTGCTTTGTGAATGGTGTCCGGCTCGGCCGGAAAGTTAACATTTAACTTTACTCTATTTTGGACTTTAATCTATTTATAATTGAGGAATGCATAAAGCATGTTAAATAGGAACTTACACAAATTCTGCTTTGTTATGCGCCCTAATCGGGCTGAGGATTGAGTTTTGAGTTTAGGGCCACATTTAGGTGGATGTAGATGGGAAGATGGACTGAGTCTTCATTGTTTTAAATACGGATTTCTAACAGCCAGCGTCAAAGTTGTTGCTCTTGTCGCTATTCTTGCTGTTGTTGTTCTCATTGTTGTTGTTGTAACTGGCGGTTGACTGCTGCCGCTGAGGTAGAGGCGACTCACATAATTTGCATAACTAATTTGTGGAAACTTTGAGCATAGGAAGTTGTTGAAAGTTCTGTTAAGGGCGACCTGCAGACCAGGAGCTGCAGCTGAAACTGGTTTTTGGAGCTGCGGTATTTTCTTAACAGCTGCGCTCCACAAAAGTGCTTAATTCTTTCAAAATGAACGAGGACAGCCCCATTTGAAATCTGTCCTAATTGAATACATGAGAGCATAAGTTAGCAGTTTGGTACTTTGATATCAACTTTGATTACTTTATGGCTTTATGGCACTTGAGCGTACAATTTGGCTTAGTTAGCAGTTGGGCACTTCAACAGCGACCATTCCCATTCCCATTCCCATTCCCATTCCTCTTGCTCTTCCCATACCTAGTCACCAGACATATAGTCAGTCGACTGCAGATGCTGTTCGCCCTACTGGGTATCATCCACTTGGCCCTTTCTTGGCCATTTGTAATTGAGCTGATTCAGTGGTGCTTGCATGGCCATAAATGATAATGAAACTGATTAATTGCATAGTTGTTTGCTCTCTAGCAAGTTCAATTGCAGCATAGACATACAATATTATTTGAAGCAGAAATACGGTAACATGATATTTTGTTAAATTCAATGTAGCTTGCACTCAATTCTATTAGTCGAATAGTTTACACAACGTTTACTATTATTGGCATTTAAGCAGCTCAAATGAGGAGGCCCTTTTTAAATATATATTGTTATGTGCAATTGCATTAAGTTAAGTCGCATTGTTCATTTCCAAGAATTAGAAAAGTTTGCAACACTAAGTTGTAAATTTAGTTTCGATATTATAAATACATGAATAAGATAATTTTAGTTGGCTGCCACAAAAGTTTATTTAAGCTGTTTACGAAAGTGTTCAATTGTTTATAGTTAAGAGTAGTTTGTGTGCAAGCTAATATCCAAAAAGCTATTGAACTAGTCTATGTATATCAAGCATATTAAAAAAAAAACATCTATATGTACATCTTTTGCATTCTTAGCTTAGCTTGTCAGAATGCTTAGCTAGTTCATAGTAATAGTAGTAGTATTAATAATGCATATATTACATAATATATATATATAATATAATATAAAAAAATGTGAAATTTATTTGCAAAATATTCAATTTTTTTACAAGTAATTGTTCAATTCTATTATATGGATATTATTATTCATCCTTTTTTTAATATTTTCAAGAAACTCAATTTTCTTCTAATGTTTTTATATAAATATTAAAGTAAGTTTGTATATATTCCATTTTATATCAAGAGAATATAGCTTATGACTTTATATAAATATTACTTTGTATAAATTACAAAACATCAATCAGATTATTATTGTTGAAAATGGCATTAAAAATATCGTTTCCTTTGAATAGCCAGCGAGTCAGGTTTATGTTCCCAATTTGTGCACACACAGCTTTGTATTAGCTCCGAGTAAGAAAAAACCAATTAGAGTAGAGTAATAAAAAGGGAATATGAAGAAAGTATTCAGTTATGATGTGTTCTGCACAAATCCGATTTCATAATTTGTGACTTATTGAAATGCATTACGAGCAGCAGGTTGCTCGATATGTTGCTGGCCAATTAAGACCTGTTAAAGCTGGCTTTACAATTTGCTACTCTTGAATGCATTGGGTTGGCCAATTAACATGGAAATTTCGGGTCTAAATGCCGTGCTCTATTGATGGGCTGTAAATGAAATTTACCGAAAGCGAAGAAGCACAACATGGTTAGAGTCAGAGTGGCCCGGTAGCAATTTCAATTCCAATTCCAAGTCCAAGTCCAAGTCGATGAGATGCCATACCAAATGGCCAGCTAGTTTGACCCAAGGCTAGACTTACCCATTTAATGGAGAACGGGCACATTTTATGGGCGGAAGGGCCGCACCGCATGGCATTTTGGGCAGCATTTTAACAAAGTGTTAAACTGAGAATTTTATCTGCAATTCGGTAATTCAGGGCCAGCTCCAAGGAATACACTGACCAGGCAGAAAAAAAGGGGAGAAAAAAACACAAAAACCGAGTAGCTGGCAGAAAAAAGTGTTAATTTCAGCGTTGCGCTGTGCGCTTAGTTAGCATTATGTAGGAGTACGTTGCAAAGTACTCGACGACTGCTGCTGCTCACTGACCTCAGCAATTACTCCACGCCTTTATTTTAATTACACGGCAACAAGAGCAATGAAAAGTAAAAACGGCAACAAGAAGACAGACAGCCAGCCAGACAGGCAAACAAACAGGCAGCCAGGAGGGATTTTATCATGGAAGGAGCGTGCCATAAATGAAGAGCCAAAACGCACAACGCCAAAAATTAGGCTATACTCCCGGGGGCATAGTTTTAATTCCCAATACAAATATCACTACACGAATGTACAACGCGCATAAATTTCAATGACGCTGCTGGCGGGCTTTCTCTTAGGCGATTGCCGTTTCCGGCTGCTGCCTCAGCGCTCCTTGTACCGATACAATTACACGCACAGTCACACACATACATACACACATATACAAATATATATTTAGAGATATTCGAGCAGAGCGACAGTTGCATGGGGAGCAGCAGCGACTGGTAACACGCTCATTTAGTTGCACGCTGTTCAGTCAGAGAGTCAGTTAGTCCGTCACAGCCAGCGTCAGAGTCAGTCAATTGAAGATGTTGGCTGGTTGGCTGGTTGGCTGGCTGCCCAACCACAGGAGCTGGCATGGCCACAACCACAGACACAAATATGAAGTCAAATACAGACATTCGCGGGGCAGACACAGTGGCATCTCAGTGGCTGCTCATTTAAATAAATAAAGAAATCTCTAGTAACTTCTTGAAATTCCAACACATTCCATATCATTACTGACGCAACCCACAAAAATTTACTCAATCCTTGAATACGACATGCCCATGCATCTACATCCCCCACACACACACAAACTCACGCATACTTAGGGCGGCCATAGAGCAACCACAAAGCATCTCAGTGGCTGCTACTGCCGCCGCCGCCAAAAGCATCAACATCAACGTCAGCACCACCGCCAGACGGAGTCGTAGTCGTAAAAAATTGTAACGGATGTTGCGGCCATGTATGTGTGCTGTACTCAAACACACACACGCACACACACACATACACGCACGCACACCGACTGAAACAAGTGGAAACGAACAACTGAGCGCCGAGCGTTAGGCAAAATCAAAAGCGAAAGAGAAACAGAAACGACAGTAAAAAAGAAGCTTTTTCTCTGTTGTGCTCTCTTGTAACTAGAAACTGCATTTAAGTCTGTTGCGTGTGTAGTGACTGTGCGAGTGGGTGGGTGGGTTGATAGTTGGTTGTACAATGGGAGAATGAGTAAGAGTGGCCAGAGTTGGAGTTTGGGCTTTGCGCTGTGTTGCAGGTTGGGTTTAATGCGGCATCATTGTCTGTTGCGCTCGACGGAGTGTAGCCTTTGCTGATGCTAGTGCCGCTGCCGCTGTTGCGGTTTTGCTCGTTTCTTCTGCCGCCAGCAACGACATTAGCTGCAGAGAAGGCTGAGTTGTAGTTGAATCGTCATCGTGGCCCTGGTCGTCCAGGCCACATTGGACCTTTTGGCGTCTAGTAGCGTTATAGCGGTCTAGGGCTATTTTATTAGAAAGTTTCAAAGTTAGTTTGAGAGTGTTGCACAACCAGAGTTGCGGGCAAAATTCTGAAATTCTGAAATGCTGCAAGCCTAATGATGCCGCTCTGTCTGACAACAGACAAGCGACAAGAGAAATAGCGCAAGTTATATTGCCAGCGGAATGATTGATTGTTATAGATGGCTGTAAATTACAGTGTATATTAATCGACTCTACTCGCAGCTTGTTTCATTGACTTTATAGTTTGATTGAATTTTCAGAGACAATGCGACAGTGGTTTTCTACTTTTTTTCTTTCTCTCTCTCTTTTCCTTTCTCTATCTCTATCTCCTTCTACTTCACTTTCTTTCTCATCTCTCTTGTTTCCTCTTGGTCATCACTTCATCATTTTCTTTCTTTCTCTCTGTCTCTCTTTCTCTCTATCTATATCTTTCATTTTAACTCTCTACGATCTGGATCTCTCTTATTCTAAGTCTCAAAGAAATTTGTTCTCAGTGTTTTTTTAATTCTTCTTTTTCTCTTTATCTTCCATCTTAAATATATTATATTTTATATGTCTCGTTATCTTTCTATTTTTTTCTAACTCTCACCTCACCTCACCTCTCTATTTTCGCATTTGCTCTCTCACACACACTTTACTTGCCTTTGATCGCTCTGTGCCTTTCAGCTTCCTTCTGTATGATAATTTTCTCTTTTTCACACCTTACCTCTCTGTGATATCTTTCTCTCTTATCTTAATTCGTTATGATCTTGATCTCTGTCTGTTTCTGTAATTTTAAGTCTTTATGGATTTTTCGTTCTACCTCCTTCTTTTTTCCTTCACTCTCTATCTTCTCAACTTTGTATACATTACATTTTTTATTTAAAGCAATTAAAAAAATTTGCAGTTTATCAATATAAAAGTGTATAGCTAGACCCATCTGGCAATTCAACTAATTATTTTCATTGACACTGGCTACTAAAGTGGAAGTGCAAAGCTTACCTAAGGCGTCAACAAGCTTAAAATGTCAGAATGACTAACTTAATCAACTATTTATAGAGTTTATCGAAGCAAATTCTAAATTTAAATATTTCAATATGATAAGCAGATGAAACTTCTTTTGAAAGCTTAAGTCGGGTCAATTCTAATCCTCCACCTGCCCATTTGGAATTACTTCCAAGTTGCTGACTTTGGATATATTGGTCCATTTGGATTATGCGCAGTTTTAATAAAAATAATAATAATAATAATAATAATAATAATAAGAACGCAGCCGGAGGCAATTTTCCATCTAGTCGTAAAAATATAAATCCAAAAAAATCCAGCTTATGCCTCTGGCAAATGCCTCGATTAGCCAAACTAGCCAATTTCGTGGAGGGGCGTGGTGCGGGGGTGCCGAGGAGCCAGAGAGCAAACACATTCCTGTATGGAAATAAGCAGTTCCACATATTCACATATACCCATATCCACATTCACGTTCTCATTCACATCTACATCCACAGCCAGAGCCGCAGCCATAGCCACAGTCAAATCCACAGGCTCTGGCCCCAGCCTTGGATTGGCCGTAAAGTGAGCAGGAGCCGCAAAAAACGCAAGAAAAATGAAATCAAAAACAATAACTTGTCTCCTGACAGCATTCCACAAGCGCCAGGACACACCACGCACGTTTTTGCCACGACTTCGTTGCTCGGCTTGGCTCGGCTTCGGCTTCAGCATCAGCTACAGCTACAGCTACAGCTTTGGATTCGCTTGACGTCTGCGTCTTCATCTGTGTCGCCATCCTGGCAGGCGAGTGTAACGGTCTTCTTTTCTTTTATTTTTTTCTTCTTTTTTTTTGCTTTCTTTAGAAAAATGTTATTACGTGCCGCTTTCGCTGGCGCTGAGACTGTCGCTGTCGCTGGCGTTGCCACTGCCAAGTTATGCAGTGCCGCCTATGCCCGGACACGCTTCCCGCTCCTGCACGTCCTGGCTATGGCGCGCGCCTCGCTTGATTGTGTTGTTATTCTGCTTTTGTGTCCTTGTCGCCGTCGTTGCCGTTGCCGTTGCCGTTGCCGTTGCCGTTGCCGTTGCCTCAGCTTCTTTTTGTATGCCACTACACATTTTTTCGATACTTCGTCTTAATGTTATCGTCGTGCCCGATGCAGCTTCTTTGGCTGCTCCTTCAACTGCCGCGCCTGCTGTCGTTCTCGATGTTGTTGTTGTTGTTTGAGCCTTTGTCGCAACAATTTTATTTGAAGCTGCCACTTTTTTTGCTGCTTCATTTTTATACACAATTCCAGTTTTTTATGGGCATGGACTTCGGCATGGGCATGGGCATGGGCATAAGCATGGGCATGTGTGTGCAGTGGCTCCCGTCGTTGGCTACGTCTTGGTCCTGGTCTCAATGGCATTAGGGGCTAATATTTGTAGACTTTTTCAGAGTTGATTGAGTGGCACGCACTGCCACACATCCACACACACACACACACAAACGTCCATACATACATGATTGTGATAGGAAAGAGGGCGGGGGGAACTTGTTGGGCGGGGGCGTGAGGCGTGACGCGGAGTGGTAAAGTGTCGAGGGCTACGTGCGCATTGCTGACATGCCTGTGGCCATACGCTGCCATGTTTGTGGCCATGTGCTCAGCATCCTGCCAGCGACGATGACGACGACTTTGTTTTCCCAGCATTTGCTGTTTTTAGTTTTGCTGGATTTTTGAATTGATTACGATATCAATTATGTTTGCTTTGGCCATCGATGATGTTAGCACTGGACGCAGGACACAGGCCACAGGACGCAGAGCACAGAACGCACAGCATATCGCGTGGTCGCTTGGCACACTTGTTTGCTTTTATGCGTTTAATTTGGAATGCTAGCTGCCGCTATAATTTGTGTGTGTAAATGTGTGTGTGTGTGTGTGTGTGTGTGTGTGTGGGTGTCCTAATAGAATAGCCGCAGTTCCGAGCTCGATATCCGGCGGAGGTAGCTCAGTTAGCTAATTAGCTTTCTCGCTTGTTTCGTTGTTCCGCCTGTTATTTGCGCTCGAAAGTATGCTTTGTCTTACACCTACTGTGAGTATGTATCTCGCGAGCGTGTGTGTGTGTTTGTGTGTGAAGTGTGTATTACTAGTAAAGCTTCCATTGCATGTGTGCGTAACTCCGTTGATTTGAATTTAGATGCCATAGCGCTGCAGTTCGTGTGCCGTATTGTTGGAACTACTGCCGGAAAGCAATGCGCTGCGTACATGAGCCAAGCGGAAGGATTACGCCACTGTTGGCCCGCTCATGCGTTGCTAAGGTTGCGAAGCGGGCGTGGCGTGAGGGGGACAATTACGCAGCACAGTCTGGCGATATTAAAGTTGTTGTTATTACTCTTGTTGCTTTTAATGTTGTTGTTGTTGCTATGGTGGCTGCAACCACAGCCGCTGCACTAAAATTTCAACTTTATTTTGAGCTATGTGCTGTCTACAGTTATGCAAATATGAGAAATTGCATTTGACGCAACCAAAACGCTAAAATGCATAGTATATTGAAAGCTCCCGGTTGGCTGCTTCCAAGTGCAACTGGAACACCCGATTCCACCCCTAATAACATAGGCGAAAAGTTTTCGCATTATTTGAGAATACAGCGCGCGAATTTTGCAGCGAATTGCACAAAACACTTTCATCGTGTTTGTGCATTGGCTTTGGCTCATTGCTACCAGCGTTTGCCTCGACGCTTGTATTCGTGCTGCTATTCACACTGCTATTCGGGCTATTCGCATTCACGTTCGGATTCCTATCCGTTTGACTGTGCTCAATCGTTTGGCATCATCTAGTAATGGCTGCTGCCGGCCGAACATTCGCACATATTTCTCACAATTTAAAATAAACGAGAAGTAATTTAACTGCTGGTCACTATTGCCACCATTACAAGGACATTTTACAAATTCGAAAGTTCCATTTGCCATGGGCTGACAATGCTTCTCCTTTTTTTTTCCTCGACTGAACACTGCAAAATGTGTGGAGTCAGCAATTGGTCATTCTCTCGACTATCGAGCTAATTGCTCAAAAATACTAACACAGTTAGCAAAAGGGAAAGAAATGTTTTATGAACATGTTGACAAGGTATTTGTTTCTTCGATTGAGCATGGATTAAGTTTTATAAATTTTAAATTGTTATAGCATTCCGAAAAAAGTACCTGAGTAAAATAAACTTCGCAGTAATATTAAGGAATTAGCTTATTGTATAGCTCATAAATTGTAAATGCCATTTGACTGAGTGGATTCAGGACTCACCTTTGCAAATAAGTTTGTTTTGAGATAATTATTTGAAAGGGTGAAATATTTTTAAAGTTTAAAAAAGTTTGTTATTATTTTGTAAAACTCTTTTGAGCAATGTTGAATGAATTTCGATCACATTTGGAATTCAATGAACTCATACAAATTTTATATATTAAAGAAGACTAGAAACGTAAAAATTACCTGAAATTGAATAGAAAAATATTAAAAAACCGAATTTTTTAACAAATATTTTTAAATATGCCGCAACAAATACGTTTTTAATATCGATTTTAATTGCATTCAATGATATTTTTCCATTTGATTGACAAAAAATGAATTTTATTGGTCAAATTGACATATAATTTTTTAATGTAACTTTTATTTTTATTGAAAGTAAAGAAAAACCTTCTCTAATGTATCCAGCCAATTCGATCCGTTTGACTCTATCAGAATAAATGAGCACATATCTGCAGTACACAGATTTTGCTACCCAAATATGCAATTCTGTAAGTATTTTTTTCCGTTCATCCTGCATCTGACAAAAACTCAGTTGATTCCCAATCACATCACAGAAAATTAATGTCAAAGTATCAAACAGCTTTTTTTAAAAAAAATGAGTGCAACGTGCCAATATAATCAAATTAGACTTCAATTACAGTTTGGGCATAAAGTCCTACATACTCGTATATGTCCAATAAATCCAATTGGGAGCAAATAAAAGTCATAAAAATGCCTTTTACTCAAAGCCCGTCAAAAAATATTGCATTTCAATTTACTTCCGACTTCTGTAATTTATTTATATATAAAACGAATTTCTGTTTGGCAATCTGTGGAAAAAAATTCTTTCATAATCAAATCTCTTCACTCGGAGTGGCGTAAAAATGTTCCCTTTTTGGACGAACGGTGTAATAAATGTAAATACATAAATAATTATACACCGAAATGTTTTTTATATTTTTTAAGACATAGTTCAGTGTCTGAAAACTCTTTTATACGCAATGAAAGAAAAATAATTTGAGCTGAAGAATAAATACGACTGAAAGGAAGGGAGTTTTAAATTTTTTTTTTTTTTTTTTTTTTTTTTTTTTTTTTTTTTTGCTTCAATTTGTTAAAATAAAAAGTGATATATTAAATGAAGCAGATTAATGGTTGTATTTTTGGACAATACACAGAACTCGTTACATAGCATTGCCCTTTAAAAACGACTGTGCGATTTTAAAGTACTTATTTGGCAGAACAACAATTTGGAGCAACAAAATTATAAATAAATGATGATTTTGGGTACAGAAATGTGCATTTGCATTGCATTTCAACAATAATTGAGTCTCATTGTAGTGCGAAATTGTGAATGCTTTGCAAGCCTGAAATGTTTTACGCTCTCTGTTTACAAATGATTTCGTATTCTATTGCAATTGTGGGCCAGATCGACTCTTTCGTATATATATATATATATATATATATATATATATATATATATATATATATTGTAAATGGCATACTAAAAACTAAAGTAGCTAAGATTTTTGCGCTTAAGATAATTAATTAGATTTAATTTCGTGAATCAAATCAAATAGTTAAAATGTTCATCAGGTTTGCAACTGGAAGTTAAACATTTAAGTACCTGAATAAATAGTAAATAATTCAATTTATATATATATATATATATATATATATATATATATATATATATATATATATATATATATATAAAGTATATATAAAAGTCATTATTGATTAGCACTGATGGCATTCGAATGCTAAGCTATTCGAATTTCTTCAGTCTGTGCTTGCCACATTTCGATTATCATTCCTCTTAATCATCGAAAACACGGTTACAGCATTGGCAACTTAATTTCTAATTACGCGTGCTATTTGTCAGCATTTTTCTTCTTCTCTGCTCTGGATTTCTCTGTGCTGGTTTTCTGCAACTGGAGAAATGAGAAGCCGTTTTGGTCTCTTGTTGAGTGGCGGAAATATTTTGCGCATCAAATAGTCCGAGCATGCCTCATTTCCAATTAACAATAAATCCGTTGCAGTCTCGAGTGCAGGCGTTGCCGTAGCTGCCGTTGCTGCCGCTGCTGACCAACTGAGCGAATGAGTAATTTAATTTTGTTGCAGCTTGGCCTTTGGCGTCGCAGACACAGCACAGACGGCGAAAATCGTAGTGCACAGAATGACAGTGGAAGAGAGAGAGAGACAGAGAGAGAGAGAGAGAGAGAGAGAGAGAGAGAGAATAGCAGTTAGGGGCGTTCCAAAGTGTGCGAGGCGAATGCACACTTTACGCAATTAAAATTGTTGCCAGCGATTTTTTCGCTGTTGCTGCAGCTAAAAGGCATTTAAGTGTGTCTGTTACAGCGTTTTCGTGTCTTGGCTGATTCCACTTCCTACGCCAGGACGCGGATGCGGATGCGGATGGGGATGCGGCCTTGCTGTTGTCGACGTCGTCTTCATTGCTGTCGTCTTGGCAGCCCTTTTACTTTTCATTCGCAGGTAACTTGCGTTATAATTAAAAAACAAAAAATAGCAAAGCGCATTAGGCAACAAAAGCTGCCTGTGGCAGCCGTTCAAGTTTCCACTGTCTGGCCAACTGGCACTGCACTGCCTGCGAGCCAATGGGCGTGCCCAAGTAAAAGGAGCCACATAAAATGCTTTGGCTAATAGCCATTTTTACTTACTTGAGCGAGAGCAAGTCTCACCTGAAACGGCGGGGCCAAAAAGCCAAGTAAGTGCCTTGGGCAAAAAGTTACGCTTGTCCACTTTTCGAGGAGGGCCGCAAAAGACGACGACGGGAGCGCGGGGCATTGTAAGCAGTCTGTCCTGACGCAGAGGGGAAGGGGCACATTGTGGGCAGTCTGGCGCGTTGGAATCGTGCCGTGCGTGCAATTAAATGCGCCGTTACATTAACTTTTACAGAGTGTCTACCTTAACGTCTATATGTGTTGTGTGTCTCTCTCTCTCTCTCTGTGTGTGTGTTCTGCTGATTGTTGACTTGATTTGTTTTGCTGCCTTTGACGCCGCACCAGCCTCCAAATTGTGCCGCTGTCCATCTGAGCTCCCACACAGCCCACTCAAAACAAATTGCCGCACTGGACGCACCAAACAGAAGGCAACAAAAGTGTGCAAAGTAGAAGTCAAGGTGGAACAGCAGCCAAAAAAAAATAGGAGAAAAAAAAACAAACAGCAAATTGTTTTGCTTACTTTTTGTTGTGCGCCAAGTTGCTCATTTGCTGCCGGAGCCCGTTGCTTGGCCAAGTTTGGCCAATAAATGACTGGAACTGGACAGCCAAGGAGCTAGCCGTGCCAAGTTTTGGCCAACCCCGCCTGCCTCATACCGTTGGCTAATCTTAGTTTCAGGCGCGGCCGTCCAAGAACCACGTAAACAAATGTTAACTTTCTCGTTTGCTCCGTTTCATTTTGTGCTGTGTTTTTGGGAATTTTTTGATTTAGTGACTTTAATTTACGCTCTCCTCAGGTGCACCGACTGTTGCCCCCAACCCCCAATATATCGAAGCAGCCCAAGCAGCTGTGACCGCCTGGCAGCCGGCTCAATCCACGACTCATCCCTGGCTAAATTTTACCTACCCACGCCCACGCCCACACGCTCACACACACACTTCAGTCGATAGGAAGCGTCAGCTTCAGCTTCAATTCGTTTTTCGTTTTCATTTTTAGTGGTGCGGAAAATTGATTTATTACTTGGAAAATAAAATGTGCTACGTGTCGCACACACAAACGCAAACACACACAAACACAAACACAAACACAAACACCGCATCATAGGCACATACCAACACACTGGCCCTAACGCACACTGACACAATGCGTAGGCTGGCTGAGCAGGTGCGGGCGGTACATAGAGGCGGAGTGGGGGTGTGGCTGGGCAGGGAATTGCGCGAATACATAAACGGCGACAGTCAGTCACAGGTCGCTACTTGTCTGTGCCTGTTTGTCTGGCACTGCCCGCGGCATTGCCCTTAGCCCGCGTCTTGCTGTCAGTTTGTCTGTCAAAATACAAAGGCGAGGCGCGCGCCGTGCCATGAGCTGTCGTGCCGCTAGAGGCACAGATACTCACAGTGGAATGCCGCAGGACTTCCCCCTCACGCACCATCTGCATCACACTCGCACGCACAAAGCCAAATAAATATATGTATATCTGTATGTATATACCTATATACTTTTGATAGATCAATCAATCAATTCGATTTTTTTTCTACCCCGGTTGTGTATTTTTATTATTTTTTTTATAATCTTAATTTGTCTTTCACTCGCGCGACTGGCGCCGACTGAACCGCGATTGCCATTCATTTTGTTTTGTCGTTTTCATTTTCATTCTCGTTGTTTTTGTACTTGTTCTTGTTGTTGTTGTTGTTGTTGTTTCTTCTCTGCTGTGATTTTTCTTGTGCTCTACCATGCGCGGCAATTGGAATTTCTCAGTCAGCTGAGACATCTTCAGGTTATATCTCTTCTCTATCTGTCTGTCTGTCTGTCCAATAACCGACTGAACACCTGATAAATTGTTGCCCACTTTTCTGTGTTGTCAAACTGTAATGGATCCTTTTCGTTTCTTGCTGCTGTGCACATCTCCATTTTGCTTCTTTTTTTAAGCCATGTTAACCCTAACCAGATTTTGACACTCCTATTTCCATCTTATTATGAAGATTGAAATACAATCCTTGGCCATTGTTTAAAAGTACAGTTCATGGATACTGAGTTTTTATGTTTACAAGCAAGACCTAGGTAAAGGCACTTTAATATGCAACTAAGCATTATAAGCTGTATAGAAAATGAAAGCTTTTTAAAGAATTCAATCGAAATGTAACAGAAAGAAAAATAATTTTATTATTAAACTGAGAGCAAAGAGTTTGTTTAAATATATTTCATACATTTTTAATCAGTATGCTGACGAAATCGATTTGTATAGAACTGTAAAAGAGCCATCACATTTCAATCAACTTCATTAAAATTGCAACTTTTTATTCACTCTACGAATCATTTCTGATGAATTCTATATGATTTTTTGACAGTTATGCCAGCTGCATGCGATCATTCGCATTAGTTTTGCGCTAACGAAAAATGAATAAAACTAACTTCTTTTTTTTTTAAATCCCCACAAAATCCTCTTGTAAAGTGTAAACAAAGCCGCCGCAACTGAATTGTGGCACCAGTGCTGGCATTCAAAAAGCAACCACCGTACGAGTGCCGCCACCCATATCAAACGCCGCAACGCATAGGCTGGGTTATTGTTATTGGAAGTGGCGTTGACTTTGGTTTGTTTTTGTGCTATAATATATTTGATTTGTTGTTGGAATTTGTCGTTTTGTTTATTTTTTTTTGTTTGCCTCGATATATGTGCAGATATATATATATATATATATATATATATATATATATATATATATATATATATATATATATATATATATATGTGTGTGTATGTATATATATAAAAAATTATTTTTGTTTGTTTTTTTTGTCGGCCTATTTATTTGGCTTGACTTTTTGTGGGCTATGTCGATCAGTGCCACGCATCGCATCTATACTTTATTGTAATTGGCAACGCGACTGGTGACTGTTTTTGTTATTGCCTGTTTTTGTTTTTTTTTTTTTTTTTTTTGTTGGAGTTGGATTTTGTTGTATGTATTTTGGGCTGTTTTTGCCAATAGCATGCTTGTTGTTTGGCTTTGGCCTTATGTTTTGGCATTTTTGCAATTATTTCTCGCACAAAATGTGGTTTTAGCAGTTTAATTGCTTTTGGCAAGTGTATGTCTGTAGTTATTTTGGCAAATTTTCACAGCATCAGCATCGATTTATATGCAGCACACAAGCCGCCGCCGCCGACCCCCCGAGCCGCATCACACCCATCACACTCAGCCGCGTCCATGCTCCCACAACATATAACAAGCGGGAGTAGCAGCTGCTGCTGGTTGCCAACACGCACTAATTGTTGCGACTGTTGTTGTTGTTGTTGTTGTTGCTACTGTTGTTTGTGGCTCAGCAATAAAACCTGAGCTATGTTGCCCGCTTTTCCACAATTCCTGTACCATTTCACTTGGGCGCAACAGTGTGAGAGAAAGAGGGAGAGCATGCGTGCTATACGCGACGTATGCGTGACATTAATTTAATTGCAATTTCACATCTCGTGTGCCTTGAACTCTCAGAGTGTGTGCGTGTATTTTCGCCTTAAGTGTGTATGTGGCGCAAGGAAAAGTTATAAAAACCCGATTTACAAAATGTTTACTTTGATTTCATTTCTTATTTACGAGTATGTGTGGCTTACGCTTGGTTAGCTCCCACCTTTTGCGACTATTAGCAGCTGTTGCTCAGTCAGAGTCGGAGTCGGTGTCGCCGTTGATGTAGCTTTAGCTGCCCTTGTCGATATCGGCATCATCTGAGGAGTAGGATTACATGTGCGCTTTGATGGTTTGCCTTCTGTCAGCGCTGCCACATCCTGCGGCTGACGTTTCAGTTTAATGAGTTAATTATAACCGAAAGGCGTCGATTATGCTCAGTTATGCGAACACGAACTGTTGCCGCTATATCGCGTGCTTCACTTAACCTGAATCGCTAAAGGTGTTTGTGTGCATGTCTTTCTCTATATATGTATGTATGTTTGTGTGTGTGTGTGTGTGTGTGCTTGGGTAGATGTCTGCATCGTCATCGATGTCGACTTTGGCTGTCACACTCCTTCGGCATCTTTGCGTCGCATTATGATAATGGCTTGTTTCGTTTGTATATAGTCACAATCGCTGGCAATTGCCTCTCCTGGCGACAGGTGCGCCGGGCTTTAAGTCCTTGGCGAGCAGTGCTCAGTTCACAGTTCCTTGACAGCCAGCACAAATGATGCCGTTTATTGAGTACTTTAACTGTGCGGTTTCTCCTTGACTTGCTCCGTGTGGGTGTGCGTGAGTGATTTGAGGCAGGGGTTGTGCAGTTAGCAGCGGGTGTTTGCTTTCGATTATGTTGTAATTGCCAAGTGTTGGCTCGGCTTGCTCAGTTTTTAATTGGCAATTCGATTTTGCTTCTGCTTGGCGTACGTGTCGTATGCGTAATGTGCGGGCTTAGTGGGCGTTGATTAGGATTAGGACAATTGGGTGTGCGCATTGGTCTGTGCGCGTTGTCATTTGCGTTTGCGGCATGATTAATTGATGCTCATCAATGCGATTAAACTCCATTAAGCGCCAACACTCGCGCCTCGCCAGCTGTTCAAAACTTTTCCCACAGATCCCAACGACAAGCAACAGCATCAGCGATACTCGCGTTGTCTTTGTCGCTTTGTCGATGCGACAGACGATGCTGAAGCCGATGTCGATGCTCTCTGCCGATGCCATAGTCGTTGCCTTCGAACGTAAATTTGCGCAAATTTTAATTAATTTTGTATAATCCTTTTGTAATATTCACAAATGAATACAAATTGATATTAATTCTCAAGTGCCTGGCATTGACGGAAATCCGTTTGTGTCGCGCTCTGCGGTGTGGGTAAGTGAAAAGGATTTGTATTCCACTCCTAGCTATATGTCCCGATACTTTATCACTAACACAAACGCACTAATGGCATCCATGAATTATGCAAATAACATATTTGTATGTATGCGTGGATAATTATTTGCTCTACTGCATAATGAGACACAACTGGCAAGCAGTTTGGCTCACCTGTGCCACTCACATAGTTAATTTTAAAAATTATTGTTATTAGTATAATATGCATAAATCGATGAATCATAAATTTTGATAAGTACGACAAAAACTAATAAATTATTGCTTTCTGCTTCCTTTGAATTGTTTTAGCTTCTGGTTCATTTGCATGGCAATGCACTCAGATTATTCCGCTCTTGATGTTCAAAAAAGAGCCCAACAGAAATTGTGCTGCGTTTGTTATGATAAGCAGAATCATTTTGCTTATTTCTATTTATATAATTGGACTAGATACTCGAATTGCCCAAAATTGACGTCTCTTCTGTTATCAATTTGTATATGTAAAATTCAAATAGTTTTGAAATTGCTTTAGAGTAAACAGATTTAAGGTTAGCGCATATAAAATTTTAACAACCTCAATTAGCTTAGCTTTCAATTGATGAATACTAGAGTAGCAATTTACTAAGACGAGCTTAGACGTTGAGCCCTATACAGCCATATTACCCAACGCAAAGTCAAGAGCTCAAATTCCATATCTATGCGAAGATCTGTGAAGCTGAGATCATTTTATTAGTTTTAATTATTTAAAATGCTTTCATGTAACTTGTTTCAACAAAAAGGTAAAACTAAAAAATAGTATCACCAACACATTGGGGGTATTTTAGTTGCCTGTCCCAATTCGAAGACAAATGCAGTCATTTATATTATTGGAACTATGAAACAATTTAAGGGGTTAATGGAAGCTTAACAGAATTATTCATTTAATGACTAAGTATAACAATAATAATAATATTAATAAAATTTAAAGAGGAAAAAGTCTAAAGGTGAGAAATAAAAAGAAAAAACAAAATAGGAAAACACTAAACACTAAACACAGTTCGGCAAACTATACTCCTGCTCACAGCTGGGCACTGTCAGTGGTTTTCCGAAGATGAACAGAAAGCAAGGTTTTTTCTATTAAGGCAAGAGTGAGTTCTGAAGAGAATACGTGATAACAATTATTATAATTGAGGCCAAAAAAAAACACGGATAACGAAAAGAATTCCGCAAACAATAATCCACAATGCATAGTTTACATCTTCTTGTATATATGACAATTAATGGAGCTTTCTTATCCAATGAAAATATTGAGAATATATTGAAATATATGCTTAACAGACAGTTGTTCACTTAAAGTAAATTGAATCGAGTCCTGAAACGAATAAACTCTTTACTATTATATAAAATAAATAAGAAATTACTTGGAAATAAGAAATTACACTCAAAGATTGCATTTAGTTAAAAAATATATTTTTTCTGACATTATTTTTATTCAAATTTGCAAATTTGGCTTTCTAATAGAATATTCAGTTCAAGGTGGTTGGGTTGAACCTGAAACTCCAACATCAATCATTAATTTACGGTTTGCAGCCCTGTCTAAGGTATCTAAATATGAATATTCTTAATTATAAATTGATGATTATTTAGGTAATGTATTTCATTGGTGAGCATAGAAGTTTACGCATCATTTATATCCTTTTTGTTAAGCTGAAGTCTTAATAAATAATCCAACTTAATGAGAACAATTAGTTATTTGAAAAGATGTAATTGGACTTAATGGCTAAATATACGTATAATTATAATTAAAATATGTACAAAGGTAAGAGTAAATAAGCAAATGAAATAAATTAGGACAAATTTAGTTCGTATTCAATATTTGTTTTTTGGCCAACGTTTGTAAATATTATTTGGCCAATGACGTTAGGAATTCTACACGAATGGCATTTCATGCGTGCACATTGTAATTTGATAATTTAATTTAATTTGATTTAGTGCTTAACATTTGCTTTGAATATGAGCCAGTCCACAGAGATGCAATATTTAAAGCCACCTTGTCATATGCAATAATCAAGCTGACAATTTGAGTAATGAATGTTGCAATACCAAATGAAAATTTGCAATTCGCATTAACCAAAATTAAATTAGCTAATAAAAGTCAACTGAAAAGATAACTCTATATAAATTTAATTAACAGTCTCCTGTGCCATTGCCTCCATTGCCTCTAATTCAATCTGCAGTTGTGGCTGGCTGGAGTCCAAAATATTTTCATATTAAATCACAATTTGTATATGCCCATCTATGAGAATGTGTGTAGCGGTATGTGTGTGTACATTGATAATTGTCAGTAATGTTGTTAACAAGCATTGCTATCTGCATTTGCTGGCTCTGCTGCCGCTGCTGTTGCGGCTTGTTGTAGTTGTCGTTGCATTGCAGGTTCGTTGTGCAAATTTGATAGCTACAAAGATTTGGCAATGGAGCTCGAGTTGATAAGGACTCTTGAAATGCATTACAGAATGCATCGAATATGCAAATGTCTAAAACATTGCCATATTAAAGTCGCATAGCTTACATGATATCTATTGCTTCAATGAATTACTCAAATGGCTTTTAGCTCGTTTCCACTCAGTGCACACAAACTAACATACACACCACATACAGAGATGGGTAATATTTGAACATTATCAATGACAAATTTGATGAAATAATAATGATTTATTTGCCAAATTGCTCAAGTGTGTGTATGTCAAAGAATGAATGCCACATTTGTTAGCTGCATTTTGCTGTTGTTGCTGTTGTTGTTCATGTTGTTGTTACATGTTGTAATTGCTGTTTGACATGACATTAATATTTGAGCTGCGCTCCGACACTGGAGAGTTGATGGCTCATTACTAAAACACAAAATGATTTATTAAAATTGCTAAATGTATGCAAGCATTTAGTGCTTTTCGTTTGCTGACTTCAATTTGATGTCACACACGTGCAGCTGCCATGCGTGCAAATTAAAAATGTATGGAAAACATTTTGCAACATGCTAACAAAATTACGTCGATTCAATGGGAAACTTTTTCGTTTTTGATTCTTGTTAATGAAGTCATTAGAGCGTGCAAAAGTTCATTTAACAATTGCATTGGATAATGCACAAGCTGCCAACTCTGTTTTGTGTCCTCCACGGGTTGGAGGCGAAGAGTAAATAGTGTAGAGTGCAGAGAAAGGGAGGGAGAGAGAGTATAACAAGATTGGTCTATGGGCACCGAGGGGCTTAAGAACTTTAATTGGCTGCGGCACCCGCTGCGTATGCGCGATGTACGATAACTGGCATATGCAAAAAGGGCCCACACTTTCCGCACCCACTCAGACGCCCTGGCTGGCTCTCTCATGACAAAGCCAACCAAAAGTGCCGCTAATGCGCTTAACTACTTGAAATATATGCCATATGGGCGTGGTTGGATGGCTGGTCGCTCCGCTGGCTGGGTGGCTAACTGACTGACTGGCTGGTCTGACTGGGTTGCCATTCAAATTAAATATTTTAACATTTTACTGGGGCCTGACATCAGCTGCTGTTGGGCGCATCATACGGTGCGTATGAGTGACATTTATCTCTTTATTTGACTGCTAATAAATGCGATGCTTATTAATTTGGCCCTGGGCGTGTATGTGTGTGTGTGTGTGTGAGTGAGTGCGTGTGCTCGTCTGATGTCAAACTTTTGTCACACAGTTGAGCTCACAGCTTTCGTTGGGATACATCGCGTATACACAGCGAAGCCTGAAATAATAAACTCTTGTTGCCTATGTTTATTATCGCTAAAATGCACAATTAGTTGATGTTTTTGTGGTGCTAATGCCTTAATGCTAATGCCTACGCCCATTCGCACATACACACATAAATTGGTGGTGCACACGTAGCGATAAGTGCCGGACTACAGATATAATATGTACATAATGTATGTGTATCTATTGTACATCTGCCCCATCCTCTGCCCCACTTTTTCGCTATCAATGTGTCTGTTTTGCTCCTGCTGCCGCTTTCTCTGGCGAGTTCATTTTTATCGCTGCCATGCTATGCGGTCAGCCAATGGGCGATAATTATGTAGTGTATTTATTATTTTAACCGCTAATTACATAAAATGCATATTAGCATGGAAATTATTTATAAATATGTTTTCCAAACGCCACTCTTGCCCATTCTATGCCACTTGCACTGCGACATTGTGTTTTTTTGTGCTTTATAATAATTCTGTAATTTATTGCCTGCTTTTCATTATCGATTTTCGCTTCGGCCAAAATATTATTCAGATTTCTCCTAATGAATTTTGTTCATCCGATTTAGATGTTTTATTATGTTTTGATACCCTCTAAACAGTGCATGCAGCATTTACGGGTATGATAAAGATTTAGAAAAGTCTGCAACAGATTGAAATTAGATTTAGTATATGATTTCGATCAGTATTAACAGATGATATACAGGTTGCTCGTAAAAGTGATGAATCTAGCTGTTTAATCTCTTCAAAGACCAGCATATGAATTATTTTTTGAAAGCTTAGTTTCTCGTTATGCTTGTGAGCTTAAAATCTGTTTATATCTAATTTTTTGTTAATCTAAAAATAAGTTTTCAAATTAAATATTTTCTATTCTTTTAAGGTATCTTTGTCATAACTCACTAAAAACAAATGACTACTAGCTTGAACTTTATAAAAGTTACTAGTTTTTCCATTTTATATGTATTATAGCAATTCTCAAATCATGCAGCAGATTAAATTGAATATTGCATCAAATTAATCGTAAACAAATATAAACACAATTATTGAAATCAGAATGTGTGCTAACGAATTATTTAAGCTTTAGCATAGTGAATAGGTAAAACATCAATGCTGCCGAATGTACAAAAACAATTGCTTTTAATACAGCTATAATATCACAAAAAAAACTTGCATAAATCATTTGCACTTCAGCAATAAATTAAATAGTTATATTTTTGAATTCTAAAATGCGATTTAATTGTTCTTTATTGAATACTTGGTATTTTTAAAGCTCCCTTAATTTAAATATGATAGGCAATAAATTACTCTCAATACATTGAAAGAGGGAGAAAATAAGTTAAAAGTTATCTTATATGAAAAAAGCAATTAATCCCTAACTTAATGAAGTGCATAAAATAAAATATATAAAATATGTAAGTGTGAAGAACCTTAGTACCTTAGGCTGTTTCTATGCTGATTTTAGCAACAGTAAGAGCTGAAGACTTTACAGATTTAATGATATTGATTTGAAGCACAAACAAATTGGCTAACAACAATTGAAAAGAACTGATGCATATATATGATGCGTATGTATGCATATATATCGAAAAGTAAGCTCCGCATGTGATCTATAGCTCATAGCAAATAGTGAGACAATAAGAGCAGATGAAACACAGCCTCAGCATGAAGTGCGCAGTTAATGGCATATGTTGTCATGTGTGCTCATATATGTGGTTTATAGTCTATGTCTAGTCTATGTATGCATGGAAGGCAGCTATGGCGGGGGTATCTCCTGTGCGCACAATAACGACTAGAGCATTCTTAATTGTTCAATTATTCAATTTATATGTAAATCGAAAATATAATTGTTTAGTGTCATTTGTGAATAATATGCGCATTTTGATTGCCTATTTGAAAAGTTCGACTGCCGGCGCGGACATTGGAATTCAAATGCAGTTTTAAGCTGAGCATATTTGTGTACGGACTATACATGGATAACTAAATCTAAAAAACCAAATCCTTTACGATTTAATTATTGGTTTAGGGCAACGCCAGCAAATTCTTGTTAGCAGCTAAACTTTTGTGCAATACTAACACAATTTATTCTTTTTTTTGGGGGTGGTGGCCAGATGGACTGGCAAATATTTCGGCTTAGCTCAAACAATAGCGAAACGAACAACCAATGAAACCTTATAAAAACTCAAGAAAAATAAAATGGCAAGCACAAATATAAGCAGCTCCTTTTTCGTTACAGTTTATTATAAGCTTAACTTTCCATTTGAAAATATAAATCCCCATGAAGCAAGATGCACGCAAAAGAAATGCCAAATGTTGTACCCAGCCATTTGGTTGTAGTTTTTTAACGGCCAAGTGCAAAAAATGGCAAAAGAACTAGCGGCAGCAGCAGCAGCAGCAGCAGCAGCAGAAGCAACAGTAACAAAAACAATAGGAAATGTGGGAAATGGGCAAACGGGAAAACGGGAAAATGTGCAAAGAAAAATGGCAAATGGCAAATGTGTATAAATTTCAACAAAATATCTTCAACTTAATAAAAGTTTTTGGGTTTTTTTTTCGTTTTCGTTTTTTTTTTTTTTTTTTTTTTGTTTTGGTTTTAGTTTAGCAGCAGCATTCCGAATACCTTTCAACTTTTGGCTAAATAATCTGACAACACACACACACACACTCACACACGAAAACACAGCTACAGTAACGCACCCACATAGATGCTAGAGTGTATATGGTTATGCAAATATCAGCATCGTATCAGCACCTCCCCATATATGAACATGTGTACATTATCAATTCATGGCAAGAGAAAAACTTCATTTTTGCCAACCCTTGGCAGCAACCACAACAACAACAACAACAAGAATAACAATGGCTAAGCGGGGGCAAGATGATGACGCCTCTGTTTCGGCAGCAAGTGGCAAATGGGCCACAGGACACTGGCGTGGCGCTGCAGGACGACACAGGGCAAGTCAGGGCCAAGCATAGCATAGCATGGAACGGAAGCGGAGCGACACTGACAACTCTCTAGATGGATGCTGATGCTGTTGCTGATGGTGCTGCTGACGCTGCTTGCTGCCTGCTGCCTGCCGCCTGCCGCCTGATGCTTGACATTCGAACCGAACTTGCGCTGATGCCTTCAAGTTAAAAGTTTATTTAAACTTTCTTGGCTTTGTTTGTGCCTTGCCACACACTCACACAGCCACACTCACACACACGTATATCAACACGAGCGCATAAGGATAATAAAAATTTGTTGCATTAAATATGCAGCATAACAGCAAATGAGCCTGGCAGGTAATGCGCTGATGCGGCGTTGCTCAAATAATCAACTGAACTCCACTCAACTGAGCTGATCAACACAAAGTTTGTTTAATCAAATTGAATTACAACACACAGGCCCAAGGCATGTGCACACATGCAAACATCCACAGTAAGCGAACAAAAGCGTGAATAACAATGTCGATAATAACTAGAAATAACAAAATTTATTTTTGAAATGCCGCAGCATCGATACCCTTGCCAGGTATAGGATGTTGTCATAGGATTTCAATGCAGGTTTTTATAGAATATATTCATTTTCGATGGATTGTATTTCTATTCTATTTGTATAGTATTATTAAGTAACTTAAATATTGAAAAATGGTACTTCATAAAAGAATCCATAAGAAACAAGTTGATTGTATTTTGGATCACATTGGGCAGAGTTTTCCATATCATCTACCATAAATAATATTCTCATATTTATCGTCTTAAAACTTAGATATTTAATAATAAATTTCAAATTGAATAACTTTGTTGTATAACTAGTTATGTCTTGGTATTTGCTGGATATCATATGGATATATAATCAAGAGCTATGACTTAGATGTTATCTTCAATACATTACCAATAGTATACTGGACAAGGAAGAGTATAAACACTGCAAGCAACCACTTTGAATGATTTTTTTGTTGCTGGTTTTGTGGAATTTTCAGCGCTGCCAATGGCTGGCAAATCGGCCATGACTTTAAATGGGAGCATTTGATAATTAAAATTGCATTGCATTAATAACTTAAAATGTCTCGCGGCTTTGGCGTGTTCAATTAAAGTGGATTTAGGTTAAACAGAGCAAACATCAATGTTTGCTATTGGCTCATACGTGCCAGAGCGCTTGTGACTCTGGCAGGACGAACTTGTTAATATAAGCAACAAAAGTTGCAAACAACTGGAAAAAAATCAACAAAAATAAAAATGAAAATGAAAACGAAAATGAAAAAAAAAGAAGAAAATCACACGAAATGTGATGACGTCCCCGACTACACGTTCCACCCGTCGCGTCGTCTGGGTGGGCCATAAAAATATGAGCATTATTAAAAGCCATGCATGAGCCACGGACATCTGAGAGTGGCCCAACCCACACTGCCTGAGGAAACGGCACGTAAATCGTAAAAAAAGGTTTCCAACAGAACAATACCCAGGCGAACGGCAGCAACGATAGGTGTAGGACGAAAAGCCCTGCCGGACGGCAGCTACGTGCCTCAGCTAGTTCAATATGGATCGTTCGCATAGACATTGTCGGAAAATTGTTTTTGAAAAAAGACCTTGCTAGTCATTAACATCTTTGCACTAGTCTTTTCTAAATCAAATACCATGTCGATAGAGAACTTTGCATTCGACTATTGTCAATTAATCAATATGGACATCACTGTGTCAACAATGGGGCATTGTGAACAGAGGGCAACATTAATGAGAAAATAAGGGAAAAAAAAGAAATGATTACAAAAATATCTAGACTGGCTTTATCACTATTGGCAACTAGCCCAGCTCATCGAATGTGAAGGCAATTCATTCGTTGACAATCATTTTTTGCTCGTTTTGCAAATTGATACTTATTTATATAAAGATATAAATCCACACAAGCTTAGAAAAGATTAGAGCTCGCTGACCACAGCCAACTATTAAATTCCAATAATTTCAATGACCAAAAATATTTTGCAATTTTTGCTCATGTTAAAACAGTTTGGGCTATTAATTAGAGCAAAATTGCAAACAAAGAATATGTTGTTATCTGTGATTTTATATTTAAGCCAAACCTTTTTTGTTGAGTTTCGAATTTCGCATTGATTTCTTTTAGCTTCAGTTGTTTAATTAAAGATGCGAAAATATTGAAGGTCAATTACACAGCTCGTTGAAGTTGAAAGCTAAGAATAAAAGATTTCCTTACGCTTAATTTTGTTAAATAATAAAAAATATTGTATTTTAAAGCTTTAATTGTAGTACTTCTTATTATTTAAAAAAAATGCATTACATTATGGCTGTATTATTGGTTAAATTTTAAACTATTTCATAAACGACACGTTGCCTGACAATACGCAGTTAAATCGAGCAAAAGTTTTCCTACTAACGTAAAACAAATGGTCTACATTTGTTATCGAAGCTGTGCGTGCTCACCTTTATGACTTACGTTGATTGATAGCAATCGGCTTTCCCTGACTTTAAGTCATGATATTTACATTGCAGTAGGTGCAGCTTAATGCAGAATAACAAAAAAATGGAAACTCTATCATCAAAGCCACATCAAGACTGACTGACTGACTCTCTGACTGACTATCCGGCTGGCAATCCTGTCTGATGCGGCATCTTGTTGGCGCTTATGGACCAGGAGTCCACTAACTTTTTAGGTTGATAGTTCAAGCTTTTTGGGCGACGGCTTATGCACATAAGTCGATTATGGTCACCCTTTGCCTAACCACTACTTCTTATCTGAATATGGGGATGTGTGAGTGTGTGTCTTTGTGTACTTAGTTGTTTGCATCTTTTTTTGTTCATATGACCATAAATTTGTTATGCTGCTCTATTGCCAAGTTCATGTCTATGTTCAGAGAACTTTCGCAAACAAAATGAAGAAAAAGTCGCAATAACTGTGACAGTCATCAAAGAGTCGAGCTGTTGTGCGGGAGGTTGGTAAGGAAATCGGACTTGGGCAACCCAAGTAGCACACAAAAGTATCAAGTGATGCTTTTGACGGCTGCATATTGACTTAACTGTAAAAATAACAACAGCGACAGCAACAGCAACAGCATCAGCAACAGCAACAGCAACGGCAATATACAAAAACAACATCGAACAGATACCAACAACATCTACAACAAGAGCCATGGCTATGACAGGCAGAGGCTGGCGGACAGAAAGATATCGCAGATACATGCTGCAGCTGACTAACTGAGTGAGTGAGTGAGGAAAAAAAGATGAGGCAATGCCCAGCAGCGGGAGCATGCGAACTGTCCTGCGAGTAAGTTTAGTTGAGTCCAACACAGTGCGGGAGTGGAGACTGCGATGTAAGAGAAAGGAGGATGGAGGCTGGAGGAAGGAGCGAAAAGCGAGAAGCGAGAAGCGAGGTGTTCGGACCATGTCCATGAAGCGTGCTGCAAGTGTTTGGATTGAGTTGTTAGGAAACTGATTTGATTTACTGAATAATAAAAAACGAAAACATGTAGACAGACACACATGCAGACAGACAGCGTGACAGACTGGCACACTGACTGACGGGCCATAAACAGTCATAGACACTTGGACATGGCCTTTTGCTGCAGATTGGGGCACGAAGTAGGAAGTTTATCAGCTACAATAAGAAAATGTGAAAAGCGCAAACAAAAAAAAACAAAAATAAAACTTTTTGCAAGACAAATTTGTTGTCATTGCTGATTTTGTTGTTGTTGCTGTATTTATTATTGTCATTTCTGTTGCTGCTGCTTGTGCTGCTGCTGTTGCTGTACGAGTATAAGCTATATATATACATACATATATATATATATATATATATATATATATATATATATGTGTGTATATATTTACTCATACATATATAGAAAAGGACAACCCATAAACAAACTAAAAAATTAAGCTTCGAATATACGAAAACGAAATATAAGACCCATTCAACTAACAAAAGTAAAAAATTGCATACTGAAAAGAAAAATTACATTGATTTTGTTATTTTATTTTAGTTTTTTGTTGTAGTTGCCGTTGTTATTGCTGTTGTTGTGTTCTTGTTGTTGTTTTTGTACTTTATACTGAAGCGAAAGTGCAAAATTGTATGCATGTGTAACGAGATTTACGAAGCGAAGCGAAGCGAATATACCCTATAGAATTAAGCACTGACTGTACGGATTGACAGATGCGATAGATACGTACAGCTGTCAGTATTTTTTTGACAAATGTCTGACAGTCGAACTAAGTAAATACACATATATATATAAATTGTACGTGTGTGTGTACGATATTGAATTTATTATTGGATTTTTGAAACGGAAATAAAAAAGAAACCAATTTAATTTTTCATTCATCTTCGCCACACAAGCATTCGTTAGTTCACTTTTTGTCAAGGGTTTAATTAACTAATTTATTGGTTATTAAGAGATAACTATAAATAATTGTCAAATAAATTTGAACAACATTTAAATGACAACAATTTGCGAGTGTGATATTTGTGTTACATATAAAAATTCGCAATAATTGCGTATACAACTTTTAATCCATTTGCTTATGTTTGCGTGCATGCCGAAAGCTGAAATGCATTTCCAATGCACGGCATGAACGATATGGAATTTCTTGCAAAAGGCTGACACATTTAATTTATAAAGGAAAACTGAAAACACGCATAAATATAACGAAAAATATTTTACATTTGTGGTCCACCACTCTGATTGTAAGACCCAGATATACAAACACACGCACATACACAGATACACAGGCGTACATTCAGTTGTTGCTGAAGCGAAGCGTGCAACTATAATGCATCTGTATATATATAAAAATATAAAATATGGGCAAACATGACGTATGCGTAACATAAACCAAAGACAAATGAACAATTGGATATAAATAAGCGACACTGTATGCCAGCGCACTCACGAGACAGAGCGAGCGAGACAGAGCGGGGCAGTGGCGGATGTAAAGTGAGACCAAAATGAAATGGGCTAGGCAACAAAATGGCAAAAATGCAACAGAAGCGTCCCAAAAATTAACAGCAATAGCAGCAGTGTCGGCAACAACAACAATAGCACCAACTACAAGCTGAACAACAAAAACAATAACAGAAATGGCGACATGCACTGGGCACAAAAAATGGGCCCAGCAGCTGAGTGAGGGAGACTGTCATGTAAAAAGGCTTTCAATGCATGCTGCATACTTTTAGGCGATGCGTACTGTAAGTGAGTGAGCGAGTGTGTGTGTGTGTGTGTGTGCAGTAAAAGGGAGGGGGTAAGTGAACGTGAATGTATGCGAGACGCATGGAAAGCGCGATAAAAGCAATGCATAAAAGAGAAAAGAAATGCAAAAAGCCAACACGTCCAAACGATGGGGCCACAAAAAGCTACGTCGCACACATGCAAATTTATTTGTATGTATGCATGTGCATGTGTCTGTGTATGTGTGTATGTGTGTGAGTGTGAATGTGTGCATGCATATAGTGTTTGGCCGGGCCGACGTCCATATGCTTGAATGCGCGTGTTCGCACTTGCACACAAAAAGCAACAACATCAACAACGGCAGCGAATGCGACTACACAAAATGCACAGCAGCCCATTCAGAAACCCCAAACACACACACACACACATACACACACTCAATGTGTGGGTGTTCGTGAGTGGTAAAACGAGCGCAAGTGGGTAAAAATAAAACATTTTCGCAATTAATTGCGCTCAATTTAAAATGTTGCAAAATTAATTCAAGAGTCATGCCAAATATACAGGCGCAGTCATTTATGCAAAAAGGATGCAGAAGGCAGATGAAGAGGGAGTGGGGGACTGAGGTGAGCTATGGTAATATGAGAAGCTGGGTGGCGCCAACAGCGCTTGCTGGCTGTGACCAATGCACAGTTGAATTGCTGCTCAAGCAAGCGGGCAAATGTGCAACTGAAATGCTTGCGGACAGAGAGACACGGTAATGGATAAGGACCAAGGACCAACGACCAACGACCAAGGACCAAGGACCAAGGACCAAGGCCCAACGACCAATGACTGCAGCCAGAAACTGGTGGAGAGCGAGGCAAGTAAATGTGGCGTTGATGAGCGTAGAATGTGTATGCAAGGTGCAAGATGCAAGGTGCAGTTGGACGAAGAGGCCCGCAGTTTTAAGACAGCGGACAGGGAGACACCGGCCAGCCAGACCCACACACGAAGCTAAAGGCAGTGCACACAGAGCACTCAATGAGACCAAACGACAAGGCCCCCCATACGGAGTCGACCAGAAGCCAACAATAAAAATAACAAAAGCAAATGCAGTTGAAAGCAAGTTCATTTGCAGCCAAGGAGCCAGAGTACGACTGCTGTCCAAGAAAGCCAGCCAAATGAGCAACCCACACACACACACACACACACATACACATTTGTGGCTGCACACACATGTAACATTCACAAGATTGTAAGTCAAATGGGTTTTCTTGTTGTCGTCGTTGTCGCCGTCGTTGGCTTGTCTGAAGCTGCCTACAGCAACGGCAGCTGTAGAAGTCGCAGAAGCAGTTGAAGTTGCCGGTGCGGAAGTCGGCAGTTGAAATTAAGCCAACAGCAATTATGGTAACGAATGCAGCAAGCAGCGGCAATTACAATCCAGCAGTTGTTAAGAATTTTTCAACCATTAAAGCCACAAACAATCTGGCTGCTACACAAAGGAGCTTTCCTTTGAACCCGAAACAGCAACCAGCTGTGTTTCAATTGAAAAGCAGAGAACTGAGTTCATTGACAACTTGTCATAATTCTACTGGGGTGTCAACTGCTCTCACATCCGATGGAAATACTCCGATCTCAATCATCCTTTACGAGTGGCTTTCAATTATAATGATATTTGCGAATTGATTGAGCAATCACGACTATTAGATAACTCATGTCAAACAAATGGAGCCTGTTATACAACCATATGGGTTATCTTATCGCAACGAGCTATTCCAGCTCGCCTAGCTATACAGATATGTATAAAAAAAAAAATAAAAATAAAGAAGGAGACAGCGCAAACACGCGTGCCCAGTTCAATGGGGCTATTGCTAAAAGCGTTCAGCACAATGCGTTTTACAAACTCCCTAAAGCTATTTCGAAACCAACTTTTTTCTCGAAAAAAAAAAACGAAACGGCAAACGAAGTTTTTTGCTACTTCTGGTCGGAGCGGGGCATGGTGATGGCATCCTCATGTCTCTGTGTGGGCAAATAAATGCCAAGTGCTACGCAAAACCAAATAAAGTCGAGCACATGAACACAAACACACACACAGCACTCTCACGATACTTACACGCACGCACATTTAACAGTAACAGACGTTGGCAATGAACACAACTGCACAGGCCATGCACACTGAACCCAGCACACACGAAACTGTAATGAATTTACTTATTTTTATATATATTTGGAATGAAAATATATTTTATTTATATATTTTGAATTAAAACCACTTGTTATACATATTAATATTTGTTCTGATACGAGTATATATCTAAAATTAAATTTTTATTTTATAGTTTGTTTTAAATTCAATTTTAATAGAGCTTTAATTTTTGTAATCAATTGAAAGCAATATGAAAATAATTTAAAAAGATCTTTTAACTCAACTAGTATAACTAATAGATAAAGGCGACTGACCTTTCCTCAAAGGAAAAAGTTATAATTTATTTGTATATCATATAAAATATAAGCAAAATATATCATTTATAAAAATCGAAGCGAAATCATAGAATTATTAATATGGAAACCCAGATTTGCTAAAAGAAGCTCAGTTGCTCGAAGTCGTAAGCTGAAACTTTGGCCATCTATTTTCCTTTTGTGTTGCCTTTATATATAATTTAATAAAATAAATAATAATAATTTGTGTAAAAGTTTTGTTGCAATTATTATATTTATTTATAAGAAGTTAATTTCTATTTTCACAAAATTTTATATTATTTTTAATTTTTGTTTATAAATGGAAGATATAAAACTAATAAAAAATAAAAACAACTTTTTAATTTTGTATAATTAAAAATATTTAATATATTACCATACGAAATGTCTTTATGTGTCTTTATATATATTTTTGTTATAGATTTTGCACAGAACAACAACTTTGTTGTTTTAAATTAATTAATAAAGTTTTCAATATAATTAATATAGAATTGCAACCAGTGTTTAGCTTTAGCAAGTAGGCAACCTGCAGAGTCTTTTGGTTCTTTAGTTGCTCAATTTCAGTTTCACACTTCCGTCGCCACAGACATACACACGTGCACACTTACTGAGACACACGCACACACACTTTCACACATATGCAGATGGGTGTCCTTTGGCTGCAGGCGTAAAAACGTGAGGCGTACAATTTACGCCAGAAAAACAACAACATGGGCAACAACAAAAGTAACAGCTATGAGAACACCGATGATGATGGGGGAATGCGAGAGTGTGAGAGAGAGGGAGGGGCGACGACGACGATGCCGTCGAGGAGTGCGCTAAAGGACATGCAACAACAATTAAAGTTTGAAAGAAGCAACGCCGGCGTCACCGCCCGACACGGAAAAAGTAAACCGAGCAAAAGTTGTTAACGGCGCATAAAAAATGAAAGAAAAACTGCACGAGACCAGGCAGGCGGCCATGTAGAGGTTGAGTTGCTACAGCTGACACTAGATGTGGCCGAGGGCACCTGCGGGGGTCCAGGGGGCGGCAGCCAACTGCCAAGTGGCAGTCGTGCAGTAAAAGGCACGCGCATGAAGCCGGAGGACAGCAAATGGTCGGACGACCGGCAAGGACAGACAGCTATGGAGCACAAGCCGAACAGACAGACGGTGCAAAGTTTTGGGCGAACAGACAGCGGCAAATTCGCATGCAAATTGTGCGCGAAAAAAGTTGAGAAAGCGCCAAAACGAAAGAAAATTCGACTAGAGAGAAAATATGGCAAGCAGCTAGGAGCCTGAGAAACTTGTGCCGCATGCATAGATGTGGCACACACATGATGCCAAGGCTTATGCACGCTTCTGTGCATGTGCGTGTGTGCATATATATGTATCTGTGTTCAAGCTAAAACATAAATGTAAACAATAAAATTATAAAATAAATAGCGGGGGCAGCGGGGCACACGTTTATTTGCTGTGCCTACGAGTGGCAGACAAACAGGCAGCGGAAGAGCTTTTGCTTGTCATCATTTCACGACCCGCTGCCGCTGACAAAAGGTGTGAGACAACGGCAATTATCACAATTGTGCCTGCACGCTCTGTGCCGCTCCTATTGTTATGTTTGCTGTTGCCTGAGGCAAGAGGGCAGGACAGTCGACGCCGGCAGCCGTGAAAACCAAACCTACAATCATAGCCATTGCTATTCATTCAGTCAGTCGTGCAGCAGCGAGCAGCCAGCAGCGAACAGCAGCCGCCAGCTAACAGCCTAGCATCTTACCCATACCCATTCGCATTGCCATTCATTTGGCTCTACGCATTGTTCGTGCTCGACTCCTTGCCGGCCCTTTGTTCCAGAGCTGTGTTTACATTTACACTTTGAAAGCATCATTTCCATGCCACGTCTAATGCTCAAGGCTTTTGTGGCAGCAGCAGCAGCAACAGCAGCAGCAGCAGCAGCTTTGCCTACTTTGCGGCGCATTTAGTTAAATTGTTTATTTACATCTTTCCCTACCTCTCACCCAGTCACTCATCCAGTCCGCTGTCTTACTCTGTGCCCTTCTATCAGCCATGTCTCCCTTTCAGTTTGTTCACAATCAATTAAAACTGAGGCGCCAATGTTTAATTAAGCTAAAATGCAACGTCGCACTCTTTTGCGCGCTTTGCAAGGGAATTAAACGACATTCTGTACTCTGACAGCGGTTTTAATTAGCAGCTCCCATTTTGGTCGCAACGCAAATTGAGTTATTAGTAGCTAATTATTGAACTTTTTAATGCAGACAGTCAAATAGTTTGCAGCCGCTGACAGCGAATATAAATTGGCTCTCCCAGCCTGCCAGCCTGCCAGCCTGCCATGCTGTGAGTCCATTCTGTCAGCCAGAACTCTAAGCTTCGAGCGTTCGGGCGTAAAAAGTCGCCAATAATTGGCTACTAATGGCGCCACATAAAAACTTTCGCCGACTGCAATAAAAAATCTCATTGAGCAATGCTGCAAAACTTTTCTGCATACAAAAAAAAAAAGAAGCAAATCAAACAAAACTGGTATAAAATGTGCGACTTGATACCCTGTAATAGACATGTAGGCTGATTGTTCATGTCCATTACAGCTGTGTGTAAATAACTTCTTTTTTTATTTTGTTTGCATTAAATACAAAGTAATGCTAAGAATATATTTTTCAACTGTTCAACAGAATATAAATTAAAACTTAATACAGCTTTGTGATAAATTGAAAGTCTAGAAAAAATTTTATTAAAAATAATAAGAAAAAGTTTTTTGTGCTTTAAAATATGATTTCAAAAAGGAATTGCATCATTATATCACTCTAGGAAAACGGCTTATATTTTATTTTCAAATGAAATGTTTTTATGTGTCACATTCTCTCTCACAAAGTGTATATACTCTTCTATGGCATTTTCCACGGTATGAGGCGTAAACAAAGCAATAAAAAAAGTGAGCCAAACAATTAACATTTTCATTTTGTGATTTTCTGCTTAAACTTTGCATCGTTATTTATTGCACTTCTCACTGCTGTTGTTGTTGCTGTTGTTATTGTTGTTATTGTTGTTAGTGTCGTTAGTGTTGTTAGTGTTGTTGCGGTTGTTGTTGTTGGCATGCAATTGCCAGCGAAATTCATTAGCGCCAATGGCCAACGGAACGTTTGGGGAATGGCAGGTGGGATACCTGCAGCGCGCGTCTGTTGTCATCTCAATGCTAGTGTATGTGTTAATAGGCGTGGCTGGAGGCGAAACGGGGGCGTTGGCTAATGGGCGGAGCAACCACCCACTTGGCACGCGCATCATTGCAAACAATTTGCCCTGTTTTTGTAGTGGACAAATGACAGGCAGGCAGGCAGTCAGGCAGGCAGGCAGGCAGGCAGGCAGACGGTTGGGCTGACAGCGAAAGGACAAAGGACAATGCCAGAATTGCGACTAAAGCCAGTGTTAGCAATCGGAAATGTTGCCAAAGTTCTATGCAACTCATACACACACGCAGGCTCGCTGCTATGACGCCTTGCAGGCATACACAAAACTCATACGCACAGGCACACCCACACACTCCCACTCCCACACAGCGCACAATGTGTGTAGCTGCATGCACTCAGTCGTGAGTTTGTAGGATTGTATGAGATCCAGCCCAGCAGCCCCTTTTGCAACTTGACTTTGGCTTTGTAGCCCTGCAGTGTTTGTTTTAATTTAAATAAATGAGCTTAAGCCTGATCCTTTAAGGCCCGGGCCGCTGCCTATTTGCTGGCATTGCTGTTGTCGCTGTGACAGCAGCTCAGTTAAGTTGATGCGCTCACGCTCGCGCCCATCATGCTGTCGGCGTCCGAGTGCCGAGCAAGTGCTCAGCACTTTTAAGTCAAATTGCTTTGCCGCTTAGAAACGTTGGTCATTTACCGTTTACCGTTTGCCATTTGCCGTTTGCCGTTTGCCGTTTGTACCGTTTACCGTTAACTGGCAGCGCCGCTGACCCGCCATTTTGTGCGAGCTGCTGCCAGGGAATCGTTCATGGCGCACGGCATAGGCATTTAAGACATTTTCCATTGGCTGGGTGCAGGACCTGGCTCAGCTGTCAGCGAACAAGTCCTGCTGACGCTTGTCGCTCAAGTGTTTGCCCTCGCCATGCTGCACGCCCTAGTTGTCATTGTTGTTGTTGCCGTTGCTGCTCGTGTTGGTGTTGTTTTTGCCAGCTGTGCGACTTCAAAAGGATTTGGCGCTGTGTTACTTTGCCTTTGCTCTTTTTGTTACCGCCGGCTCAGCTGCCACTTTGCCACAACGCTTGCTCACTCTGATGCTGTCTTACCTTCCCTCCATCTCTCTCGCTCTTTCTTTTCCTCTATGCCTCTGCCTTTCTCTTGGGCAGCTGTTGGCATACCTTGCAGCTGCAACTGCGCTGATTTGCAGTTTCTACTTTCTACTTTTCATTTGTTTGCCGCACTTTTTTTTGCCATATTTTCTGTTTACACGGCAAATTTATTTATGTTCGCGCTGTGGCACATTTTTTGGGGCCCATTCTTAAATATTCCCTTTCTTGAGTGCGGATGCAAATTTGTTTTTCCCGACAGCTGCAAAAAGCGCCGAAATAGCTATGGAAACAAACACAATTGTTAGAGTTGATGAGTTGAAATTTCATTTCAAGTTTTAATTCCACTGGCATTTTCACAAAAACTTAACTCGCTCATAAATTGCATCGCCTCGGACTATGTGCCACAATTAAAAATTAAATGTTCCTTCACACACGCATGCATACATGCACACATACATATGATAACACTATAAAACTTTGTTGATGAGCTGCTGGCAACATTTTGTTTTGCTTTATTGTTTGAAAATTGTTATGTACTTATCCACTTAAGTGCTCTATAGACAGCAGCGCAAAGCCTTCCGAGAATTATCTATAAATATTTATACATATGTATATACTATATATATATAGAGTGCGAGAGGGAGAGCTCGCATTCAAATTAATAAAATAGATTAGAATAGATCTAAAACCACAAGCCTTACTTTGATGTTATGAGCATCTTATAATAAAGATTCTTCTACTAGATATTTTATTGATTCGAATCCTAGTTTAGTGTATGCAGATTGTGTTAGTGTTTATGTTCGTTGCCAAAAGCTTTTGTTAACGTGGCTGTTATAGTTACCAGTATATAATATTCTCTAATAAATGAATAAAAAAATCGAACTAAAAGTAATAAATAAGTTGAGTTTACGCTTGCATATATAAAAACATTAAAAGATGCTTAGACTGTTATCATTTTAAATTCAATTCATAGAAAAATGACTTGATTTTCGCTCTTGAACTTATGAGTTTTGAGCGTTGTGGAAACATAACTAATTCTGCAGAGAGATTTTGGAATACTTTTGATAATCTTTGAGTACACATTGATAACACCTTAAAAACCATTAAGAGCCAATAAAACAAAAGTGTGAAATATTGAATAAATCTTTATCTTTTTCTTCTATGAGATATTCAATCAATTATCTAAGAATCGATATTTTAAAATTTAGAATTTTTAAGCATTTTTTGAAGAGCATAAAAACTAACAAGAAATTGTAGGTGTAAATTTTTTCATTGAATACATAGGTTAACAATACATAGTACTCTAGAAATTTATCACATTTCCTCAAAATTAAAAAAAAAAAACCATTTCAAATTGAAGAATCTTAATCTTAAATAGAGTCGAAATTATGCAATGATTAAATTTTCCTAATTTTAATGTATAAAATAGAGAGCTGTGATGTAGAGCACGTTTAAATCTTATCCTTTAGTCATTCACATTCAAAATTGTATCGATAATTATAGATTTGAACTCTTCAAAGTTTGTATTTTAATCGTATTTGAACTGCCTTTTTCCACTGCCGTCCTCTTACGGCCACTTCTTTAAAGAATGCACAACAGCGTAACTAGTTCTATTGATCGCGTTGCTCTCCAGTGCTCTCTTTGTTCAGCAATTCAATTACGGGAGTAGGCGAACAATATTATTTAATCAATCGTGGTGTGCTCGAGCAGTGCTCTGGTGCTATGGTCGTCGCAGCTGCACTGTCGTCACTCTGTGCAGCCAAAAGGTAATTCAATAAGCAAATCGCATTTCCGCCGCTAGAAAGTTGCCTTCCTTGGCATGGCATCCACCGACGGCATTTCGCGCATTTTAGCCCCGTGGCATCGCATTGACACCTCGTCAAAAGTTTGCCAGGCAGCCGCCCTTGGCCACCCGCCGCACCCACTCCGCACCCGACTTGAATGCACTTCGGCCTGGCTTGCTAACTGGTTTAGTGCAAATTCAGTATTAGCCCAGCGCTCAATTTCACACAGAAATTAAATTACAGATGCACCAAAGTGCAGCCACACGCTGGTTGGTGGCGGCTGGTAGAAGGAAGCTGGGCAAATGAGCGTACATCTCGTTAGTTTTTGCGTCTTGAAACTTTTTTAATATTTACATTCATATTTTGCACCTTTGGCTTTTGCCAACGCTCGCAACTCGTGCTCTTATTTTGTTCCTGTTATATTTTATTTTTTCAGCTCGTCGCTAGAGTTTTTTATTGCTGGGTGGGTGGGCGAGATATGGGCGTGGCACGATGGTCATGCCATAAATTTGTGTTTGTGTTGAAAATTGCATTTGCGTTCACTTTGAGCAGCGGCCAAAGAAGATAGCAACGGAAGCAGGGCACCGGCAGGATGGACTATGGGTCATATTGGCCGCGCCTAAAAGCAGGCAACGTAACATTGTTAAACTGTGCGCCGCACATAATCAAGTTAACAGCGCCACAGCCCCTGACACGCCCCAGCGAGCTCCACAAACAACCAGCCCAGCAGCCCAGCACTTGATTGCTATTGTTGCAGCTTTGTTGTTGCTGCTGCTGCTGCGTCTGCTGCTGCTGCTGCTGCTGCTGCTGCACTTAAACTAAACTCAATTGCAGTTGTTGTTTTGTGAAATAAATTTTGGTTTGAAAATTGTGATGTTTTGTTTTGGGTGTTTTATGCTGATGTGATTTTTTTCTTTTCCTATTTGCTTGCAGATGTCAACAGCACTTGGGAATGATGCAGATGCAGTGAAATCAAAGCCCCTTGCGCAATTTGCACAAACAACGCATGCGGCAAATAGCAATAGAAATAGAAATTCAAATGCAAATAGAAATTGTGGCGTTCGCTAAAAAAAAATACCCATAAAATAACAAAAGCAGCAACAACTCGAACAACTCGAACAACTCGAACAACAAGACCGGCAACAGCAAATCGAGCAACAGCTGCTGCAAATAACAAACGTCAGCTGCAGAGCGCAAAAACAAGCCGCAGCAGCAACAACAACAACAACAACAACAAGAGGCGCAACAGCAACAATAACAAAATGAAGAGCCATTTAGGCCTGCTCTTTGTCATTTTGATAATGGCCGCCAAATGCGCCAATGGCAATCCACAGAATCAGCATCATGGTAAGTAGAGAGAGTTGAGAGTGGGGCAAACATTCAATTGCCCCATTGGCCCCAACATCAAATTCTAATTCAATTTAATGCCACGTGCTGTGCACAGAGTTAAACTCACAGCTGGATCCCGATCCGGAGTTTATTGGCTTCATCAACAATGTCACGTATCCGGCTGGCCGTGAGGCTGTTCTGGCCTGTTCCGTGCGCAATCTGGGCAAGAATAAAGTAGGTCAACTATTCAGCTTAGCCAGATGCTCAGATCCTAATTGGTTTTGATCGTATTTTCTTAGGTCGGCTGGCTGCGTGCGTCCGATCAAACGGTCCTTGCCTTACAAGGACGTGTCGTCACGCACAATACTCGGATCAGCGTAATGCATCAGGATATGCACACGTAAGTGAAGCGTATACAGTGGGTTCAAATATCAATTCACAAATAAATTCAGATCAATATTTAATATTAGCTGAGCTGCTCGCAACTTCCATAGGCAGTGTAATTGCCTTTATTCTTAAGAAAGTTTTCAATATTTTATAAAGCGAGGTTCAAGGAGTAAGTGCAATGGGGCCTTTGTGCCATCAAGTGATAGCCTGAACCTTACCAACTGTGGGCAGAAGTCGAAAAGTTGTCCTTGTCCGCAGAATGGACATTTTGGGCGGCTTAAAAAAGTTTTAGTTTTCAACTTCAATATACAAGTTAACTATATAAAGAGCTTTACTATTATGTATTGATTCTTGGAAGGCCGAACTTAAGAATTTATGAACGTTACGGATGCATAGCCAAGCTGAAAGTGTGAAAATTACTTGGGCTGTGCTTCGAACATATCTTTAAGAGTTTTGCTTATGTCTTTATATGCGAGTTGTGGTTTTTAAATAATGAGTAAAACATTTCATTTTGAACTCATATATATTTACTTAATATCATTTTCAATATATTGCCCTTCTCCATGCTTACAACGGAGGTCTTCTTCTTGCCACTCAGTTAGGGGCCTCTGCCGCTAAAACGTGGCAAAAATGAAAATTGTGATGAAAGAAATTGGCCAAATTGATTATAGAATCTGATAGATAATTTATCAGAGGACCAGAATCCGAAAGATTTTTGAAAATAGATTCATTTAAAGGATAAATATGAGCATTCAAAGTTGAGTAAATTAGTAACACGAAAAAAAGAACAGAAAAAATGTGAAAAATATTCTAGTTGCCAATTGAATTGCATCAAAACTGTTGCACAAATTATAGATATTTTGGTATGATTGGAAAGGTATGCTTATTTATTACAAAATAAAAGAGCTAGATTCATTTTAGTAAACTTCTAAATTTGATATCCTCTTTCAACTTTAGTAGACTATAACTCGCAAGGATTAAGCGGCAATAATATTGAGATTTATATAGAACTCTTAAGGAGGGTCTCCTCTATCAGGTCTATATAAATTTGTTTTTGCCCGTTTGCTTTTTAAACCATAAAAACCAAAAGAACTTCGCAATACAAATGCACAAAAAGTGTCAAAGTGACGCGTATCTGCACGCAGCAGGTAGAATGCCGACGGCATTTAATAAACAAATTTTTTTCTTTCTTTTTAATTTTTCTTTAATTTTAAAAAACTTTTTTCTAGTCATATTAGTTATAAATAATAGAAAAAAATTATTAACAACTACAAAAAAAAATAATTACTTCATAACACAAAGCTGAGGAAACATATGAAAGTTTCAAGACAACCAGAATCAGGTATCAGTTTAGTTAAGGCACAATTCCAAAGCAGCATTCGCTGTTCTAGTTAACTTTTTGTATTTACCTAAGATTCATACTTAAAGATCAAATCTGGTCTATCTATGGACTTACCATTTGATATGCCGAGATATATTATTTTAATTATAATATTACGAAATAGCTTGACAACTCTGATTTCAACACATTTCCACATTCATTCACATGCAACGCATTTAGCTGGAAACTGAAGATCAGCAAACTGAGGGAGACCGATCGCGGCTGTTATATGTGCCAGATAAACACTAGTCCCATGAAGAAGCAAGTGGGCTGCATCGATGTGCACGGTAGCTATTAGAGTATTGCTCAATTGAAATAAAATGTTGCTACTGTAATGTTGGTTGTTCGCAGTGCCGCCGGACATTAGTAACGAGGACTCATCGGCAGATCTGGCCGTGCAGGAGGGCGAGGATGCAACGCTAACGTGTAAGGCCACGGGCAATCCGCTGCCTCGTGTCATCTGGAAGCGTGAGGATGGTGACACGATACTCATACGTAAGCCAGGCAGCCGCGAGCTCATGAAAGGTGAGTGTTACATGAACATGTCGCCCGAAAGCTTAAGCTCCATCACAGTGAATCTTCACTCATAGTGGAAATCTACAATGGCTCCTCGCTGAGGCTGATGCGCCTGGAGCGCCGTCAGATGGGCGCCTACCTGTGCATCGCCTCGAATGATGTGCCGCCGGCGGTTAGTAAACGCGTTTCCCTAAGCGTGCAGTGTAAGTTTCTATTTGCGTGGTTATGGCATCAGCCACTCAAATGTTGCATCTGTCATTCGCAGTTGCGCCCATGGTGCGAGCGCCTAGCCAGCTGCTGGGCACACCGCTCGGCTCCGATGTGCAGCTGGAGTGCCAGGTGGAGGCATCACCATCGCCCGTCTCCTACTGGCTGAAGGGTGCACGCACCTCGAACGGCTTTGCCAGCATCTCTACGTCCAGCCTGGAGTCCGGCTCGCCCGGACCCGAAATGCTGTTGGATGGGTGAGTGGTTAAGCTAAATGTTTTTAGCCGTGCACAAGTCAAACAATCTCACGAATTGCCACCCAGGCCCAAATATGGCATCACGGAAAAGCGGGATGGCTATCGCGGCGTCATGCTGCTGGTGGTGCGTTCGTTTTCTGCCTCCGATGTGGGCACCTATCACTGCGTCAGCACAAACTCGCTGGGCCGTGCCGAGGGCACTCTGCGGCTATACGGTGCGTATGCGTTATCTACCTGCAATTCCCCATGTAATTTGTCTAACCTTTGACTTTGCGCATGTTGCAGAAATCAAGCTACATCCGGGCGCCGCGGCCAGCAACGATGAAAGTCTCAATTTCATAGGCGGTAAGCTCAACAATTTTCATACGCTCCTCACTCAATTCTCAAGCCAATTACTGACGCTGATTTCCGATTTCTCATTTCCGCTGGCAGGTCTAGACGATTCGGCGAGCGATGTGGCCGCTGCCTTCAGGCACGCGGCGTGGCTAATGCTGCCGTTGCCGTTGCCGCTGCTGCTGCTGCTGTGTGCATGGAGCGCGTGATATCAAAACTGAGCGAGAGCCGGCAATCAAGTATTCCTATAGGTGTTACCCAGCCGCTGAGCCGATTCCCCCACCCCAAAGAAAGTGTTTCGCTTACGCTCCCGCTCAAGCCCCAACCACAACCCCAGCCTCAACACCCAACCCCAAGCACTCCTTACCAGCGTCTGTGTTGTTTATTTTTGTTAAAGCTTTAAATTTTTGTTACTTTCGTTTTTTTTCCTCCATTTTTATATACGCAACGTACTGCTAAACATATTGCCAAAGCGCTGTGGGCACCACGCTCCCCCCACCCCGCATATATCATTTAAATACGTATCACGAGAATTGTTGTTCAAAGCCCTTCCCCTCACAAGTATCGAAATCCAAAATAAAATGGTGAATGGAAAATGATGCCAAAAAAAACAAAAACAAAAAGAAAAATAAGTAAAATATGTCGCATAATGCTACATTGCATATGAAGAGACACGAATACTATAAAATAGTGCATAAATGTAATTAAAGGAAAATTATTGAATAAATTATCGCAAAAACTTAAGCAAATGCGTTTCTCTCTCATCAATTTGCGGAGCTGCGCAGGCAGCGCTTCGTACGCCATTGCCCGTTCAAGTCGACCCACTGGGTGGCCACTGTATAAAGAGAAGAAGAGAGATGACTAGATTAGCGAGAATTACAATAGATATATGCAGTTTTTCTCAAAGGCAACCGAGCAGCACAGACACATGTGACTTTAAGCTTTGATTCCAATGACTATCAAAGCTGACTAGAAGATGCTTTGTGAACGAGGTGAGTACGACAGGATTGTACTACGTAAGAATTTGGACTACGTAGAAAATGGTAAAGGATAATTGTTGACTGCAATTTCGTAATCTACCTCGTTACATAATATTAGTTGATGGTCTAAGGACAGCCAAGTTCCATTACAAAATCATTGTTTTTTTTACTTGAAAATGGGAAATCAGGGTATAATGGCTGTTGTTAAAGTGTCAAATGTAACAGACAGAAGGAGGCATGGCAGAGCGGCATAAAGCATATATATTCTCGATCAGGGAGACGAACTGAGTCGATTTAGCCCTGTCCGTCTGAATGTCTGTCCGTCTGTCCGTCGGTCCGACTGTCCGACTACCCGTCTGTCCGTATGTATGAAAGCGTCGATCTCAGATCCCTGTATAGCACGCGCATATCAAGTTTGTTTTAAAAAATCGATCAATTTTTTCTTTTTTTTTGTTATTGATCAAAACCCCTATCGAATTCAATTTATTAAATTTTATTTCGTACATCTTTTGAGCTAGAGTCTCCAAATTTTGTATTTAGATTCATTTAAACTTCATACAATTTTGATTTTTTTATATTTTAAATACAAGCTAAACTAAAAATAAATTTGTTTTTTTCATAATTGAATTTTACAAGCTTACATTTTTTTTTTCGTTAATAAATATGTACATAACTGAGTATATTTAAAAACGCAGATCAGACGGGGTTCAGGGTATCTGTTAGTCAGGCACCAACGACTTGAGTTTTCTTACTTGCTATTATTTAATTAGATTTCGAACGCAGCGGTTCGCAATTTTGCTTTATCTCTTCTCTCTAGCACTTCCTCTCGGCTAATGCGCCTTTCGCTGTCTTTTACACTGACAATTGCGCCACAGTCGAAGTCCAAGCGACTCCCTCGCTATCAGACCTTGTTACTTGCACGAATTTCAGATCACTAGAAGCCAACCCTATGCAGTTGTTATTGGTTCGTCCTTTTCAGCCTCTGCTCTACTTTAGTCTCCTACTAACAATTCATGTCAATTAAATTTTTTCTATATATAAAAGCAATCAAGAGTAAAGGAATTCGTTATTCCCGATTCAACACGTCTGCTCTATATTTAAAATCTTTATACTTTAAAAGGATATAGTATTTGATGTTTCGCCTCACTCCGCCAAAGGTGTCTCCAAAAACAAGGATATCAACAAGTTTACGTTCCAAATTCCAAGTCTCTAACTTCAATGGCTGCGAAATGGTTTTCATTCAAACAGTCTGACGGATATCCGGAGTCCGGACGGCAAGATGGATGGACAAAAAGACGGAAGAGCAGCAAGACGAGCATTGCACGTAGCCAATATACTCTTTTCACTCTGTGAACGAGTATAAAAACGAAGAACTAAAATTGGAATTGATTCTCCATTGGCTTTTTTACCATTTGACGCTGCCTCGAAACATTTTCTTTTTTCCAAAACTAAAGAAAATGGTTTGGCGGAAAAGATGTCGAACAATGAAAAAGTAGCGTCTGACTCAAATGTCTTTTGCGAGCAGCTAGACAGCTCTCATTGTAAACAGGAAATTGAAGCTATTGGACGTAGCTGGCAAAACTGTATCGAACTACAAGTTGGCAAATAAAAGTTTGTTACATCAAAGTTCATGTCTTGGGTGCAACGCTGCTTAGTTTTAGAACGACCCTCGTATAGGTATATGCACACTTCAATTAATTAACTTACCCCAGCGATTGCCCAGCAGAATGGGACAGGCGGCGTGCAATGTTCGCTCGTCGCATTCAGCCTCATGGTTCATATTATGCCAGATCAGGGCGGAGCCCTTGCTTGGCTGCACGCCCAGGCCCAAAGCGGGAAAAGAGGTAATGCCGCCAAGTTGCACATCGGTCAGCTACAAAGCCAGTGTAAAAGCGGACGAGAATGACAAGCGTCAGGAAGGACCTTCCGCGTAATGTGCAATTTAAGCCGTCTACTTACGTACAGCAAAATGGTGGCAATGCGATTATTCCTGATGTAAGCCTCATAGACTGACTGCCAAAAAGGAGAATTTACATGCATAAGTACAGAGCATTCATAACTGGCTGTCAGCGTGCCCTGCTTAAATACCTCCTGCTCCAAGCTTACATTAAAAACTTAAACTTCGACACAAATGTGCATAAAAAGAATAAGCTGACTCGCATGTAAACTTGAGCTACTTGAGCTACTTGCGCTAATTAAAATTCAATTAAAAACAAATAAGAAAATTCTAGTCGGTGGTGCTCGCCTAGGAGATCCCCTGAACCCCATCCGACGGACAGACGGACAGACAGACAGACGGACAGGGCTAAATCGACTCAGTTCGTCACCCTGATCACGAATATATATACTTTATCTGGTCTGCCACGCCTCCTTCTGCCTGTTACATTCATTTTAACAAAACCATTATACCCTGATTTCCCATTTCAATGGGTTCAGGGTATAAAAATATGATTTCTTTTGACATTGGTCAATCAAATGCAGTCATTTAGGCTCAGTCAGTCAATTCAATATTGATTGAAGAGTCTGTCAGGCACTTAACTAGTCAGTAAATCAATCAATCAATTGGTCGATCAATCAGTCCATCAATCTGTCCATCAACTCAACTAGTCAGTAAATCAATCAATCAATTGGTCGATCAATCAGTTCATCAATCTGTCCATCAACTCAACTAGTCAGTAAATCAATCAATCAATTGGTCGATCAATCTGTCCATTAATCTGTCCATCAACTCAACTAGTCAGTAAATGAATCAATCAATTGGTCGATCAATCAGTCCATCAATCTGTCCATCAACTCAACTAGTCAGTAAATCAATCAATCAATTGGTCGATCAATCAGTCCATCAATCAGTGCATCAATCTGTCCATCAATCCGTCCATCAAACTGTCAATTATCCAGTAAATCAGTAGTCAATCACTCAGTTAAACAGTCAATCAATCTGTCAGCCAATCTGTCAGTTAATTAAGTCATCAATCGGTCGGTCAATCAATAGTCAAACAGTCACTCAATCAGGGTATTAATCAGTTATCCAATCAGTCAGTCAATCAGTCACAGCAATAGTGCCTCAATCAGTCAGTCAATCAAGGTATCCATCATTCTATCTGACAATCAGTCAGTCAAGCATTCTGCCTCATCAGTCACTCAATCAGTTAGTCAATCAGAATATTAAGCAGTCATTCAATCAGTCAGTCGTCAAATTGTCGGTTAAGAAATAGTCAGTTCGTCAGTGAGTTTATCAAATTATCAATCACTCTGCCAATTACTAAGTCACTCCATCTGTTAATCAATCGGTCAGTCATTTAGTCAATCAATCTGCTAATCAGTCAGTCAATTAGTGACTATGACAGCCAGTGACAGCAATTCAATCTGTGAGTCAGTCAGGAAACTGAGGTCATCTTAAGCAGAAGCTATCAATGTATTTTCATAGTTCAGTCAATTAGTCCTTCAATCATTCATTCAATCAATCACGCAACTATCCAGTCAATGACTGCAATGCCATATAGAATCCCAGAGACATTATCAACACTCACATTGTCTTTGCTAAACCAACAGTCCAAGTGCATGGTGTACTGACCCCCAAGGCCATAGTTGATCACAGCCAGTTTATCGCTGTGGCTTAGATCGAAGCCGGACATATCCTCGAGGCGCTGGCGCAGAGTCATGCCTTGGGATGTGCTATTCAAATAAAATCCCGCATCCATGCTAAACCTTTTCTCGTCCACCCTGGCCTGTCCAACACGGCCACGTTTCAGATAGGGTTTGCTCAGTTGGATGATGTGTTCCAGCTCATTGGCATGGATGGCATTGTGGCAGAGCACCACATGGGGATCGATGCTCAGCTGCTCGAGCTTGAGTGGAGCGAGTCGAAGAAATGGCGCGCTCTGTGCGTTATAGCGACAGCGCAGCGAATCGCTCACCAGCGACTGGCCGTGTCCCCGACAGATCTGAAAGTGCTTGAGATGATGATCCACGCTCTTCAGCAAATCCAAGACCTGCTGTTTGTCCTGGCCGAGCTCTAACATCTGCTCAAGGACTGCCCGAGTGCTCAGCCAATTCTCTGCAAGGTAATCACTCAATCAAACACCAAGTCGAGTCTGATTCATCGTTTATTCATTAGACTAACCCCTGGAAGCATGGGTCTTGACTAATTCACGCAAAATGCTGTTACGATCGATCTGCAGCAGTTCGAGGACGCGCTCCGGCGTGCCTTCATATTGATCCAGTGCCACCATTAGCCACTTCATGGCCTGCTCATCCTCCCCCTTTTTGAACAGATGCTGCGCCAGGGCCACACAGTCGGGAGTGCTCAGCTTGGCGCTGCAATGGAAGATTGAACTGAATTCAGTTGAAGACCTACTCAATGGAGACCCACTTGCATCGCTTCGGGCCTAGCAGACCCTGTGCCATGTCTTGCTCAGTCAGGTCGTGGAACTGCTGCGTGCGCAGCAAGCCCTGCGCAGCCGCCGCAAGATCCGATGCAGTAATGACATCTAGTTGATAGTCCGATATCTGTTGTTGATCTGTGGGGTATCAAGTGTCAAGTAGCTGTCGAATAGGCCTTTGCCCAACTACTCAACCTGCACCCGCATTCCGTTTCAGATATGTCAATATCTTGCCCGCATCCATGTGCATGCGTCGCACCAATGACAAACTGATCAGAGGATTCGCGACGTACGTTATCGGATCAATCTGCGACTGCTGCTGCTGCCTTGCCAGGGCATCATCTAAGATTCTAGAAGAATATATTGTATATGAATATGTAGAGCTTGCTTAGTGGAGTGGAGTCACTTACAGTCGAGTTGTCCTCACCTTGCGCTCCAGCGCTGCCACGTAGAGCCTCAAATCCCTGAACAGATCATCCTCGCCCTGTAGCACCTGGATCATGTCATGAGATGACGTGGCCACATAGCCCTGCAGCAGCTGCAGTAGCAACAGGTAGAAAGACAACATGTTCTGCATGCCAATTAGAAACTGAAATAAATAATGTAAAGCGAGTTTTCTTCACTGTGGAATACCCCTAACGAATCGATTAGCGGCCCTCATTTGCGCAGCTGCAAATCTGGAGTTATGAGTTTTGCTCTAGCTGAAGTCGACTGAAAACTAAGTTCGTCTTGCCTTAAAGCGTAAAAACCTGCCGTCAAGTGCATGTTAAATTTATTTAACTGCCGGTTATTTCAGAGCAAATCACACGATCCACGATGAATTTCGATTTCATTAAATTTAGATTTGAGCTTTTCGTAGAGACTTTGGGCTATGCTTGGGCATATGAGTTCCGTGAGGTGCAGGGGGCAGGGGCTCATTGAATTCCTTAAAAATAAATAAAATTAAAATTATTTTTAATTTATTATAATAATATTATGCAACTTTTTCAATTATTTTATTTTGTTTATTAAAAATGTTTAAATGAAATTTTCTTCTCGATTTGTATTCAAATTGCATTCAGATTTAAATTCAATTAATTTCTTGGCAAAGCAAAAAATAAATTGAACATTTTTGCCAGCTTAGTTAACTTAGCAGCGGATGTCAGACGAGAGCAAATACTTGGATGGGCCTAGTTCGATTTCCTCTTGGATGCAGGCTGAGATTTGTCTATAGCTTGAGAGTCTACTGTTTACGGCGCTGCAAGATGGAGTCGGAGCTGGTTGCGCCAGCTAAGCCGCCACGGGTTGAGCCGTATGTTCAGCCAGTGAATGGGATTGTGCAGCCGCCCGTGATGCCGCCTCCGGGTAGGCGGGGCCGGCGCACCAATGTGCTGGAGAACCTGAAGTGCTTGATGAAGTTTCTATGGAAGTGCCGCTGGTCATATTACTTTAGATATCCCGTTAATGCAGTTGCTCTGAACGTACCGGACTATCACAATGTGATCAGGTATCCCATGGACCTGAGCACCATACGCCGGCGATTGATGAACGATTACTATTGGCAGGCAGACGAGGCGCTGGCCGACTTTGAGCTGATCTTCAAGAACTGCATGATGTACAATCTGGAGGGCACTGAGGTGCACAGGGCCGGCTTAGAGCTGCGCAACGTCTTCTACGCGCGGCTCGGCTCAATCGACATGAGCAACGAGACGGAGTTGATTCCCCAAGAGACGTCAAGGAAACGCAAGGCGGATTCAGTGCAGCATGCGGAGCCAGTCATTGCCAAGGTAGCTAAGGTGGCCATGGAAGCTGTATGCCCGTTGCAGCCGGTCAGGGCTGAGCTTTGCAACGAGCCCAAGCCCAAGTCTGACCCCGAGCCCAAACCCGAATCCGAATCCAAGCCCCACCCTCAGATCGAACCGCAACCCGAATCGGAATCGGAGTCGGAATCGGAATCGGAATCGGATTCGCATTCGGATTCGGCATCAGAATCAGAATCGGAATCGAAATCGAAGCCCATTAAGTTTGAGGTGAGTCCGATCATAACGCTCGGCTGGCAGAGCTACCTCGTGGAGAAGAACCACTCGGAGGACCTGCTCCGGACGCTGACCAAGCGCAAGCGTGGCGATATCAACTGGCCCTTCCGCTGCATTGACCTGTGGCGCGAATATAGCATTAATAACCACTACGATCACGATGCCGTGGAGAGACTGGACTGGGGCACCTTGGGCCATAGACTGAGGAATGATCAAATCGAGAACTTTGAAGATTTCATCCAGAAGCTGCGGATCATGTTTCAAAATGCATTGTGCTGTTTTCCGATTGATGAATGTTTGATTGATGCGGTGTATACGATAGACGAGTTTCTCGAGTCGCGTTTGGAAGCTTTTCGTAGTTCTTTGCTTGATACGAAGAAGCGTCTTCGGCATGTGGTTCACAAAACGCTTCAAAGTTACAGCATAATTGTGGCGCAGCAGGATAGTTTTATTAATTCGGAAGAGAGTTTTTTATATGGGAGCTACTAAGGCCACGTGGGATTACTTCAGCTGCCATTTTTTTTTATAAGAACAATAAATGAATCAAATCTCAAATCGATTTCTTGCATTTAAAATGCCGCCAAATTCAAATTTAGCCGCTGCAACTGCTTCCGTATAATTCCGCCAGGTGTTGCTAGTGCTTACACATTGTGACTTCTGTTTAACATTACCATTTGAGTTTAACATAAAATTAATTTGCTCTTAGTCTTAATACTCTCTAATGCCTTTAGTTGTTTATTATTGTGCTCTAGTTACAATTTTGAATTATAAACAAATTCGAATTTATTTGTAAACAAGTTATGTCCATAAGCCTACTTTCAAATAAATTCGATAATCATATGTTCCGATTAGAGTAATCGTTATACCGATAGTCTGTTAGCTGCGCAGGGTGGAAAATTTTATATCGATACGCGATGATATCTGGCAACTGCGAGCGTTCAGAAGCTGCTCGAGAAATTTCGTTAAAAAACGGTCGAAATGTCGCAATAAATTGTTAATTAATTGTGAAAAGTGTTTGCAAGTGCTCTTTAAAGTGTATTATAATCAAAATTGCATTGGAAAATGCTAAAAAATGTGAAATAAAAAGGCTGCAAACCTGATTTGTGAAGAGGCAGGCTTTTTTCCTCGTCGTAAAATACATACAGACATTCTCACGCACACACACAAAGCTGTATATATATGTATAAGTAACGCGCGGGCGCGAGAGAGAATGAAAAGAGCGTGAGTAGGGTCGAATGTGTAATTGTGTGCGTGAGTGTTGTTGCGCTGTCTTGTGTGCTCGTGTCGGTGAGAGAGCAGCGCGCCAAGCAGGCGAATGCGAGAGCAAAGCAAAACCAACAAATAAGTGAACGAAAATAAAAACGAAAAATACCGAATATCGAACAAGTCGTGTGCTGCGTTAAATGTTGAATGCTGAATGCTGAATGTTAAATATTGTTTGAGCGAGGTGAATTATGTTTTGACATAGACCCAAAATAGTTGGATACACCGTAATATTATTTTGGGAAAACAAGAGAAAGGTAAATATACAAAATAATGCTACTTCCAGCCGTTGTTGGCGCATTTGTTTTGGTCGATGAGTCAGACGCTCGAGTTTTTGTTTTCCTTATTTTTTCATATTTGTCTTTTTTTTACCTAATGTAGTCATCAAATCGTATCGTTTCTAACAAATGCATTTTGACACTTAAACTAACAACTCATTTACATACATATACATATACATACTTAGCTAGATAATTGTCTTGAGTAGTTGTTGTAGTTAGTTTACATTGAACCGTCGTCCAATAGCAAGAGCCTACAAATTATACAGTTACTTGTATGTAAATACAATATTTTTGTATCTACGTCGTTTAGTTATTTACAAATATACGCGCATTATTAAATACTATAGAAAGCAAGTTGGAAAACACACACACACACACAGTCAGAAGCTGACTGTTGTGTGTGTGTGTTTGAGAGAGCACGCGAGAGAGAGAGAGAGAGAGAGAGAGCGTGCCAGTTAGGAGCAATAAACAAACCAATAAAACAGCATCAATAAATAACAGTTTAATGTGTCTAGTGAGTACCTACAGTTAATTGTTTTTGTTAAAAGCTCTCGTTTTAAATCAAATGTTCGTGCTATCTCGCTCTCATCCACTGTCTGTCACAGTTTGCATCTCGCACGCACCAATGCGGCCAAGTGCTTGTATTTATAACTAAAATTGTGCTGATCGCTTGTGTTGCTGTTAAAACTTTTTAATAAATTATGTACACACACACACACACGCACATGTACATGATGTGTGTGTGTGTACAATAAAATTAATAGCTGGCAAATCGATTGACCCGAGAGTTGCTGTTGCTTACGACAATACGACGTGTTTGTTGTTATTGCTCTCTCAGTTTTATTATTGTTACAGTCGTTGTTGTTGTTGTTGTTGTTGTTGTTGTTGTTGTTGTTGTTCTTTGTGTCGCGGCCGGCCGCGTTGATAGCTGCGGCTGCTGTGGCCGTCGATGATAATTTTTTGATGAATAATTACGAAATATTTTTTACGTGTTTTTTAAATTTATTTATTTGCATATGCCATGTATGCGTGTGTATATGCTTGTGTGTGTGTGTGTGTGTGTGTGTGTGTCCCTCCCTCTCTCACTCTCACGCGCGCTCGCTCTCTTTTGACACCATATTTGCTTAGGCGTTTTTTGTCGATCAGAAAGAAAAAAAAACGGCGAATTCCGAATCTAAAGTGTGTGAGCGTCCGAAACTACGCGCAAAATGAGTAATTGCTCATATTGTGTATTTGCATATGAATTTGCATGAGTATAAGTATGTGTATGTGTTCATGTTTCAATGTATGCGGCATTTTGCCTTTCAAAAGTTAACAACAGCCACAGTGGGCTATAGGCTAATGCCTGAATTATTGAAACGTCGCAAAATTTGTTTTTCACGCTCTGCTAAGCAGACGCAACGTCGCGGCTAGCGGCAACTGCAACTAGCGACAACTTGATGAACACATCTCGCAAATTTACATTGCTTGGCCAAATATCAGTTTTCATTTCTATTCGATTTTGTGCCGAAAATTTGCAGTACGTGCAGCAGCTGCTGCCACTTGAATGGAACACACCAGCAACACCACCACCAATAATTACCAACGTCAATAACAATAACAACTCAAATCAGAGTTGCACGAGTGTCGTGACACGAGATGCCAATTTAATTTGTTTAAACTTCAATTTCAATTAACAAAAAAAAATCACAAACCAATAATCCGGTTTGAGATCTTTTATTGAGCTCTACATATATTATTATCTAAATATTTAACTCCCATCTCTAATTCAAATCATAACAGTAGCAGAGCAACAGCTAAATTTGTCTGCTGCTGCTGCTGCAGCTGTTGATGTTGTTGCGTTCGTATTCGTGGCAATTGAGCAGCAAACATCATTTCGCGCTCAGTGTTAAATGCTCATTCATGCACACACACACACATCCATACATACATACATACATACATACAATATGGTGCTTCTGGGCTGCGCTCCCACATATTGGCGCGCACATTTTCTTTCACCTTTGCTGCGTGTTTTGATTTCAGCGTCTTGCTGGGCTCCTCAATCGCCTATGCCGCACTCACTCACACATACAGAAATTCTCTCTCTCTCTCTCTCTCTCTCTGACTCTCTCACACCCCCGCAAATTTGCTCTCACGCTCATTAATTGGCCCCCACCTTCGTTTCGCTTTGGCCTCGGCACTCGTCCTCTCCCTCTCTATCTGTTGCTCTCTCTCTCTCTCTCTCTCTCTCTTGGTCTTAGACGCTCTCTTTTCATCTTTGGATGGGACACATTTGTTGCTTGTTGTCTTTTGCTGCTTAATTCAACATCTTCAGCTGCTCCGCTTGGCCTGTTTGGCTTTCTCTTGTTCGGCTCCATTGCGCTCTTTATTTACACTGCTCTTTGCTCTCATTTTTCATGTTTTCTTGTTGCTCTCTCCTGCTGCCTACTGCCTGCACATGGCTTCATACGTACACATAATTTGGGCATTTTTGCATAATTTCATGCAAATTAACATACTCGTGTGTATGATTGTATGTGTGTGTGTGTGTCTATGGCTGTGTGCATATTTTGTCGCGCTCTGCGTGTTTCTTTGTATGTATGTATCTATTTAGTAGTTCGTTGTTGTGATTGTCGTGCTCACGTTTTTAATCGTTCGTCAGTCGATTCGGTTTTCAATCGACATCTCGCTGGCATCGTTGTTGATGTTGTTGTTGTTGTTGTTACCTACCTGCCTGCTTGCCTGACTGTCTGGTCTGCTCCCTCCTCTGTTGCTGTCGCTGTCGCTGCTTGACTTTAATCTGCTCAATTACTCGCAATTTGCAAGTTGTGTGTGCGACTGTTTGAGTATGTCGCTGTCTCTGTCTCTGTCTATGTCGTTGCCTACCTGTCTGAGCGTGTGTGCGTGTGCGTGTCTGTGTGACAGTCTGTCTTCATGTTTCGTTTTGCTTCTCTTTCGCCTTATTCATGTTGCTGTACGTTTTGCGCTTGTTTTGATTTCTTAATCTTTTTACCATAATTGATGGCAATTAAATTAAAGGTGTGTGTGCGGCCTCGCGCCTTTACGTCGTTGTCGCCATCGTTTTAGTTCGTCTCCTGCTTCGTTTCGCTTCGGTTTCGGTCGTCTCAATTCGCTTGCACGAATTGCCCCGCTCATACTTCGGCGACTGGATATTGTTGTTGGTACATACATACATACATACATATACATACTTACATATGTATGCATGTACATATGTGGTTTGTTGTCAACCACCTTCGGCCAGAGCACCACTTTCGTCTCCACCTTAAGCCACGCACCTCGCGTGACTCTTATTTATTTGTGGTATTCAAATTATTCTCATCAATTGCTTATTTTATACACTTTTAAAGTGGGCTATTTTCTTATAGTAAGGTTTTTGATAACAAAAATTTCGAAGTCGGTCCAGTATTTCTTATAGCTGAACTTATATTATGAAAAACATATAGAAAGGAGTTCATTCTTATCAAACTTTAAACACTGGTTGGGCGACATTGATATGGAGTGTCAACTCTCTTAAAAATGATACAAATATTGATATATATATTGTTCTGATTTAATTAAATTTATATTCACATTCATTGTAAATATATAAATGTAAAAAACTTCACTTAAAGTTCAATTAAAAATGAAATAGAAATCGAATTGCCATATATCTTTCTTGAGAGATAATGATAACAATGTCATCCCTGTTTGTGTGTCTAAATGCCGGTGCCGTCCGTTCTCTACTGTAAGAAAACAGAGGATATCTCTTAGTCGTTTCTCTCGCTCTCACTCTCTTGACAACATTTTGATTTGCTTTCGTCTGCTGTTTTATGGGCATTTTTTGAATGCCATTCAATCGTATTTTGTCATCTATTTAGATTTTATTGATTAGTTCAACATTGCAGTGCTCGACTGTGGCTCGCAGTGGCATGTAGCATACATACATACATAGTACGTACATACATACATATGTACATGCATACATATGTTTATATGTATGTATAATTATAGCGATTTACTTAATTGATGTCAACGCCGCGTTGTTATTAATTCTAGTTTGCAAAGTTTTATGTGTCACTTTGTATTCAATTTGCAATTTAAAGCGTAGTTTGTAGTCTGTAGTTTGTTGCGCTCGCGTTGTGTGCGAACGACTGGGAGCGTAGTAAATTGTTGACAATTGTTTTGAGCTTGAGCAAATTAACCTTTAGTTTGTTATGCCGTCTGTCATGTTATGTGAATATGTGCATCAATATTCACATAGATTGAAAAACCTAGTATTTAATTGCCATCGATTCTATCTCACAATTCAAATAATTTGCATGTACTCATCATGACATCATCAGACTAATCAATCGGAATGCAGCCCTAAGGTAACATTTAGTTGCATTTCATGATTGTTTCAGTTGAGGTCAATGCAAAATGAGGTGCTAATCTACAATAGTATACTGATTATTGATCAATTGAAAAATGACCAGGAAATATAGAGCAATAAATCATCACACCTGACAATAAATTGATAATATTATTCGCTTTATGAATTGAATATTTAACATGTAAAAACCTGATATACTTCTATGATTTATCACACTTCATACGACAATAGATTCATATCATGATCTGTTTGCAATTAATGTAATCACATTTACATATGTATGTATATAGCGAATGTATTTATATGCATCTAAGCGTTAGTCAATCGTATTGAACTTAATGCTTACATCATGTCGCAGATAAAAGAAAAATCCACAACGAGCAATTCAAGCTTCAAATGAAATTGCAATCTCAGATACAGTTCCTTATAGACGATATGCATACATACAATGTATGTCAGTATGTATGTATGTGTGTGTGTATGGGAAACTAAATAAATGACTAGCCAGAAATATATAAAATATAAAAACTGGAGTGTTTCGCTTGAGACTGATCGACTGCAAGGGCACCCTGTAACAAGTCTGTATAGTTGAGTAGAATATCCTGGCCAAAGAATGAAAACGAACTTCTTTAATTATGTTTCGTGAAAGGAAAGGTTTTTGAATAGAATCCTATACCTATCTACTTACATACATATGTATTTACAACAAAGTCTCTTAGAAATATTTGCAAATCTGCATTTCATATTGAGTGTGGAAACTCCATTGTATTTATGTGTAATCAATTAATTAGTCTATTGAATTGACTGAAGTATTATGAAATTCCAAATTAACAAATTGTTGATGGTTTACTGAATGTGCATACCCTGCTCCAGCTATTTGATGTATAAAGGGTATTCAAAGAAAAACAAACTATAAAGCAAAACTGCACTTGGAGTACAGTTGACATGATCGACTAGCTGCATAATTAACTAGCTAACAGCTAACCAGCTTTGGCCAGGCCGACAAGTCTGTGGTGCCACAAACAGCAGTAACTGTTGTGGTAATTGGTGCCGCTACCGGGTCGCCTAGTGTCGTGCAGTGTCGTGTGTCTCTAGGCAAATACAAACACCTTTTGCACAAAAACAATCAGCCTAGCACGAACTGACGGATCGACCAATCCGCCAAACGGCCAACTGACGAACTGACGAACTGACTCATGCATGCAGCCAATGCTCAGGCAAACTCAATTGCAGCAGCAGCAGCAGCTTGTTAAAAACAACAGAAACAGCAAATAATATATATGTATATAAAAAAAGAAAAAGAAGAAAACTGCAATAACAAGTCATCGAAAGAGTGGGATGGGTATAGCGGTGGGGGTGGAGTGGAGTGGCGCACACGCAGTTGAACGTTTTTCACCTCATTCTTATTCCATCAACCAACCATTAAGTAGTTCAGCAGCAAACTTGGTTAACCGTCACATGCAGCTCCTGCAAACAGCAGCAGCAGCAACAACAACAACAGTAGCATTCACCCATGCACTCACATACATTCATTCATTCACTCTCTCACTCACACGCACACACACTTACACACTTACACACTCATACAGTCATCGCACACCCACACAGTAAAAATCTGAACTTGTTTGCCAACTGCGACGAAGCGAACTAATAAATTTCTACTTTGTTTTCCCCCTTTTCAATAATTTTTCCAGATTCAAGAAATCGCGCTAAGACAAAAATTCGCACACACACAGACACACACACTACACACATACACGCATATAAATGCGCAAAAAGTGTGCTAGTATAAGTGTGAGTGTGCTGTTAGTATGTAATGTAATGATGTAGATGATTGCAATGATAATGAAAGCAATCATAATGATAATAATGATGAAGATGTTGTTGTTTTCGATGTGACAGCCGCGGTCGAACTGCTAACATAGTTGAGCAACGTTTCGCGAAAGTACAGCAATGTGGAAAATTGTAAATACAACGACCAAAAACTCAAAACGCAGAAAAGCTAAACGCGCAAAAAGAAGAATTTTCATGCTCGCGTCACCATAAGACATCATAAAGAAAAGAAAAACTGCCGTAAAAAGGCAGTCATAAAGGAAAACCCACCACTTAACAGGGTAGTGGGCTTCAACAACAACAAAAACAACAACAGTAAGAATTTCAATTTCTAGCAAAAAACAAAACAAAACAAAAGCAACAACAACAGAGAATAACAAGAAAATCCTGCGAAGTAGAAAAAGTTCAAGTCCGAAGTAGAAAAACCACTTAAAACGTCGATGAAACGCAGACGGGGTCGGAAGAGCGGTGCGATTAACGCGTCATAAGAGCGAGCGCAGGCTAGAGCGAGAGCGTAAAATAGGTGTTAGGAGAGGGAGGAAGGGAGGGCGCGACAGGAATCTGCGAACGACAAAGACGAACGCGTGCTAAGGAGCTAAGAAGCAGCAGTTGTTGTTATTGCGACGATTTTTTTTTTTTATTTTTGTAAACTATATATTTAGTGGTAGCAGAGTGAAAAGGTGGTGTGTGTGTGCTGGTGGTCACGCAAGACGTGGCAATCGTCTGCAGGAGCCGAACCAATAATAACAGCGAGACAAAGGCAGCTGCAATTGCACCTTTAGCAGCGGCAGCGACAGCGGCATCGGCAGCGACAGGAGAGCTAAAGAGCGACAGCCGAGAGAGCGGCTTGTCTTGTGTGTATATGTTCGTGTGTGCCGAGAGGCAGAGAGCGCAAACGAGAGCCGAAGCAAAACAACGAAGTGAACGAAGCGACGGCCGCGCGTAGCGACGTCACCTTCGGCCATTCGGCTTTAGTAGTTGTAATTTGCAAAGCAAGGAGCGAGGAACGCGCGCGAAAACGAGCTAAACAAAACGAGAAAAGGAACGAACTAACGAAACGAGTAAAGCGCTTTTTGAAGAGGGCAGCAGAGGGTTGTGGAGTGGCATCGGTAACCACAGCAACAACAGCCCACGGGTGTCTGTCTGTATGTGTGTATCTGTGTGTGTGTGAGAGTGCTTGCGAGTGTTCAAGGGGGAAATTGACGCATTCCAAACGCGGTTCGGTTACAGGCATTGGCTGACGTTGTTTCTCTTGTTGCAATTGCCGCTGCTTTTGTTGATATTGTAGTCCCGCGTTGCTAATACCGGTCTTTTCGACTCACGTGAACGTTGTTACTATTATTTTTGTCTCGTATTTTTGCATTGTTCGCAGCAGCCGCTGCAAGGAAAAGTTTGTGCCGCCAATACAGCCGGGTCAACATAAACGATTTGCCAATGCAAATACAAATGCAAAAAATCAAAGTTCAGCAAGTGCGTATATTATGGGCCGCTCTAAGTTCCCCGGGAAACCATCCAAGTCGATCAATCGTAAACGGATAAGTGTCCTGCAATTGGAGGATGATGCAGCGGCGGCAGCTAGCGCTTCAGCCACAGCGGCAACAGAGCAGCATCAGCAGGGCGAACAAAGCGCCGGTTCGGCGTCACGGGAGAAAGGCAACAATTGTGATAACGATGACGATGATAATGCACCAAGTGGCGCGGCGGCCAGCGGTACCAGTGCGGCGTCAAGTGGAGTTGCGGGTGCCACAGCCACCGAAGGTGGCAGCAGCGCCGGCAACGGATCCACTGGAGGCAGCACTACAAATGGCGGCAATGTAAATGGGGGCAGTCACCACAAGAGCGCCACAGCGGCAGAGGTCAAGGAATGCAAAAATCAAGGCAACAATATCGAGCCTAACAACTGCAGTGCCGCTGGGCTTGATGAAGCCGAGGACACAAACAACGATGACGAGGATGACAGCGGCAATGACAAGAACGCAACAGCCGGCGTTGTCTCTGCAGCCGCCTTTGGGCCTGGGCTCGGTGCGTTGCAGCGTGCACGCAAAGGAGGCAATAAAAAATTCAAAAACTTGAATCTGGCCAGAGCGGAGGTGATGTTGCCTTCGACGTCGAAACTCAAGCAACAACAACAGCAATTGCAACTTAATTGCCCTTCATCGTCTTCATCATCATCATCTGCTCCTACAACAACAAAGGCGACGGCTTTAGCGATTTCTGCGCTGACGGCGACAGCGGCAACGACGTCGGCGTCAAGCATGCCTGGGACGTCACTGGCAGCGATTGCTGGGGGCGGGGGAGGCACAGCTGCTGGCCTGCTAGCGAACCCCTTTGCTAGCGTCGAGACAAAAGTGGTAGAGGCAGCAGCAGCAGCAACAGCAACAGCAGCAGCAACAGCAGCAGCCGCATCAACAGCAGCAGCAGCAGGCGCTGGCGAAGTTGCAATGGTAAGTGGATTTCTTTAGATCATGTTGTACTGTACACACACGATACGCGCCCGCTTTATAAATGCAACACAAACACTTACACACTCCTACATGCAACACACAGATATATAAATAAGTTAAAGCCGATTTAACTCAGTGATTTTTTGTTGTATTTTTTTTGTTTGTTTGGTGTCTCGTCTTTTGTGTGTTGCGTGTTATTTGCTTATTCTGCCCCATTTCAGGCAATGTAAATAAGAACCCCGTCAAGTCGGGCGCTAAATTATGCGCCCGGACATGGATTGTACTTACTACTTGCTAACTAACTAGTGGTTACCCTATCGCCTTTCTGCCTGTCTGCCTATTGCCTGTGAGCTGCTCGCTTACCTGCTTAATTGGCTCTTATGACGTTTTCGCGCTTTGCCCCGCCTGCCTGTTTGCCATCCCACATGCCTACCTACCTACCTACCTACCTGCCTGTCTGTACCTGCACATAACTCGTTTTTCCCCCAAAACTTGCACTTGCTTACTGCTTTCCCCACCCGGCACTCTGCACCCTGGCCTCTGCATCCCATACTCCTATTCGCATATCCCTTACCCTGCTTTGTTTTGCTTTGCTTTGCTTTGCATGCTTGTTCGCCTGCTTTAGTTTTTACGAGCATGCATGTAGTTGTTATTTGCTCTTTTTTTTTTTAGTTGCTTTTACTTGCATGCATTATTGATTGGCTACAAGACATCGAGTGGAACCTTTATGACTAACCTGTCGTTTACGTTTTTCCAGCTAAAGGCTTCAATCGAAATGGGCAATGAGGCCGGCCCAGAAGTCGCTGTCGCTGCAGTCAAATCGAATGGATCCAGTGCCAATGCCAATGTGGTGGCCGGCACGAGTGCTGCCCCGGGGGCGCCAACGGCGACAAAGCAAAAGAAAACGGTCACCTTTAAGAACATACTCGAAACCAGTGATGACAAGTCGGTGGTGAAACGTTTCTATAATCCGGACAATCGGATGCCGCTCGTTTCGATCATGAAGAAGGATAGCATGAATCGACCGCTCACCTATTGCCGGGGCAGCGAGTTTATTGTGCGTCCCTCCATACTCTCTAAGATACTCAACAAGAGCTCCAACATCGACAAGCTCAACTCACTGAAATTTCGCTCAGTGCATGCGTCGGCATCCTCCATACAGGAATCAAGCTCTACAAGCCTCTTTGGCACTGGTCTGTCGCGAGCCTTTGGCGCCCCAATTGAGGATGAGGACGCCGTTTCGGGCGGTGTCACATTTCGCAAGCAGGAGCCTCAGTCCAAGACAACTGAAGACAACGACGTTGATGGGTAAGTGTATTAATTAATTCATAATTAAATGTATTCATTTTGTTGATTATGTTGAATCGTTAGGGAACTAACACTAGATTATTAAATAATAATGAGTTAATTACAATATATACAAAATATTATGAAATGCCTAATAAGACAAAAACTTAAATTACAATTTGTAGCTCGGCAAGTAGCGATGAAATTGAGGACGATGAGGACATTGATGATGAAGAAGTGGTCGACAAAGAAGAGGCGACGCCGGAGAAGAGTGCCGAAACAACGGCTATTCTGGATGAAAAGAATGGCGACGATAGGCAACTGGTCATGGATAAACATTTTGTGTTGCCCAAACGAAGCACGCGTTCATCTCGCATCATAAAGCCCAATAAGCGTCTGCTTGACGTGGGCGGCATATGCAGCAAGAAGAGCACCAGCGATGTCGTTAGCAAGCCAAAGGCGAAGAACTACTTTGGATTGGGTGACTTTGCCAGCGAAACTCTCGTCTCGACGTCGTCGTCGTCATCATCATCATCAGTTGCTTTAAGCCAGAAGCTTTTGAAGGAAACATTTCCTAGCTTTGGGACAACGAAGCTCAACAGCAGCTTTGTGATGCGCCAGCCGCGCCTGCAATTCCAAACGGACAAAAGTGGATTGTTTGTGGGCGCTAAGCTAGCCACAGCGTCACCATTGCCTACGCCATCAAGTGCCATTTCGACAGCAAATGTTTTATCCTTTGGCTCTCTCAATAATGCGAATTCAGGTATGGAAATCATTGAGTCCAAGTTCATCGCGAAATACAATTTATAATTTTCTTTTTCATTTTCGTATGTGTAGCTGTGGGTACGTCATGCGCTATTTGCTCAGCACCAGTAAATAACAAGGAGGCGTCTCTGGCGCGCAAATACGGTGTAATTGCCTGTGAGGTTTGTCGCAAATTCAACTCCAGAATGACAAAGATATCCAAGCTATCAACGCCAACACAATCCGTTCAGCAGCTACAGTGCAAAGGCACAAACGGTATGCATCTATTGAAATCATCCTAATAAACAAATCAAATAAACAAAACTTGTCTTAATCCTACAGGCGGCAACTGCAGCATACAATCAACCAAGAGCCAGTTGAAGAACTTCAAGAAAATCTACAAGGAACGCTGCACGGCGTGCTGGCTTAAGAAATGCATGTCAGCATTCCAACTGCCTACAGGGCATAGAAGCCGCTTGAGTGCCATTTTGCCCGCCAATATGCGCGAAGAGATTGCGCCCAAGGATGACAAGTGCACGGAGCTGCTATCGCCAACGGCTAGCATGCGCTTTACAGCGCCGACTAGCTCAGCAACGTCTGCAAGCTCCGGCACGACCATCAAGTGGAAATCCAGTACGGAGTCTGCAGTAAACAGCATCAAATCGAATCCTCTTGCAGAGAATAACGTTACCTTTGGTAGTACTCCATTGCTTCGTCCTGCAATACTCGAAAAGCCGTTGTTCTTGAAAATTGGCAGCGATAATAAGAAGCCGAAAGAGTCAAAAGTCGCCTCCGCAACAGAGGTGGTTGGTCTAAGTCCTGTGCCCAGCACCAGTGAACCAATAATTGCGTCAAACAAAACCACGCGCAAGGCCAAACAGGACAAGGAGAAAGCAAGCAGGGAACAGGAAAGCGATAAGCAGCTTAGTCCTAGCGCAAAAAAAGCGACAGATCAAGTCAACACATCAGAGACTCAAAAGGATGAACAACAACCATCAACAGCAATTGTAGCGTCTATCAACAGCTCTTCTACATCTCAAACAAACTCCGCCCCGACCACTAACAGTGCAATGGAGACTGCTGAGGCATCCTCCACATCGACGGCGCCAGAGAACTTGAAGCGGCAGCGCATTGACTTAAAGGGGCCTCGTGTAAAACACGTCTGCCGTAGTGCATCCATAGTCCTTGGACAACCGCTGGCGACCTTTGGTGACGAGGAAGATGAGTTGGCAGTGATGGAGACAACACCGCCAACCACTGTGTCAGAGACCAACGTCAAAAAGCCCAAGTCGCCGCAGCCCGTGCAAATGATCATTGATGAGAACGATAATTGTGCCACCTGCAAACCAGCGACTAATGAAGTCACAGCGGTAGCCCAACCAGTTGCTAAGAGTGTGCAAGAGTCGAGGGGCGGGAAATCAAGTACGCAAACAGAGGCTAAAAAGACTACATCGGCTACATCGGGATCGTCCAAGGGCAAAGTGACCACGCGAAATGCGACAGCAACTGTGACATCAGCTGCCAGCGGTCTACTGGCCAACAAAAAGCAGCGTAATTACGAGGTAATTAGTACTGCTGGCAGTCAAGCGGCTGCTCCTCATAGTCGTCGTGCGCTGGCAAAGGAAGTCAATCGACTGAAGGCGTTGATATCGATCGATTTCTGGGAAAACTATGATCCGGCTGAAGTGTGTCAAACGGGATTTGGATTGATTGTCACAGAAACAGTGGCGCAGCGTGCATTATGCTTTCTGTGCGGCTCGACGGGCCTGGATCCTCTCATCTTTTGCGCTTGCTGCTGTGAGCCCTATCATCAGTATTGTGTGCTGGACGAGTACAATCTGAAGCATAGCTCCTTTGAGGATACGCTGATGAACAGTTTGCTGGAGACGTCGAGCAATGTGTGCGCCATTTCAGCGGCTACGAGTACAGCGCTGAATCAGCTAACGCAACGGCTCAACTGGCTCTGTCCGCGTTGCACCGTCTGCTACACGTGCAACATGTCGTCCGGATCAAAGGTGAAGTGTCAAAAGTGCCAGAAGAACTATCACAGCACCTGCCTGGGCACCAGCAAGCGTCTACTGGGTGCCGATCGGCCGCTAATCTGCGTCAACTGTTTGAAGTGTAAATCCTGCGCCACCACCAAGGTATCTAAGTTCGTGGGCAATCTGCCCATGTGCACCGCTTGCTTCAAACTCCGCAAGAAGGGCAACTTCTGTCCCATCTGCCAAAAGTGCTATGACGACAATGACTTCGACCTAAAGATGATGGAGTGCGGCGATTGCAATCAGTGGGTGCACTCCAAGTGCGAGGGCCTCAGCGATGAGCAGTACAATCTCCTGAGTACGCTGCCCGAATCCATTGAGTTCATATGCAAAAAGTGTGCTAGACGCTGCGATGTCTCCCGCAACAAAGCGGACGAGTGGCGTCAAGCTGTTATGGAGGAATTTAAGTCAAGTCTGTATAGTGTCCTGAAGTTGCTCAGCAAATCGCGGCAAGCTTGCGCCTTGCTCAAACTTAGTCCGCGCAAGAAACTGCGCTGCAGCTGTGCAGCCGGAGTAGGCGGTGTGGGCAGCAAGGCTCATAGTCAAGGCAAGCTGCAGCCCAAGGCGTTGCAGTTCACCTACAACGGGCTGGGCAGCGATGGCGAAAGCCAGAATAGCGATGATGTCTACGAATTCAAGGAGCAGCACAGTGCCAATCCCAAACCGTCGACCCCGGTGCCATGTACCTGCCTGCAGCCATCGAGTCAATCGCCATCATTCAGTCTGGTTGACATTAAGCAAAAGATCGCAAGCAATGCATACGTGTCGCTGGCGGAGTTTAACTACGACATGAGTCAGGTGATACAGCAGAGCAACTGTGATGAACTGGACATAGCCTACAAGGAGCTGCTGAGCGAGCAGTTTCCCTGGTTTCAGAATGAGACCAAAGCCTGCACAGATGCGCTCGAAGAGGATATGTTTGAGTCGTGCGGCTATGAGGAACTAGAGGAGTCACCGTCTACATATGCCGACCATCACACAGCAACGCAGCCACCGAGTGCTGGCCTCCTGGACATACCGCTGGATGATGTCGATGATTTGGGTGGCTGTGCAGTGAAGACACGCCTTGATACGCGCGTTTGCCTCTTCTGCCGTAAGAGCGGCGAGGGCCTGTCTGGGGAGGAAGCGCGTCTGCTTTATTGCGGTCATGACTGCTGGGTGCACACGAACTGCGCCATGTGGTCAGCCGAAGTGTTTGAGGAAATTGATGGCTCACTGCAGAATGTTCACAGTGCTGTGGCCCGAGGCCGTATGATCAAGTGCACCGTCTGCGGAAATCGAGGCGCCACAGTTGGCTGCAATGTGAAGTCATGTGGCGAGCATTATCATTATCCCTGTGCGCGCAGCATTGATTGTGCCTTCCTTACCGACAAATCGATGTATTGTCCGGCTCATGCCCGCAATGCGCTAAAAGCCAATGGCTCCCCAGGCGTTACCTACGAAACGAACTTTGAGGTGTCGCGTCCAGTCTACGTGGAGCTCGATCGTAAGCGCAAAAAGCTAATTGAACCCGCCAAAGTGCAATTCCATATTGGATCGCTGGAAGTGCGACAACTGGGATCGATTGTGCCACGCTTCTCTGACTCATTTGAAGCCGTTGTTCCGATCAATTTTCTGTGCAGCCGCCTGTACTGGTCCTCCAAGGAACCCTGGAAGATTGTAGAGTACACGGTGCGTACCACCATACAGAACAGTTACTCGTCCACGCTGACACTCGATGCTGGTCGAAACTTTACTGTGGATCACACCAATCCAAATTACTCACTAGTGCAGCTAGGGCTGGCGCAGATAGCGCGTTGGCACAGCAGTCTAGCACGCAGCGACCTGCTGGAAACGGACTGGGCCGAGTTTCCCAACTCGTATGTGCCACCCGATGAGAACACCGAAGAGGAGCCGCAACAGAATGCGGATCTCTTGCCGCCAGAGATAAAGGATGCCATTTTCGAGGACTTGCCGCACGAACTGCTCGACGGCATCTCCATGTTGGACATATTTATGTACGAGGATCTGGGCGACAAGAGCGAACTGTTTGCCATGAGTGAGCAGTCCAAGGACGACACAACGGCTACATCTCAAGCAACAGGTGTTTCAGTGAGCATCTGCGACGATGATACACGCAACTCAAATAGCCTAAGCAAGCAGCTGGAGCTAAGCAATTGCTGGCCAGCCAGTAATCCTGTTGAGGATGCCATGTTATCCGCTGCGCGCAGCTCCAATCATACCAAGCAGCGTAGCAATGAAGTGCTCAAAAAAACGGCCACGGCCACGGCTCAAACACGCTCCTGGCCCAAGATGGATGGCAGCAGCGTGGCGGTCTTCAAACGGCGCAAACTGTCCAAAAACCTGGCCGAGGGTGTACTCCTCAGTCTCAATCAGCGCAACAAAAAGGAAATGGCCACCGTTGCCGGTATCACGCGGCGCCAATCTATCTGCGGCAGCAGCGAGCTGCCCGCGGAAGGAGGAAGTGCGGCCATGCGCACCAAAACCTTTACGTGGAGTGCAGCAAAGCGATATTTTGAGAAGAGCGAATCTCGGGATGAGGCTGCCAAATTAAAGATTATGCAAATGGATGGCGTGGACGATTCCATCACCGAGTATCGCATTATTGACGGCGATGGCAATTTGTCCACGGCTCAGTTCACAGGGCAGGTGAAATGTGAGCGTTGTCAGTGCACATATCGCAACTACGACTCCTTTCAGCGGCATTTGGCCAGCTGTGAGCCTATGTCCACTAGCGAATCGGAGTCGGAAACCGCAACGGGCTCCACTCAGCTTAGCGCCGAGAGCCTCAGTGAACTGCAGAAACAGGCAATCGCCGCAGCCACGCTGGGCAACACGGGCGGACTCAATTATCTGCAGACATCGTTTCCACAGGTGCAAAACTTGGCCACCTTGGGTCAGTTCGGAGTTCAGGGGCTACAGGGCTTGCAAGCACTGCAGCTGCAGGCACAGTCTCTGGGCAACGGATTCTTTCTCTCCCAGCCAAATGCCGCACAAGCTACGTCCAATGGCAACGATGAGCTGCAGCTCTATGCGAACTCACTGCAAAATTTGGCGGCCAATCTGGGCGGCGGCTTTGCCCTGACACAGCCTACGGTTAGTGCGCAGGCGCAACCCCAGCTGATAGCCCTTTCCACAAATCCGGATGGAACGCAGCAGTTCATACAGATACCACAGAGCAATGGAGGTGCGCCACAGTTGCTGCAGACAACTGCGTCGACGGCAATGCCGACGACCACATACCAAACGCTGCAGGCGACCAATAGCGACAAGAAAATCGTTTTGCCGCTGCGTGGCACGGGTAAGCCGCTCAAGACGGTGGCCACTAAAGCGGCACAGCAGGCAACGGCAGCGGCCAAACAGAAGCAGCTGAAATCAGCGCATCATCAAGGCGTCAAGCCCATTCAGGCGAAGCTGCAGCCCCAGCAACAGCACCATCAGCATCAGCAGCATCAACAACAGCCTATTACGGTCACCGCTGGCACCCAGCTGCTTGGACAGAACTTGTTGCAACCACAGCTGCTGTTCCAGAGCAGCGCACAGCCGCAAACGTCGCAGTTGCTGCTGCCCCAAACGCAGGCACAAAACATCATTTCGTTTGTGACCGGAGACAGCAGTCAGAACCAGCCGCTGCAATACATCTCGATACCAACAGCAAATGAGTATAAGCCACAGCAGACGACGGCCACACCCACGTTCTTGACAACTCCGGGCGGTGGTGCAACATTTCTACAAACAGATGCAAGTGGAAATCTCGTGCTAACCACCACGCCAACCAACTCGGGCCTTCAGATGCTCACGGGGCCGCTTCAGACGCAACCCCAGGTCATTGGCACGCTCATCCAGCCGCAGACACTGCAGCTAACCACTGGAGCAGATGGAACGCAGAATACTACAGCACAGCAGCCGCTCATATTGGGTGGTGCTGCTGGTGGTGGTGCCACAGGTCTGGAATTCGCCACAGCGACGCCACAAGTCATATTGGCCACGCAGCCCATGTACTACGGCCTTGAGACGATAGTCCAAAACACGGTGATGTCTTCGCAGCAGTTTGTATCTACGGCCATGCCGGGTGTGCTCAGCCAGAATGCAAGTTTCTCGGCCACGACGACCCAGGTCTTCCAGGCCAGTAAAATCGAACCGATTGTCGATCTGCCCGCTGGCTATGTGGTGCTCAACAATGCTGTGGATGCGGGCAGCAATACGGGCTGGAATACTGCCAGCGTATTGCAGCAAAGCCAGTCGCAGACAACGGATGACGCCACCACACAGCTGCTGCAGAATGCTGGCTTTCAATTTCAGACCACGCCCACAACGTCCACACAGCAGACCATGTCGGATTATGTCGCCCCAATGGTAGTTACAGCCAAAATACCGCCGGTGGCACAGCTGAAGCGCAATACAAACGGCACAAAGGGGTCCATCTCAGTGCTGAGCAAGGTGCAGCCGCAGCCACAGCAGTCTCAAGTGGTCAACAAAGTGTTGCCCACCAATGTGGTTACCCAGCAGCAGCAGCAGCAGCAACAGCAGCAGCAGCAACAGCAGCAGCAACAGCAACAGCAGCAGCAGCAGCAGCAGCATCAGCAACAGCAGCAGCAACAACAACAGCAGCAGCAACAGCATCAGCAGATGCAGTCAAAGCAACATTTAACGGGTCATCCTAATGTGAAACTTACGTCACAATATCAGCGACAGCAGCTGACGAGCGAGCTGAAGAACAAACAAACAGCGGTGCAGCAGACGGGCACCACGTGCGGCGCACCACCCAGCATTGCATCGAAGCCGCTGCAGAAGAAAACCAACTTGATCAGGCCCATTCACAAAGTGGAGGTGAAGCCCAAGCTTATGAAGCCGGCACCCAAGCTACCCACTTCAGCGGGTGCAATGCAACATCAGCAGCAGCAACAGTCGCCAGTGGTGGTTAACCAGGTGCCCAAGGTGGCGCTGCTGCAACAGCGTTTGCCCGCACCACTCCAACAACAGCAGTTACAGCAACAACAACAACAACAACAACCACTGCAGCAACAAACCCAACCACAGCTAGCTGTGCAGCAACTGCTGCAACCCACACAGCAGCCCATCATCAGCATAATTAACGCATCAGAGCCACAGGCAACCGCACAGTTCGTAATGACGCCGACGGTGCAGGCACAACCCATACAGCTGCTTGAGCAGCAGCAACAACAACAACAACAACAGCCACAGCAACTGCAGCAACAGCAACAGCAGGCGCAGCAGCAAACAGATCTACTCATAAATGGTAATCCTACAAGACTGCAACACTATGTCAGCAACTCGTTGCCCACGAATGTGGTCAATCCGCTGCAGCAGCCGATAGCCGTTAATGCTAGCAACAGCGCCACTGTGGCGCCACAGAATAGCATTACAATAAATAGCCGGCCAACGAATCGGGTGTTGCCCATGCAACAGCGTCAGGAGCCGGCGTCACTGAACAGCGACGTCGTGGTGCAGTCGCCAACGCCACCCAAGCCCATCGAGGAGCCAGTCGTTGCGGCCGCATCCACCCAGAAAGCTGTAATCAAATGCTACGCACAGCAGGAGCAGAAATCTCCTAGCTACGAGACGGAATTAAAAACGAACGCCACATTGGAAAGTCTAGTGCAGACGAATTCCATAACGACGCTGCAGTTACAACAGCAGCAGCAACAACAGGAGCCTATCTACAGCGAACACATCTTCGAGAAGCAGTCGGAGGCACAGCAACAGCTGGAGAAACCCAAAATCAACGATCTCATACTCATTGAGTCCACGCCGTGCCAACAGCAACAGCAACAACAGCAGCAACAACAACAGCAACAGCAACATATGGAAATACTAAATAATGGCTTTCAGCTAATATCTAATGAGAGCTGCCTGCTTGAAAAGCATGGTTTCCATGTGGAGACGGTATCCATGGAGACTGACGATCATTATGGCAGTCTGAAGCATGGCGGCGGCACTGATGGGCTCAGTCAAGTGGATGATGCCGATGAGGATGAGGAAGACGATGACGATTTTAGTTTGAAGATGGCAACATCGGCATGCAACGACCACGAGATGTCCGATAGCGAAGAGCCAGCGGTAAAGGAGAAGATCAGCAAAATTCTGGACAACCTGACAAACGATGATTGTGCCGATTCAATAGCCACGGCGACTACAGTCGAAGCGAGCGCTGGGTATCAGCAAATGGTTGAGGATGTACTGGCCACGACTGGCGCTGGCTCAGTGGCCACGGACGATGAAGCCTTCACAGCCACCGCAGAGGAGACGGCTGCAGTGGAAGCAGCAGCCAGCTACATTAACGAAATGGCCGAAGCACACGAGTTGCAGCTGAAGCTGCAGGCTGGCGTTGAGCTGGATTTGAAGAAACCCAAACTGGATCTATCACAGCAGCCAGATACCGTGCAAACTAATGTGATGCCCACAGCAGCTGCCCCACAGCTGCCGCCGCCAATGCGTGACCCCAAGAAGATAAGCGGGCCACATCTGCTGTACGAGATACAAAGCGAAGATGGTTTCATCTACAAGTCGAGCTCAATTGCCGAGATCTGGGAGAAGGTGTTTGAAGCTGTGCAGGTGGCACGGCGCGCCCACGGTCTTACGCCGCTGCCAGAAGGTCCACTGGCCGATATGAGCGGTGTGCAAATGATTGGGCTTAAGACGAACGCGCTTAAGTATCTAATCGAGCAACTGCCCGGCGTTGAGAAGTGCGTCAAGTACACACCCAAGTATCATAAACGCAATGGCAATGTGTCCACATCTGCCGGAGCTGGACATGCGGCCAGCGGGGCTGGCAACAATGCTGCAGTTCTTGGCACTGGAACTGATGGTCAGGCGCTTATAGACTACGGCTCAGATCAGGAGGAGCTGCAGGAGAACGCATACGAATGTGCACGCTGTGAGCCGTATAGCAGTCGCTCCGAATACGATATGTTCAGCTGGTTGGCTTCCAGGCATCGCAAGCAGCCCATACAGGTGTTTGTGCAACCTTCCGATAACGAACTGGTGCCCAGGTAGGTCAAAGCTTTGACTGATATGCGAGCTTAACTAATTCACGATTAATTTTGTAGACGCGGAACTGGCAGCAATCTGCCCATGGCCATGAAGTACCGCACGCTGAAGGAGACCTACAAGGATTACGTTGGTGTCTTCCGCTCTCACATCCATGGACGCGGTCTCTACTGCACTAAAGATATTGAAGCGGGTACGTGATGTCCTTGGAGTTAGCTGTAATTCAAGCTAATTGTTAATTAAACATTTGTGCACAGGTGAAATGGTTATCGAGTACGCTGGAGAACTGATACGCTCTACGCTGACGGACAAGCGGGAACGGTATTATGATAGCCGCGGCATTGGCTGCTATATGTTCAAGATTGACGATAATCTCGTAGTGGACGCCACAATGCGTGGCAATGCGGCACGTTTTATCAATCACTCTTGTGAGGTGAGTGGGAGTGGGAGTGGGTTGAACCAATAAATTGATAATCTAATTTAAATGATTCCGCCTTTCACAGCCGAATTGCTACTCGAAAGTCGTTGATATACTTGGACACAAGCACATCATCATCTTTGCCCTGCGTCGCATCGTGCAGGGTGAGGAGCTGACCTATGACTACAAATTTCCATTTGAAGATGAGAAAATACCCTGTTCGTGCGGCTCAAAGCGTTGCCGCAAGTACTTAAACTAGGCAAAATCTAATATGCACATAATATATATATATATATATATATATATATATGTATAATACAACAAATGGACGGCGCAGCGCGCTTGTCCAGGACATACTCAATGAACAATACGGCAAACAAGCAACATGTGTAGTTAACGGTTAATTCGATCTTATTTTTGGTCAATCGTGATACATTTGATTTGATAGCATATATTTTAAGTAGACGTAGATAAAACAGTTGTACATGTAAGAGTTAAAACGTTGATATTATATAAAATATATATCCGATACATATTCGTATATAAACATCTAATATTCTAACAATATTACGCGACTTGTGCTCATATAGAATTCCCGTATATGGCAAACCCATTGATATAATCTGTACGATATATATTTTAACATGTATCTAAAAGGTGTTTATTTACACTGTCACACACTCATACAGACACACACACACACACACACACACACACACACACACATACAATAACATGGGAAAACTCGATGATTTCAGTATTCGGCGAAGATGGTTTAAGTGTATATGAACTATGTTTAAAATATATGCATTATATATACATATGTATTAGCTACCATATATGAAATTCAGTATATTAAGGCTTGACAGATTCTATATATATTAACATAATTAACCTAGGCATAACTATGTTGCAAATCACACGATCAAGATCAATATATATATATATATGTATTGTAACTAATAACGTTAGCTGTTTGGTCAGATTATCAATCCATTAATGGCCAAATCGGTGGACAACCATTTAATGATTATTTACAGGGGCTTGTGTTAGATTGTAAATAAACAAAAAATAAAAAAAGAAAGCAAAAAATATAAAGTGTTAGGTAATTAAATATGTATGCGTAAGAAGCAACAAATCTCTAATTATAACAGAAGAAGAAATAAGAAGCAGATTCAACTATTTTATGTAGATATATGCACACTTGCAAATTGAGTATTTATGTTTGTTGCAATTGAACTTACTAACTAACTAAATAATACAAACTATAATAATCCACTGGCCTAATCTAATATATATATTTATATATACTTAAACATGCATACACACCATACACCACAAACACACATACACATATGTATGTTAGTATTGGCTAAACAAGAAGTAACTAAGCATCACCTTTGAAATTATTATGTGAACAGAAAACACCAATGTAATTGTAAAGAAGCGACAAACAAACGCAAATTTATAGTATAATTTTGAAACATTTAATTTATGTATTTCTTATCAATTTGTAATGTATTGAATTGTGTCCATGTAAATTCGTGTAATTCGTTTGTCATCGCTTAAAAACAAAAGATTGTGTTCTAAATTTATAACTAGTTTAAATATGTAAAAAAAAATATTTTTTTTTTGCGTAACTGCAGCCTCTTGTTGCCGGCTTTTACAAGTAAACCTTATTTAATAAGCAGCTCCCTTGTATTCTATTAGTTGTAATATGTATTGATTCGGTTAAGCCTACTTTTAGCTCGTTTTATATTTGTATTTTTGTCAAAAGTCGGTTGGAGAAATTCAACCCCATTATCTATATCACTTACATAGTTCGGTTCGGAATCATACGAAAGCTAGCAAGCATACGAATGTACAGGCAAAGTTCCACAGCATTTTTGGCAGCCATTCAGACGCGGGCACTTTTTGTCCGACGTCAAGGAATTTTATATTTTTATTCCCTAAAGAAAAAAGTTTAATAAACTACAGAATAAATTATTTTAAACAATGTGTCTTTTGTTCTTTCTTTTTGTTGGCACTTGAAGCATATACTTCTATATTGTATTGTATATTAGAGCCACCCAGCTGAGTGGGCGTGGCTAATCGGGAAAAACTATATCTTCCACAGATTGATGGCAAATGATTCACCACAGATCCACACCGGCTTGGCAGTAAAATAAAAAATGTTGATCTAGGGACTTCAGTGTTTCTTATTGTATGGATAGATCAGTAAAAAAATATATATATACAGGAGTATGCTTAAAGAAATGAAATTGATTCTCCAATTTGCTCAGTTCTGGACGCGGTCGACTCGCTGCCTTGCCTCGTTGGCCGCACAAAGTGCTTTGCGGGCCGCCTTCTGGGTCTTGGCGTGGTCGTTGCGGGCTTCACTCAGTTGGCGCAGCAGAACGGCGACGCGCTTTTGCGCAGCCTCCAGAAGGCTGGTCTTGTCCGACATGGACTGCTGGCAGGCGGCAGAGACCTGTTCTGCACTATCGCAATTCTCTCTGGCCAGCTTGAGGCCAGTGATGAGCAGCTTCATCTCTTCCTGGGACTGTCGGTGTGCTTTGAATGCCAACTGGCTGTTAGCCTCAGCTGTGTTCAGCTCCATTGACTCCTCTTGCACAATTACCTCGGCCTCACGCACCTCCATCTCCAGCTGTTCGAGCACCTGCCGCTTACCCGCCAGCACAGCTTCCGCCGCCCTGGCAGCTGCAGCCGCCTTTTCCGAATACTCGAGCTTGATCCGGTCGGATGCCTCCTTCACCGCACTAGCCATATCATCGTTAGCCTGCTTGGCCTCTATCGCTGCTTTCATCGCTAAGCCCGTGCCGTGGGATTTCGGGCTGAGCTTTCGGGCTCTGGATGGTTGCGGCGCTTTGTCGACATTGTCACAACTCGAGTGGTCCCGTTCCCCAGCTTCCAGATATCCTCCTCTGTCGTCGACGATTTTGCTGTTGTGGTTCAGCAGCCGCTTAAACCGACCCCGATGCGCTGCCCTATACAGCTCCCGGCGGGATGCGTAGCCCGAAGCGAATTCTATTTGTGTAACAGACGACAATATAATGAGCCACATGATTTGAAAGTTTAGTCGCATTTTCCGTATTAACAAAAATTTGTAACTTTCACAGTTTTCAAACATGGTACCACTTGACAGCTCCTATAATAATGAATATGGAAAGGGCATCACAATGCTCTATATTTCCATATTTGTGGTCCTCAACATCGGTTGTGTATCCCAGAGCTATATCATCCGGCCGTCCGGGAAGGTCAGTAGTGCGATATTTCCATTCAAGCTTGAATAAAACGTAAACTGTCAGATCTACAGCAAACGTCACCTGGATATATTTCCAAATATTGCGGGGCTTGACGAGGGATGTGCTAAAAAAGATGGAGGAGCAGAGGACAGCAGGGACTGCGAAAATTCGATGACCAAAACAGATGCTAAGTCCAAAGCCTCGAGCATTGCTCAGAAAGCGGCGCAAGAGGCAAAGGCGGCAAATGATGCACAAATGACAGCAGCAGACGCTGCCGCGTCACAGGTCAAACTTGAGCTTGCCGAGAAGGCCTCTCAGTCCGCACGCGCTGCCGAGGCCGCTCTGGCCGGCAAGCAGCAAATCTTCGAGCAACTGCTGATAGAGAACCGTGAAGCAGAATCTGTTGTGCTGGAGGTTGACAGCTCGCTGCATAATACGCAGGCAAATGCCGCCGCTGCCAGCGATGCAACCGTTGAGGCACGGAGCCAGCTCAATAATCTGAAGACCCTGGTGCGAGCATTCACCAAGAATCTCGAAAATATGGAGACCATATCCAATGGCGCACAGCAGGAGCTGACCGAGAAGAGGCAGCTGCTGGAGGCGGCCAAGAATCGTCTGCAGAGCCTGGGCAACCAGCTGCTAAAGGCCAAGGATGACTTCGAGAATACCAAGAAGGCTGCCTACAAAGCAACCTGTGCCGCAGTCGAGGCCAAGCAGAAGGCGCAAAGGAATCGGCGCAAGATCTCTAATTGAATTATGTTTGATTAAACTAATGTTCATTACGACTTAAATGATTTATATTGAAGATGCAAAAATAAATTCCATTGTATATTTTCTAAAACAAACAAAATTTGCACATTACAAAAGTGAAATGGATATCAGAGTTTAAGCAGAATTGAGCGACAACAGACGGGTGAGTCGCGAACGATAGAAAGTTTCGAAGACGGACTCATTGTTATCAAATTTCAAGAATATTTGCAGACAAAATATAAGTTAAAACAAGTAAGAAAACTCTAGTCGGTGGTGCCCGACTAGGAGATCCCCTGAACCCCGTCCGATCTGCGTTTTTAAATAAACTCAATTATGTTTTTATTGATTTAGCCCTGTCCGTCTGTCTGTCTGTTCGTGACTGTCCGTCTGTCCGTCCGTCCGTATGTGTGAACGCGTCGATCTCAGAACCTATAAGAGCTAGAGACTTGACTTAGTCGGGCACCCCCGACTAGAGTTTTCTTACTTGTTTTTTTTTTAACAATACTCAAAAGTTTTAGCCTTCAAACTTGAAAACGAAACAATGTACTTGAAAGGGCAAGCACAATGCACTATATATACGTATTGCTGCTCCTTAACTTCGGCTGTTTAACCCAGAGCTATAAGATCGGAGCGCGCGAGCAGGTCAGTAGAATGGCATTATGGTAGTTAGCTAGAATCTAACGTGGGCGTCTGCCAGGCCTACAGTAAACGTAGCCTCGACATGTATCCGGATATTGTGCGGTTGGAGGAGTCGGGCGGTACGAAAGATGGTGGCGGCGGTGGTGGGCAAGATTGTGATCAATCCAAGACTTGTGCGGGCGCTCTTTCGATTGGGGCGAGCGATCCCAAGACCAAAGCCACAAATATTGCACAGAAAGCGGCGCAGGAGGCGAAGGCGGCGAATGATGCACAAGTAGCAGCCGCTGAGGCAGCCGCGTCACAGGTGAAAATTCAGCTGGCTGAGAAGGCGCTGCAGTCGGCACGAGCGGCCGAGGCGGCTCTGGCGGGAAAACAACAAATCATGGAGCAACTGGAGGCGGAGCATCGCGAGGCAGAGGCTGTTGTTCAGGACGTAAGTAACTCCCTGCAGAATACACAGGCGAACGCAGCGGCGGCCAACGATGCGGCCAACGAAGCGAAGAATCAACTCGGCAAACTCAAGCAGCTGGTGCAGGCATCCATTGCCAATCTGGCCAACATCGAGAATGTGTCCGGCGGGGCACAGCAGGAGTTGGCCGAGAAGACGCAGCTGCTGGAAGCGGCCAAGAATCGAGTGGACAGCCTGTTGCGCCAGCTAAACCTGGCCAAACAGGACTACGAGAAGACCAAGAAGGCCGCCTACAAGGCAGCCTGTTCGGCGGTCGAGGCCAAGCAGAAGGCGCAGCGGAATCGACGAAGAGCCGGAGAACAAAAATCATCACTTCCTTGATCATTTACCAAAACTCATTTTCTATATTTTTTTATCAGCAAACATTCAACAATGTTAACTGGGAAATGCTGGTGATTTGAATAAAAATTGATTTTGCAATCTAACTAATTTATAAAAAAAAACAAGTAAGAAGGTCTTATAGGTTCTGAGATCGACGCGTTCATACATACGGACAGGTGGACAGACAGACAGACGGACAGACGGACAGACGGACAGGGCTAAATCGACTCAGTTCGTCTCTCTGATCAAGAATATATATACTTTATAAGGTCTGCCACGCCCCCTTCTGCCTGTTACATACATTTGACAGTTTAACAAAACCATTAAACCTTGATTTCCCATTTTCAATGGGTTCGAGGTAGAAAGATATGGCGTACATAACTACGCTCATAGGGGGCGTGACAAGCCGCAAAAGTTTATATCTCCTAAAGTTTAAGAACTAGAAGCTTTAAAATTTGATAATTGATTTACTAGAGACATCCTCTATCGATTGCCCCTTTGGGGCGTATCATACCAAAAATACCAGCAGTTATTATATGTTATCTTTGTTATTAGATGAAGCTCAGTTTATATTCAATATTCACTTGAAAGCAGATTTAGTAGTAGATGCCGGAGTTGCTATTGATCCAGCTGATGTAGCTGTTCACACGGGTGAAGACATCGGGTCTTCCAGATTCGCAGCTGGAGCCGAAGGAGACGACACCAATCAAGCGGCCAGTGCTGTTCAGGACCAATGGGCCACCGGAATCACGCATACAGATGTAGGTCCTGTTAGCGCAGATGTTTCTATCGGATACTAAAGAGCCGTAGTAGTTCTGGCACCCATTAAGAGAGGTAACATTCAAGAATGCATATTGCAGGGTATTGAGCAAGGGGCCAGGAGCGCTGTCGGAGATACGGCCCCAGCCGGAGGCGGTAGCCTTCTCCCCGACGTAGGTGGGGTAGCTGCTGGCGATTGGTGGCAACAAAACCTTGTTGATGTACGCGGTGAACGCAACGTATGGGGTCTTGATCAGCGCGATATCATTGTCCAAAGTGTCCGGGTTGAAGTCGATGTGCTGCTTGAAGTTGAACCTGTAGACTATCAGTGTCAGCTTGGGGCTGGTGAGGAGCAAAGCGCCGTAGTAGATGATCACAAACAAGGCGCTGCAAGCAGCCAAGATAGAATGAAGTTTGGCAATTTAGTATTAGTTGTTAGATGGAAACACTTACCCCTTGGTGCAGTGAGCGGCTGTCAACACATACTTGTTGTCAATGACGGAGCCACCGCAAAACCAGGTACTGAGCAAGCCATAGAATTTAAGGCCCACCTGGTAGGGGAACTGACCGTCATAGGCATTCATCTCGTTGGTTATGCGTCCTTCCATTGAGGGCACGCTGGGCAAATCACGGGGATACATGGCTACACCCTGTGGCAGAGCGCCACTAGAGACGGTGGCAATAGCCAAAGCTAGTAAAGCTACAAACACTTTCATTCTGGCCAAATGAACGAATGATTTTCCCTTGCCCATTCCTTGCATTTTATAGCCAACTTTTTATCAATTGCTAAAAATGTTTTTACGATTGTATTTTTTCAAGATCAATTGAACTCTTTAAAGTTGCCTATGAACCCCGTCATATCTATTCTTATCTATTGAATTACTGAGATTTTAAATCACTAGCCACAGCAATTGAAGCACTCGAACTAGACACTGAAGAGATTCAAACTGATTTCCATTGTTAATGGTCAATGAACGATACGATTTCTATCGAATTGATTTACACCTTTGAGAGTTAATCAATATGAATTCAATTTGTATTATTTAATCAATTTTATTCGTCTAGATATATGTACATTACAAGCAACACATACACACACACACACACACACATACACACACACACACACACACACACACACACATGCACAAGCACTTGCTCTGCTAACTGCGCAGTTTACGCAGCGACTGTGCTTGGGCTGCGCTTGGGCTGCAGAATGGGCTATAAATGGAAACTTATTTGTTGAATAAGTTTTCTTCTAGATGGACTTTCGCAACCAAACTTCTAAAGACGTACTAATGACATTCATATGTATGTATTTGCCAAATCACAAATCTCTAGTATTTGAAATACGTTTTTTTTTTCAAATTTTGGGGGAATGCGGCGTGGACAGACGGACAGGGCTAAATCGACTCAGCTCGTCTCCCTGATCAAGAATATATATACTTTATGGGGTCTGCCACGCCCCCTTCTGCCTGTTACATACATTTGACAGCTTAACAAAACCAATATACCCTGATTTCCCATTTTCAATGGGTTCAGGGTATAAAAAACAACTGTGGAGATAAGTTGTATATGGAGGCAGCGGCTGACTTTCTTTAGTATGAATCAAGAGGAGTAGTGATGCCCTTTCCGCTTTTTTCCCGTCAGATCTGGCTTTTTTAAAAGTCCGATTGCGGGAACAATTTGAAAACAGCTGGAAGCGGGAATTCTAGCATTTTAGAAATACGCAGACTTATTTTAGCTGTTTTATTTCTTTAATTTGTTCATCATTTTGCCAGTAATAGCAGGAAGCAAACATAAAAAAACAAGGTCATCAGAGTCTAATGTGCATTGTCCTTAACATCGCTGTTTAGCTTTTTCTGGTTATATTTCCCGCTAAATCTGGCGTGTTGATGATCTCTAAAGTTGCCAGCACTGAGAAGGACATTACAAATATCGTAAAATTCGCTACGATATAAAATACGATATCTATCGCCGAGTCGAGTCATGTGTCAATGTAAGGGAATTTCTGAAAAATTGACTTTAATATCGAATCAACTTTGATGTTGAACAGGAATACATATCTATCTGACAATATGTGGCAATGTGGCGCCATGTGTCGAAATGAGTTTGACTGGCGTCGAAGCTGAATTGCTTGGAATATGTTTTATCGGACCGCGTTGCTGCTGTTGCTGCTGTTGCTGCAGACAGTGACGAGGCTGAGTAGCTACAGCTATGACGAGTCGGGTAAGAGGCGCGCGCGAGCACTTGGCGAGCAGGATTCCATGGGATGTTCGGATGACGGCTGCAACAAGAAAGTCGGCAATATGTTGGACAAAAGTGATCCCAAGACGAAGGCATCGAACATTGCACAGAAGGCAGCGCAGGAGGCGAGAGCTGCCAGCGATGCGCAAATGGCCGCCGCAGAGGCAGCTGCCACACAGGTCAAGCAGGAGCTGGCCGAGCGGGCGGCGCAGTCTGCGCGCGCCGCCGAGGCAGCACTGGCTGGCAAACAGCAGATTGTGGAGCAACTGCAGCAGGAGATGTGTGAAGCGGATGCCGTCGTCACGGATATTACCGCATCCCTGCAGGCCACACAGGCGAATGCCAATACCGCGGCACAAGTTGTCGCGGAGACGCAAGCCCAGCTCAATCAGCTGAAGCATTTGGTCGCCGCTTTCACGGCGAATCTGGCCAATATTGAGAATGTGGCAAACGGCGCGCAGCAGGAGCTGGCTGAGAAGACGCAGCTCTTGGAGGCGGCCAAGAATCGCGTGGAGAGCCTCAACCACCAGCTCATGGAGGCCAAGCAGGACTTTGAGAAGACCAAGAAGGCTGCATACAAAGCCGCCTGTGCGGCGGTCGAGGCCAAGCAGAAGGCTGCCAGAAGTCGCCGGATGAGCGCTCGTTGGCATCAGCCAAAGGAATCTGCGAAATCTAGTTCTACACACAATATGTAGCAATTGCATTTATTCTCTTCATTATTATTAAAAGTTTGAATACATTTAAGCCGTTACATAATCAAAATGTTGTTTTACATTTCCCATTGGTGAAATATTAACAGCACTGTTAACAGTCTCCATCGAGTATTAACAGCCCATGTTAGAGAAAATTTTAAATAAGTTTTCTGTTGTTAACTGTTGTTATTTGTTGATGCTTGCTGCGAGCAATTCATAGTATATTTCATGTAGATAACCAAAATTAATTTATAAATATACCTAAATACTTAATATATTTTATAAATAGCAAACAAATATAGTTTTGTTTATATAATTTTATATTTAAATCTGACAGTGCTGCCCATAAGTGTGTGGCAACCTATCAGCTGTTAGAGCGATGGGCAGCACTGCCAAAACAGCTGGACCTAGCAAAAGCAGCCGGCAAATTGTTATTTTAACTTACTTCTAAAGTGCATAAAGCAGTACGCTAAATGCTTGTTTTAATATGTTATTTAGTAAAATAAGGCATATACAATTACTTGGAGTGCGTTGCAGAAGCTCCCACTATGTTACAACACCAATATTCTACGTTAATGCAGGTATGCGTAAGGCGCGTGCATATTGAATAACAATTTGAATGTAATCAAAGCGAATTCTTTTGAGCAGCTCCACACATTGGGCATCTTTACTCTGCGGTCATAGCTGATGCACACTGCCGCTATCAGCGACTGCGTTATCCGGACACTGATGTGCGCCTCTGCACCGGCACGGATGAGCACGGCACCAAGATTCAACAGGCGGCAACGGCGCACAAGGTGCCTGTGGGGCAATACTGCGATGAGATTTCTTCACGTTATCGCGAAGTGTTCCAGGCGGCTCGGATAGAATACGCTGATTTCATACGCACCACCGACCAGCGCCACAAATTAGCTGTATCTCACTTCTGGGTTAGTTAAGCCCGTTGCTAATGCTTCGCCCACTGATTAGCTTGTATCCTCCACAGCACAGATTGCAATCGCGTGGTCATATCTACTCGGCGGCATACAGCGGCTGGTACTGCGTGTCCGATGAGACCTTTCTGACTGACTCACAGCTGCGGTTGGACGAATCAAGTGGGACGCGCTATTCTTTAGAGTCTGGCCATCCCGTCGAGTGGACTGAGGAAACGAATTACATGTTTCGCTTGTCTCACTTCCAGGATGATGTGCGTCATTGGGTAAAGCAGGAAGCACGCATTCGCCCTGCCAAATTTGAAAAGATTTTGCTCGATACGTTAAGCGAACCGCTGCCGGATGTGTCCGTCTCCCGACCAGCGAATCGTGTGCATTGGGCCATACCCGTGCCGAATGATGAAACGCAGACGGTCTACGTTTGGCTGGATGCTCTAATAAACTATCTCAGCTCCCTAGGCTATCCCAATGAACAGGTGAGCGCAACTATCACAGACAATATTAAACTTATGGCTGACTATATTTTTGTATTATTCCTTATCCATTGTAGTATCTAGCTCAGTGGCCGCCAGCGCAGCAGGTCATTGGAAAAGACATACTGAAATTCCATGGCATCTATTGGCCCGCCTTTTTGTTAGCCGCTGGCCTGGAGCCGCCGCGGCAGCTGCATGTGCACTCGCACTGGACTGTGGATGGTCAGAAGATGTCCAAGAGCAAGCACAATGTCGTTGATCCCGTAGAGGCAGCCAAACAGTATACGATGGAAGGCTTGCGTTACTTTCTGTTGCGCGAAGGCGTGGCACACAGCGATGGCAGTAAGTAGTCCTACCCAAACCAAGACACACACTGGACCCCCAGAACTTTGTGACTGTTGAAGTCACTGCAATAATATGTCAAGCTGAATGACCAAAAGCCAACCGCGGTTACTTTAAGAGTTTACTTCTATCAGCAGGGCAGACCATCTCTGTCGAGGGCTGGCCCAGCTATACATCTGTGCATGCAAATATGTCTGTATGTAATGAAGCTGCTTCGTCGTCACTTTGCTGATTTCGTTAGTTTTGCTTGTACCTTAGTTGAATTTGCATTTCAATTTTATACCAAAGGAGGAAAAAACTTTTGGTCTGCTGCAGGAGCTGGCGCTGCCGCTGCCGTCGCCTCTGCCAAACCGACTTTTGTTTATTTGCTTGCAAAGTTTTTGTATCTTGAACTGGGTTTAAGATTTGCGCATTTGCATAAGAGCACCGCTGGCTAATTCCTAAGGCTGGCTGTGCCACTCGAGCTTGTGGCTGGCGGGCTGTCGAAAGTTTAGGGCAAGTTTCTGTTGGATATGATTAGTTTGTCATTTGCCTCCACCGCACTTTAATATTTGCTTTTCGCTCAGCCGTAAAATTCATTCAAGAGCTCGGCACAATAGATTCTGAAATGATTTAATCGTGTGCTGCGGATCTTTAATCTAATATCAACTTGTGAGCAGGTCAGGCATGCATGCATGCATGTCTATCGTGCAACACCATTTTCAAATTTGGATAAACTGATTTCAATTGTTTTGTTACCAAACTGGCTCTTGGCCACCTTTCAGCCGTCAGAGACACGCACAAAATTTTGCTAAAGCAATTAACACGCCTCGACGCACTGCCAGAAGTCATCAAAATCACTTTGAGTGCTGCTGCTGCTGCTGTTGTTGTTGTTGTTGTTGTTGTTGTCGTTTGTCACGCCCACTTTTGATGCGATTTGATTGATTCCATAACCTTTTTGGTATTCAATTTGCATAAATGGCCGCCGCTGAGTCTGAAGCTTAATGGCTTTTCGACTGCTTTGTTTGTCAGGAATTTAAATTTAATTTCAATTTTCAATTATTACCGACTTTGCCTTTCCGTTATGCTCGGCCACGCCCTCACCTTTATTCAATTTGCCTCTACAGTTTATGGTTGATGAATTTCTCTGTTGGCTGTGGGGCAGCTCTGCTCTCTGTTCTCTGTTCGGCTCTGGGTTATTTTTTGTTTGGCCTGTTGCCTTGCGGCTAATTTAATTGCATTTTTATTGCATTTTGCGCGCTTCGCGTTAATATTGCGCATATTCAAGAGAAAAGCAGCAAATTTGCTGCGCACTGCATGCAGAATTCAATTAGGCCGCTTTTCAGGTGTTTTCTTTATAGCATTTTCGATATTGATTCTATGATTTGAAATGAGATTTGCTTCAGGTCTTACCCACAGGCGCTGAGTATTGCATAATGTGGGGCATTGAGTATACGCACTGTGGCAGTCCGGGCCGTGGGGCGAACATTTCCGCCTCACTTCAATGTGCATTTCAATAAGTTTTTGGATTGCGTTCGTTTATTCCCGGCGGCGCTGATTGGCGACATCCGCTTCCATCAGCTAACAGCATTTGAGCGTAGTTTTTATGACGAGGACAAGCATCAACAGCGGCGCAATCATCGTCCGCATTAGAGGCAACATCATTAAGTGCGCAACTTTTCATTACCAACAATTTAATTTGGAAATTCTGCCATTGCGGTCGCTGCATCTGTGCCGCCGGCTCACTTCCGCCTCAGCATTGAAAAAGCTGTCCGGCTCCTGTCGCGACACTGGAACTGCATTTGGCGAAAGTGTCCAGGCGACTGTTGACAGAATGCTTCAAAGTGCCGCTCGCTCCCCGTCAAGTTTTATGGAAATGAAAGAACACGCGCAAATAAAGAAAGCTCAACTGACACAGCACAGCACCCCAAAGGCGTCATTCAGTTTAAATATCAAGCACTTGCACAACTATCTGAGGACTGAAGCACTTGTCCGCATTAAATTTGACCCAACTCCATGGGAATTGCCCCGCAACAGCTTATAAATAAATATGATATGTGCTCAATGTCAGTTATCATGTTGTGCTGTCTTTCAGCTAACATTCTGATGAAAACTTTACAAAGTTTTTCATACATATAGAATGCCAATGCAATAGACTTGTTGAATATCAGTAAAGGTCTTCTTTTTATGCCCATAGGAGAGGCTTAGATATAGAAATATACAGCTGTGGTCAGAAAAATAGTAGTGCGACTGAAATGTTGAACAGCAAACATTTGTGAAAAACATATTTTGAAAACAATTTGAATGAATATATATAAATATATGTAAATATATATAAATATATATTAAATATATATTGAATATACATATATTGAAATATATATAAATATATATGTCGATTCTTATTTGTACCCTGAACCCATTGAAAATGGGAAATCAGGGTATAATGGTTTTGTTGAAATGTCAAATGTATGTAACAGGCAGAAGGAGGCGTGGCAGACACCATAAGGTATACCATATATGTAGCCGTGTCCGTCTGTCCATCCGTCCGTCCGTCCGTCCGTATGTGTGAACGCGTCGATCTCAGAACCTATGAGAGCTAGAGACTTGAAATTTTTTTGTAGGTCCCTGTATAGCATGCACAAGTCAAGTTTGTTTCAAAAAATCAATAATTATTCCCATTTCAATGATATCGATTAAAAACATTATCGAATTGCAGTTATTAAATTATATTTCGCACATCTTTGGAGCTAGAGTCTTTTGTATTTATTCTACATTCAATTACATTTTATAAAATTTTAATTTTTGTTATATTCTAGACACCGGCTAAAAAAAAAATTTTATTTTTTCATAATATAATTTTACAAGCTTAAATTTTTTCTGCTTTAATAAATACATGATTGAGTATATTTTCAAACGCAGAGCTGACGGGGTTCAGGGGATCTCCTAGTCGGACACAAAGACTAGAGTTTTCTTACTTGTTTTAATAGTCGTTTTAAAATGTTTTCAAAATATTATGTTTTATCATCGAATTTTGCTGTCCAATATTTCAGTCGCACTACTATTTTTCTGACCACAGCTATATTTAGAAAATATATTTACTTACCTCTGCAACAGATATGACGTTTTTCAATGATAAATATATTCGAGTTTTGTTTTTAAGCAAAGTAAAGAACTTGTCAAGTGAAGACATATTAATACTTGTTGCCTGGCTGATATATTTAAGTCTTCATACTCTTGTTCACTTCTATTATATTTGTGCAATGGAAATGAATCAGCTGTAAATAGTAAAGTAAAGTTGGAGTAAGGAAACAGTTGGAGAGTTAAATATATAAATATCCCAGATCCACTCGCATGCGACTGAACCTAAAGGCAGCGTGTGAGTCTGACCCGCTGTAGGAGACTTAACATTCGTGGATGGGCGTTATAAAAGTGCTCAAATAGTTGACGTCGGCACTCATCAGGTTGGCGTTGTCACGCCCCAGGGCCACCCGAAATTCCAGAGGGTGTGGCTGCAACTTTGACTGCGATGTAATTTGCGAAAAAAGGCTCCCCTACACACAGCGTGCGGCATTGAGGCAAGGATTGTCAGCTGCCCGCAGCAGTGGCAGCAAAAAAGGGCCAGAAGTTTTGTAGGTGACAGGAAAAAACATGCGACAAGTCATTTAAGCAATTTGCAGTGCCTGAAGTCGACCAAAAATAAAAAGAAAAAAAGAAAAACGCGAGCGCTAAAAGTATTTTGTGTGTTATGGCCAACAAATGGAACAACATTTGTCTATGGGCCACCGATCCCCATCTAGTACGACAGTCACGTGCCCCCCCCTTTGTGCAACATGTGCAAAACTTTGCCGAAATTACGGCTGTTGTGGCGGCAACTGCTGCTGCTGTTGCACCTGCCACTGCATGTGCCCTGAGCACTGAAACGCGCCGCATGTCGCAGCCAGCAGCAGAGAGTTGCCGTTGTTGTTGCTAGTTGCTAGGCGGCTTTGCAATTTGTAGCTGCACACGTAAGCAGTTAAAAGCAACATGGCCCGGCCGGCAGACAGAGTTGGTTGAATTGCGATTACGATTGTGATTGCGATTGCGACTGCGATTGCGATTGCCTAAGCTGTTGGGCCACGTGTTGCGGGTCTCCTGGTTTGCCCCATTGCATTAAAAACTAACTCGCGTCGCCATAATTGCTGGCCAAAAGGCTGTAAAGTGGGCCAGCCAATGTCTAAGTGCATTTCGCAATTCCCATTTCCAATTGCGATTGCAATTGCAATTGCAATTGATTTAAGTCATACGTAACTTGCAGCCAGCAATGCCATGGCCCTTACAATGCAATGCATAGAAAATCAAATGTTGCTCAACTGAAAACTCAATTCAATTCAATTCAATTCAACACTCGTTTAAGCAAATTGCATAAATTTTCAATACTCTTCAGTCCAATGGGTATGCCAGACTATAACATAATAGAAGTTGTGCTATGCATGCATGGGCAACAGCTGCGCAGCTTGTAAAAGACTGGCGTAAAGAACATAAATCAGAGAAACCAATTCTCACACGAGAACTAAAGTTCAGTAAAGTAACTTAAAAATCTTTAAAGGGTTTAAATTGATCAAATATTCAAAGAGTTTAACTGGGAAGAGAGAAAGCAAGATGACGGGCTGGAGAGAGTTGGGAGAAATAGTGAGTAGTTGAGGTGGAGAGAGAGAAAGAGCGAATGCGAGTGATAGAGAGAAAAGAAGAACAAAAGACTTAGAGAGAGAGAGAGAGAGAGAAAGAGAGAAGGTGATTTTCTCAGGAGAGTTAGTGAGCGAAAGAGATAAAAGAGCGTGAGAGAGAAAGTGAGAGGAAAGAAGAGATTGAAAGATTGAAAAACTAAGAGAGACAGACAGAGAAAGAGTGAGAGACAGAGAGAAAGAAAGAAAGAGAGTTAAAGAAAGAGAGTGAGAAAGAAGGAGAAAGAATGAGAGAGAGAGAGAGAGAGAGAGCGAGTGAGAGAGTGAGAGAGAGAGAGAGAGAGAGTGAGTGAGTGAGTGAGAGAGAGAAAGAAAGAGAAAGAAAGAGAAAGAGAAGAGAGAAAGAAAGAAAGAGAGAAAGAAAGAAAAGAAAGAGAGAAAGAAAGAGAGAGAGAGAGAGAGAGAGAGAGAAAGAGAAAGAAAGAGAGATAGACAGACAGAGACGGCTACAGAGAGAGAGAGAGAGATACAGAGAGAGAGAGAGAGAGAGAGAGTAAGAAAATACTAAAAAAGTAAGTAGGGCTGCACTGAAAAATGACGGAATTTCAATAACAAATTCATAACTAATAATTTAATGGAAATCAAATATAAAATTCTGCTCTTCCTGCTAGATAAAAGTTGAGAGAAAGAGATTCAGATACGCTCACTGCTAGAGCAAGATATAGAGAAAATATATGAAAACAAATATTACAAGAAACATTTATGATGCAGAATTCTAAAAAATATATGTAGGATATGGAAAAGGCGTATAAAGTCTTTCCAGATTTTTGAATGCCACTTCATACAGGGTATAGCAAGAGTCATGCGATTGGCTAGCAAAAATATTCATTTGTTCCGCAACAAGAGCCATGTTGCATATACATATACATATGTATGTATGTATATATAGTATTTATACATGTAACTGCACGCTCGTGAGCTTTGGCATTCAAATTCAGTAGGTTCCCCCAACTTGACTTTGCGGCAGAGTTCGGCAGCAAAAGTTGAGCTGGCAGCGACAATACAATTGCATTAATGATGTGGAGCGCCCAGAAGCAGGCAACACTTTTGGTAGCTGCAGTTGCGTGGCCAGAAAAAAAAGAAGAAACTCTGGTCGCTGCCAAACCTCAGGTTACAGATGGCGAAACACCTCCCCAACCATACACACAAAATCTCGTTAGTGTAGGTGTAATGCGCATGCATATGCATTTGTTGTTTTTGTTTTTGGTTTTTTTTTTGGAACACACGACAGCTGCTCACCTTCCGGAGCTGGGCTCAAGTTCTTGACATGGAAATGCAATTCCCTGCAGTGCAAAACCACATCAAGTTTTATGCATACTTGAATAACAAGTGCCATTGTTTATGTCGTTGTTGTAGTTGGTGGAAGCTTAGAATTTGAGTGCGCTGCACGCAGTCACCGTGTCGAAATGACTCAATGATTTTCTATGGCTACAACTAATTAGCACAGAAATGTAATTTAATTGCAAAAGCCAACGTCAATCAATTGTTGCACTTACTGTCAGATGCCAGGTGCAATCTATGCGCCAAATTTCTAATTACCTATAACAACAGTTGCCAAATCCATGCAGCAACTGGCAACAGCATTGACAGACAACAACACTATATTGTGGCTCCGGCAATACCTAAAATTATGCATTGGCCAACTTTGATTGGCGGGCAGTTCTGCGAACTGCGGACGCGTCTGTCGCATGGAAATCAAATTTCATGTATTTTAATTAACGCTGCATGCGAAATTCAAAATTATCAGAACACCCTTCCCATCCCCATCCCCATCTCCATCAATATAGCCTGCCAGCAACCAGCTCTGAGTGCAGCTTTTGTTTGTGCGAATCTGATGCTTTTGCCCAGATAATGATGTTGGTAATTATGAGCATCGCTAATTGGGAATGAAACGTAACTAATATTGTCGCGTTCAGTAAACAGGTAAACACTGCAGCTTCATTGCTAATTGCTATCCATTTACTTACTCAGTGTTTAGTATCTGAGTGCTTCCAGCATTCGACTAAGCGCGTTGAGTGCACCACAAAGGCTGTTGGCCTTTGCTAATCTATCCAACTGCCGTTGAAATATCCCAATCAATCAGTATCAGAATTGTTCATCATGTTTTAATTAACAAACAACATTTTAAAGCTTGATTATCTTTAAGTTTTTTCATTGAACAAATAATCGAACCTTTTTTCTGGCATTCATTCATTATGTATGAAATACTTTTTGGCAATGCTTCAAGCGTAAGCTTCCATGTGGCCTGCCTAGGTTCAATGTAGGCACTGTTATTTCGGCAACAGCGTATCGAATATTGGCGCCGCATCGACTTTTTTGGGTGCTCATTAATACAGGCTACAGCTACATCAGCATCAGCTATGCTTTGAATACTTTTTATCATTCTGCGTTTGGAGGTTGGTTTAAGATTTAAACTGCGGCGGAACTGAGTCGGAGTTTCGTCAACAATTTTAAATTATTTGCACACGTTACTCATGATTATGTTTGATGATGGCAAATCTTATGGAATACTTTAATAGCTCGATGATAACGATAACTTAAACAGCTGCTGAAAGATAGATATTGCAAATAGTATCAACATATATTTATAGTATAGATAACCAGTCAAAATGATCAAAAGTAATTTCCAATTATTAGCCAACTTTAATGCTAATATATATTTAGTGACTAAGGACATTTGTATATCCAAATATAAATTGAAACTATATAGAGTAGGTCTTGATCTTTTAGCTTGTATACAAATGACTTTAGGGTCGTCACCTGTACTAGCTTCACTTATGCATTGACCCACTATCATGTAAGTTCGTGCAGCAGCTCGAAATTGGTGTGCAAATTGTAGCAAATCCTTGCCCCACTGAGCGACTTAAAATATTTGTCATAGATTTGAAAAATGCGATTTTTCGAGCAAAACTGTTGGGTTTGTGGCAACAATTTTGCTGCATCTACAGACATACATAAATGCTGTAACCAGCCCTTCGTTTAGTGATTCGCATACGGATTTATTTCCCTTGTCGTATTTGCTTTAACATGAGTTTATCTCTCGAATAACCTTCTGAGCGTGGCAGACAACATTATTCTGTTTGGGCATTTGTTGTTGCTATAATCGCCTTAATGGACAACAAGTTTAACAGAACCGGCCATGGTTGCAGGCAGTTAAAAGCTAAATGGTTGGCCATTGGAGCTTAGCTAGCAGTCGATAAGGGAACATCAATCATACGCCCAGTTTAATTTCCAAGCATATTGTGCTCTAACTATTGTATATCCGCTTGGAAAGGCCTTTCAGCTGAACATTTTGCTGACGCCGTTAAATTGTTTAAACCGTTGCAGATTTCAGTGACGTGAAGGCGCTACGCATTTTAAACTCGGAGCTGGCAGACACCTTGGGCAATTTGCTGTCGCGTGCCTGTGCCAAGTCGCTAAACCCACATCAGATGTATCCGGAGCCGCATGTGGAGCACTTGTCACAGCTGTTGCAGCACCTGGATGCTGGGAAACGGCTGCAGGAGGCGTTGTTCCATCTGGCTGGTAAGTCAGCTTGTTTGTCATTTTAATGTTTAAGCAGCCGCTCCGAAGTGGCTAAGTGAAGTTTGTTGCCTGGTTGTCGCTAGCAAGCACACTTCCGGCCAATAGCTGTGCGAAAAGTGCACTTGAGAGTGCGGCCAGCCGGAAAGCAGCGAAGTAATGCCCTCCATTTCCATTTGCATTTTCAGGGCGCTGCGAGCAGCACTACGAAGGCAATCACTTCCACTTGGTGGCGGACACAGCCATCGCAGCGTTGCATGCCGCTAACAATTTCTTTGAGTGCGCCAAACCCTGGGAGCTGAAAGCGGGCGGCAGCTCACCCAATGCGCCACGGCTCGAGACAATAATCGCCATGACAATGGACGCGTTGCGGCTTTGCGGCATTGTGCTACAGCCAATGATGCCGCAGCTGACCAGCCGCCTGCTCGATAAGCTAAACGTGCCCATTGCACAGCGCAGCTGGCGTCATTTGAGCGAGAGTTTCGCAACGGCCAAAGCCGGTGACAACGGGCCCAAGAAACATCAGCTGGATGAGCAGAGCAGTGCACTTCTATTTCAACGTATTGTGGAGCAGCAGGATAAACCAGCAGAGCAGCGAACACAGTCTAAGACGCAATCCAAGCGAAGTAAATCCAAAACAGAACGAAAGACATCAGCGACCATGTCTTGAGTTAGCCTGGCACGTAGCTGTAATAAACTGTAACCGAGCTCGAGTAGTTCAACTCAACTCTTAACTCTCCACTGAATGTATTCATTTGGTTTCGCAGTGACATTTATGAATTGGGGCTTGTGGCGCGCTGCGTATGCCTAATCTAAATAGCCAGCCCAAGTGGCCACAAATCAAAGCCCAAGCAGCGCACAACTGAGCCCATTCTATTTACTGGCGACTGCCAAGGCTCCCACTTGGCCCGACGCTCATTAAAATCCACTTAATTATGCGCCAAGAGCGGAACAGCGGCGTCCGATACTAGAATCTATCTTGTAGTCACATTCCGGTCGCATATCTCCGGCATATTTTGTTATTTATTACACATAATTGAGATTCGTTCAGGTGCTCGCGCCTTATTTATGGGCAGTTGAGGCAAGTGATAAAACAGCTGCGCCATTCATAAAGTACTCAGTGATATAAGCTAGAGGGAAAAATGTTTTGATTCACAGGTCTGGCTACAGCAACTTGGCCTACCACAGTGACTGGTCTGTTATTTTTTTTTAAATTGCCAAAGCTGCGAATGAAACTTCAGACAACTAATAAAAAGTTTGAGCCAGCTGAGAAAAAATGATATTCAAGGCTGCCAAAGAAAATCTTATCAAACAATGCCGTGTGCAAGAGATTGTCGGAAGGCGCTTTAGTTGACCTGAAGCAGTATCAACAGCAGCTGCAACACGGCACGAGGCAATATTGATTGGCCTATTGCAACACATCTCTTTGCAGCCTTAAAGTGTAGAGTGTAAATGCTACATGTGCCTGTTGCCACAAAGTTCTTGCAAACAATAATGCGAGTTAATGTTGCCTGCCAATATTGCGCGCTGCCAAGCTGGCCAAAAGCGCCGTCTGCCAATTAATAAGGCTAACGCGTCGCACAATTTGCGAGAGGCTGTCGGATCCTGTGTCAGCTAGCCTCCGCCTGGCTGTAAAATGCGAACAGTTGAAGGGCTCTTGCAACTTTCAGGCGCTGGCAACAACTTGCCGCACATTTGTGTCAACGCACATGAAGTGAGTCTAATTAGTGAAACAGATACAGGCTGTGCAACTACGTGTAAACATCCACACCCACAAACATGCAGATGAGCACATATGTTTTGCATGCTTTAAGCTCTTGCGTTATTTTTAGAGCTTAAAAACAAAAAAGCAGATTTTATACGACTGCATTTGGACAGAGTGGAAATTGTTGCTCATTTGTAGTGCCAGCTGTAGTGTTAGGAAGTTTTTTGACTTTGATAAGTCCATCAGCATTTTGAACAAGATTCCATAATATCTGAGCTGTTTTTGTCAATAGAAGCTATATTATATATGATTTATCCACAGTATTTGTACTTTTCATATAGTACTCAATATTTGTATTGTATTTCTATTCCCCTTCAATTTGAGCTGTGGGAATAGAAATATAATAATCCGACTTAAATACAATTTCGTTCAACTTTAAAGTCTGAGATTGGTTTCAAACGCTTTTGTGTTTCAATAAATTGGAATGTGTGCGAGGCCAGTATCAGTATATGTATTAAGACTAGCAATAGGTGCTGGCGCCTATGAAGGCTATGTCATGCAGAATGTCCTGCGACACATATAGCCATGAGCAATGCTTTGCATGGTATGTGTAATGCTTGGCATCTTGGCTATTTCACATTAGTTGCGCCATTCTGCATTCTGCCGATGTCCCTTGTGACTAAATTTGTGCTGTATGTGTGTATGTCTGTGTGGGAACGGTCGAGCTAGATAAAATTATAATATTCCAGTTATTTTTGAAGCACACCTCATTTACGAGAGGCGTCAGACTGGTGGTGAAAATGCCAAAGGCGACTGATAGAATACGGATGCGCGACTAGTTTAAACTGATTGCGAAAGCTGCGAGAGCAACAACAATATGCTTGACTTGTTAGCTTTGCATAATAAATTTAATTATAACAACAGCCGGCAGCCTGGAAGCTGTGGAGCAGTGGATGAAGTGGCAGCAGAAGGACAGAGCTAGCCGCAGGATACCGAGCGCTGGTGGTCGCTGCAGTAGGTAATACGTTTAACAACTGCTCAGGCTTAATGCTGTTTTAACTTGAGCAGTAGCATTAAAGGTTCATTAGTGCTGTTGCACTTTGATTAATTGGATACGGGTATGTATACGTGGATGTTGCTATCGCTTCCATTACCTTTGAGCGCGATGCATAATTTAATTGCGTGCTGGTCTTACGTGGCGTATGTGCGATACTATGAAATAAGTGATTTGGCCAGGCAAAATGTGCTTCGGGCTGGAGTGTTACAACAATCGCAGATTGAGCTGAGCTGGAATGAGACATCAAAGCGAAAATTGATTTCGTTTCCTTCTACTCTTTAAGGATGCTGCCAAATGCCAACGGTATCCTTGAGCTTTTGTGCGCTTCTTCCGTTTGCAAATGCCAAAAAAATGCACGTGCATCACTTGAATGAAGTGCATACAGAAATCTGATAGAGTAGCTGCAGAACGAGCTGCTGATGCAAAATCAGAAGCGGCAGCAGCAACAGCAACAGCAGATGGGAGACGGCGCTTGACTTATAGAGCGTTGATTGCTTTGAGTTAAGTTGTCCGTCCGTTGGCTTCTTTAATATTCAAAAGTACATTTTTGCACTCTGATTAAAAATCGTACAGCTTCTCTAGCACTTTAATTTCTGCTCCACTGTCAGAGATTAAAGCAATATTGTTGTTGTTTCTGTTTTGATATTCTTTAGTTGTTGTTGCATTTGCTGTGGTGCGGTATTCGTGGTGCTTTGCTTAGTCAGCACTATTCTGGGGAATGCTCTGACTGCAGTTTCCAGTGAGTGATGTGGCAAGTTGAGCAGCTGCATGTGCTGCATGTGGCAAGTCATGACTAAAGTGTGCCTCAAGCACATCCGTTATGAACTGAGCTTAATTTCATGAATGATTCCTTATACAAGCAAGCAACAAATCTTTAGTTCTATGGAAAAATAAAAAGCAAAAAGAAAGCAGAGCATGCATTTTTAATTGTATTAAAAGTCAGGTATCTTTGAAACGAACATTAAAATTATAGAAAATAAACTGAGAGAATGTGCATCATATTTGAATGAAGCTGAAGAATTTGTTTTTTTTTCACAAAAGTTTTTCATATATCCTTATTTTAAATGAAGTATTTTTATCATTAAATATTTTTATTTTCATTGTTGTAGCTTAGCTGATGATGACATAATTTCATTGAAGATTTTTCAGTAAATTTACATTAGTATTCATATTTTATATTATTTTAATACCCTGAACTGGGAATTTTATTTATTTTTTGTCAAATTTGTTATAAAACATTAGTAAAAATATATTAATTCGTTCATAAATTGAAAAGCCCATATACTCGTATGTTTATTGAAATATCCGTAAGAGAATCGAAATTCCGAATATATTGTAGTTATGCTCATGCATTGTTGATATTATATGACTTGAACACAAATCAAAAAAAAAAACATATATTTCTTCTTGTTTTTATAAATCTGACTGAGTCAAATGCAACAATTTCATTGGTTTATTTTTTAACTTCCTGAAAAAATGCAGGGTTTACTTAGAGTCTTGCCTTGAGTTTACTCTCATTTAGTTTGTTTTTTTAGTAATTATATAAATAATTCGATGAATTTCTTATATCTTGGACGTATTTTGCTGAGTAGCTTACGCAAATATTCATAGTCATAAAAATAAAAGATTTAGTTTCTTCTTTTACAAAAGATTATGTGATACAAAAGGCAATTTATTGTTGCTTTATATATGTATATATATATATTTTTTTATTCTTTTCTTTTTTGACATAAATCTAATAATTTATAGTTTCTGTGTAAATATAACAAAAATTCAAACACATGGAATGCGGTTGAATTGCCACGAAATGATGAAGGGCCACGAATGATGAAGAGTCAATGTCATATAATTCAATAGAAAATCCAATTAAATATGTAAATAAAATAAAGCATATTTGACTTTTAATTAGAAAAACTCGTTAATTAGCGCAGCATTTTTTGTGGACACTGATGCTTGAGTGGGACCAGAGCAATAACAAATCCCACAACATGGACAGTATCAAGTATGCAATAATGTCGGGATAAGCCCCTTTTTGTGAACTATGTTAGCCAGTTAGAGATTCAGCTGAATGGCACTTAACTGCGCGGTTGGCCTACTTAAAGCCGAATCGTCCACTGTCTAACTGTTTTGCCGCTTCACATAATTTGTAATTAAATTTCGCTCAAAAATGCTACCAAAATCCTTAATCCGTTAGCATAGATACACACACACACACACACACACACATACAACGAGCGCTGCAAACTATGTGAGTCATTATCCCTTTTAATGAATTTTTTCTGCTTGCCCGGCTTTTGGTTTTCATTTTATAGTGGGCAACAGTGGCAGCCGCACTTTGCCTTTGCCATTGGCTCAGCCTTGCCTATGCCCCGATCCCTGCCGTGCTGTGGCCCACTTGTCGTTGCAGCCGTTGCCAAAGTAAATATTTTACTATGCCACTATTTGAAGCATACTTTCAGGCTGTCGGCGCAGCTGGAGAGTCGACAGCAACAAAAACAACAAGACCAACACTGCGGAAGCAACAGACTGGTAGCCATTTTATTTTAAAATATTTTTTTTAGGTCACAATGTCGTAGAACTTTTATTAACCTCACGCTGAAAGGGTGTCTGTTTGCGTGTGTTGCTCGAGTATTGGTGTTTGGTCTTGTTGCTCCAAACATTAAATAAGGCTAAGTGTTGGCTCTTGTTGTCTGTGGTATCAGGCAAGTAATAGGTGTTATTGCTTGCTTATGCAATTAATTTACACTTTTCACGACTTTAATGGTGCCAATATAGATTACACGTAGATTAAAGCTGTTGTTGTTGCTTTAAGTTTTCTGTATTTCTAAAAGTATCTTCGATTTTATTTTAGTAAAGATCATACTTTTGCTGATGAACTGAGGTGAATCAATTTGCAGCATTCCAACTGGCGACTATGACAATGCAATAAATATGAGCAGAGAAAACGGCAAAGGGGCAGCAAAGGGAGCAGCTAGAATGTTATGCAAAAGTGTAATATAAAGCGTGGGCAAACAACAGCTTGAGCCCAAGACGAACAGGACGACAAAGAGAAAGGCGCCGACAGTCAACAAATGAGCGCAAGAAAATTAATTTCCACTGCAATATTCTCTCTCTTGCTGTGCCTTTCAGAGTGTGTATGTGTGTGTAGCTGTTTAGTTGTAGAAGTGTGCAGTGTGCTTGTACAATGTCAAGGTTTGTCTGATGCAATTACTTACATTACACAAAATATTTACATAAAAGCCAAGCCATCATATATATATATATCCAGTTAGTGTTTAATCAAATAGTGTTATCTATATGTTTACAATAAATTTGAGTTCAGATTGACTGATTAACCAATATTCCCCTAATCAATAAGGAGTAATGTCTTAATATTTTTTTAAAGCTGTCATTGAAGTTTTAGAGAAATTTTTAGAAAATCCAATCTCCAAGTATTCGAAATGAAAATTGTATAAAAAAAATCATATGACGTTCAGCTATAAAACTGTTATGTCTATTATATATATATATTAATAAGTGAGAGACTTTAGAAACAAAGTTCATTTATGTTTTTATATTTTCTTTTCAAGTTAATTATTTAATGAAAACTAGAAATCTACATAAATAAAATGAAAATGAAATACTAATTTCAAAGGTACAAATATATTAGTAGGTTTAAGTATCATGGGAACTGTAAGTTAAATATGTGAATTCCAATCGACATTATTTAAAATAATATTAAGTTTGGCTAAGCTGGCTGCTTTTGATAATGAAAACGAGATCTGAATTCCCAGAATCAAAGCAATTTGATTTGATAGTCCTGTACGCCGCAGTCCGAGAGTGAATAATGTGTGCTTTCTGTCAAAGGTTACATACATGCATTACTCGGCATAGCTAAAGTACACATTGGCAGCTGTGAGAACATCCGAACTAAGACGAACTAAGAGACTTCCATGCGCTCAGTCTGTAATCTATAGGTTTGTATGAGACCAATGCGAATCGGAGTATTAATTTTCGAATATGAGTGAAGATAACTTAGAGAGAGAAAGAGAGAGAGAGAGAGAGAGCCTGTTGCCATGTCATTCGACAGGAGTGAGGTTTGTCTGCAATGCCAAATGTTGATGCCTTGGACTGAGAGGTGCGTTGCTGCAGTTACTAATTAATGCCACTCCACCTGGTACCGGATTGCTTTCATATCAAAAAGCACAATAAAGCCAATTAAAAATGACAATGACATAAAGACAAAGCCTTAATACGTCTTTTGACAATAAATCCACTTGATTTCCTCTTGTATGGCACAACAGACAGACTTGACTTGACTTGATGTGTAAGACAACCGGAATAAAGGACTTGCCCTTCAACAGTTGGCGCTGAGCCGCTTTAAATGATTTTTATTTGTTTCGCTTTGTTTTTGGCTCCGAGAAATAAAAGTTCCAACAAAAAAAAAAAAAAAAGAAAAGCCAAACAAGCAACAGCCTTAAATTTGTAGCTACATTTCGAGGTACCACTACATAAAAATAAGAATAAAAATAAATTACAAATCTGAGTGGGCCTTGTGAGCATAAATCTCATCAATCAAATGGAATTGTGCGCATAAAGTTATCGGCTCAGCTTAAAGCAGATAACTCAACTAAACTCCAAGCTGCAAGTGCTTCGACTTTACCTCTCAGGCTACGACCCTTTTTGTTTTGGGACTATTTCAGTTTATTGTTACAATCAGTTAAAGCGACCCCCGGGCACGCCTGCAACCGGAATCGTATTGTAAAACCAGCTTTGGGCTTATATCTAAATTTTACATTTAACTTGTATATTTGTATGCTATGCAAGCATTGGGGCAGCTTTAGGGCTTTTTTTTTTGTTATATTTTGTTGTTTTTGGCTCTTCCATTAAAATTTCAGAGTCCATCGAGTGCAAATTATATTCATAAAAACAAATGGGTTTTCACTTTTTTATGCATTTTGAAGTCTATTGTGGCCCTGGAACTAGTTGTAACAATATGTAGTCCATAATTAAATATCGATTCAAATATTTATGCAATTTGCTTTTTACAATACGCTTGATTTGAAGTTCTATTGTGTGCTGCTAATGCATTTATATAATATATATATATTTTTTTTTTCAAACTAGAAATATTTCCGAATATAACTAACTATATTTATTTTACGTTATTATAAAAGAAATCATATATAAATTTGACCAACTTTACATGCTAGAATTAAAGATAAATGTGTTAAATTAATAGATATATTGAATACAAAATATTTTATCTATTATTTATATTATATTTATATTAAAATCTGAAGGATATATATGTAAGAATTTCTTTTTTTTTTGTATGACTAGTACTTTAAAAACTAACAAAGTAAACTATGACTGTGACAGTAGAAGTTTTGTGTAAATGATAATTAGAGTAGTGTAGGAGAGTTATGTGGTAAGTTTAGAATTAACAGAGTTTACTGTGGGGGATAAAACTATTGGAGTGGTATGAAGATCTGTAAGAGTGTTTGTAATAGAGTTTTAAAAATTAGAAACAGCTTCTGTAATTGCTTTTTGGATTGGCATATTGATTTAGGCTGATATAGGATAATTGGTGTGTATGCTCAGCATCCGCATGTTTTCAAATGTGTGTTACCTTTATCATAAAATGTAATTCTGGGCTTTGGAATGTTGTAAGGAAAGCAAATGGAAATATAATATATATCTAAAAATAAATAGTTTTACATATACCAAATTTAAATTCGACAATCTTGATAGCTGTCAATCCGTCATGTTAAAGAGCACACTATCTGAGGCTATAGATAATTAGACGAACCCAAGATTGAGCAAGATTTATTTTCATTTACGAAGAATCTGTCTAAGTCTAGATTAACTTTGAGCGAGCGATAAATGAAAGAATAAAACTATGATATAAGACTTTTAATAATTAATGATTTGTATTCTGACTACTGAAATATTATATACATATAACTTACATAAAAGAATTAACATTTATCTAGACGGATATCTGATATACCTCACCTTGTCGACATGCAAGACATGCAAGCAGCTCAGATAACTTCGTTTTTATTTCCGAAATTTATAAAAATGAGTAAGTTAATAAATGTATGGGATCATAAAACGGCCTGCAAATATCAAAAACGTCAAAAATTTAAAATGTAGTCTTAAATAAGGTAAAAAGCGTTAGCCTTTGACAAACAAAAATTTGGGCTCGCGTCCTTTGCGTTCAATTAAGTAAGTGAATTATTTATGAAAAGTCAGTTGGCTTTTAGAATATTTAGCAACGTTAGCACCGCGCAGTTGGTTTACTTAGCTGAGCTACGAGTCGATTTGTGTCAATTTTGTGTTGAGTGGGGCACAGCTGAGCTGACGTTAATAGATTTTGATTATGGCCCAACAGGCTGCCGCTTGACATTTGTGTGTTTGGAGATTTCAAAAATGTTGGGCCAACGTCAATTGCAGTTTAAGGCATGCCGAGTCGCTAATAACGGCTAGATTGTCGCTTGCCATGCGCCCATAGATTCTTGGTAATAAAACGCTTAATGCTGTTGGGCAACCTTCCACAAGAAAACTTTTGGTGCTGTCGATATTTTGAAAAGTTGTTGCTAATTTAGCTAAAGCACTTCAACAACTGAAATTTGGAGTAATTAACGGCAACGTTTGTTGACGGCCTTCTCGATGGCTCAGTACTTTTATAGACTTCAACATTGAAATGTGCAGAAAGTTTAAAATTCGTTTGAATTATGCAGAAAGTTTATGCAAAGTTTCTACTAATCGATAAACGAGGTAAGGCGGGGCACGAACAATATGCTTTATCGAGTATACGAAATGCTGGCTAAACGCCCCAAAGGACGTATGTGTGCGAATATGTGTATGTGTCTGTCTGTGAAACAAAGCATGATTAATGATAACTGTGGCCAGCAATGTATATATCATTTCGGTTAGCAAATAACAAACATCAGAGCGAGCCACAGCCCGAGAAGGACGCAGCGCAACAGCCAGAGCCCACAGCCAGAGTCAGAGCCGGAGTTGTAGCCAGAGCTAGAGAAATCAAGATAAATAACGTTTGAAATGTTGCTGTTGCTTTTCACTGAAACAAAATTTGTTACACACTCGAGTGAAGCGCAGAGCGCAGACATGTTGGGATATGTTCTTATTCGCTTCCTCATACCCCTGGCCTCTATATAAATAAAATGGTACAGCACGCTCACCAGGCGGCAACAGCAACATCAACAGCGTCAACAACAACAAAAACAAAAGCATTAAGCAACCACAGCGACAACGAGCACATTTGCAACATTTATTGAGTCGTTGAACGAGTTGAATGAGTTTGGATTTTATTTTTAAACGCTCACTGGCTGAAGCAACGGCAACAAGGACTAAACGAGCATACGCTGTTTAAATATTGATTTCCGAGCAGTGACAAACACGCACTCACACACACACACAGAACACACAGACACACGCACGCACATACACACAAACACACACGCAATCACAAATTGACACACGAATATTCAAATGCAGAAGCATCGAGGGCAACCACACAAATTGACAACAAGCTCTGCAATGAAAAGGCAAAAACAAAAATATAAAAAAATGGCAATTGAAATTTGTTTTTGTATACTCTGTATTCATAAACTATGAAGATGGAGTGTTTCAAGCAGTGTTAGTACTTTCCAATAGCTAAGTTCTTTTAGCCTTATCATTGTGGTAGTCATATAAGTCTTAAAGCTTAAAAAGAGAAGTAGGACAATGTTGTGCCAGCAGTCGATAGCGAAGTGAGCTGATAATACAGATGGGAGGAAGTAGAAATAACACTACAGACAAGCTGCTCACTTTCTGGATGTGTATAACGTGGTTAAAACAAACAAACTGAAACATACCTCTGTCTTTGAGCCTGTTTTCCATCTAATAGAACATAGACCAATTATATATATTGCAGGGTATCTACTAGTTGAGCATGCTCTCTTGTTGAATAATATAAAAGCGTGAATATTTGTTTAAATTTACAGTTCTATGGGAATAAATAAAAAAAAAGAATAACATATGCATGCATGCATGCAATTAATCGAGCTAAGTGCATTTTAAACTGAAATAAAGAATTAATCTAATTTATGCTTTGAATCATAATTTAAAACGTTTATAATTCGTTTAACAAAAACCGCGCTTGAGTGCAGTAGCTCTCCACAGACTCGCAGTGCTGTGGGCTATGCTGCTCTTGATATGGCCGAACTCGACAACACCAGAAATTGTTTGTTCACTATGTGGGGACCTTAGGCTGGTTGGAGCTTGCAAACTTGGACTTGGTCAAAGCTAAGCACAAACGCAGCATAATGAAGCTCATTGAGCAAAGATGCCTGTGGCAATTACTGCTCACCAGTTGATGTGCACTTAGCGTGAGCATGTGGCCAATGCAGCTGACCAGCTGACCAGCTGACCTTAAAGCCGATTGACTTAAAAGCGAAAAGCAATTGCGATGAAACTTTTAACTACAATTGGCAAAGCTGATTGCTTCCTTGCACTGGCATCGTAAATGCTTGTGGTCATTATCTGTGCAACGAGAAAAGCAATTTACCAGCTGATAAAATATTTGCAACTTTAAATGCAAGTGAGGGCAGCTCTTCCGAAAACTGGTCGTCAGGTGCAAGACGCAAAATCGATAAACTCTAAGCCGCAAGAGTTGCAAGTATGAAATAAAGTTTGAATTTGCCCAAAGGGACGAGCACTCTTCTAGTCAGTCAGTCAGATAAAATACAGATAAAATTGTTTTCACGTGGCAAACTATGCGTTAAAATATTGCCGCCAGGTGAGTCGTAAGTTAGCTGCCACCAAATGCATGTTGCACTTTCTTTCAGTTAAATACCCATTTCGAATCTGTTCTCTTCAAGGATCATAGTCCTTAATGTGTCAGGGCTTAAATCCTCAAGTTGATAGCTAGTTTTCCCATTATTTTTTACAATTGACTAAGCGCTGTCTTATTTGTGATATTCAGCAAGAGCTTGCCTTGAACTTGAACAGTTTATTTAAATATCTTTTGAGTGCTGGCTGAATGCCTTACAATTTCAATAAGACCTTTCACATATGCTCGAGTTGAATGTATTTAATGCTGCAAAAGCTGAGCTATTTTTATGCACCAGGAAGCAAACATCAAATATTTACCCAGGAATATTGCAAGCATTTTGAAGCCATTTAACCATGCCAAATTATTTCAAATATGGAAGGGAAGATAAAGTACGTTTAGATTATGTTTTCCTAGTATTTTGTGTAAACGATTAGCAGGATCATAATTTCAAATGGCAGCAATAAACACGCAATTACACAAATGGCATTTAAATACTATCTAAATTTATTTTATTTGCTTAAAATATACCAAGAAACAAATATTTTAGTCTCTCTAAAATCTCAAAAAACACAAAAGTGTTTGGAAGTACTTAGCACAAATTTAAGCCCCACGTGACATTTATTGATTGAGTTTTGTTGTTGTTCAATTTTATACTTTGTCTCTAAATGTGAAGTCATATTTATTGTGTTCCAGACAATAATCCGCTTAAAAACGTAGACACTTTGCGCGGCTTTATAAAAATACAGCGAATTGTATAACAGCCATATTATGTTTTCTTACGAGTTTAAAACTCATTTGCTGAATTTTTGTACATTATTAAATATAATAAGATATTCAATGTCTGAAAAGAATTAATTATAAACAGATAATTAACAACAATAGAGTACATATAGCTGATTAAGTGAATTATGCAGATGTTTAGGCCTGTTTTTGCTTTTTAATAAGCCAATAGAACTTAAGTGTAAAGATTAGAGGAAATTAGTTTAAAATTGGTATTATAGTTGTATATTCCTTATTAGATGTACATATAAAATTAAGGTAACAGGTTATCAGTAAAAAATTTTTTTATTAAAAAAATCTATGTGAATTTGAATTAAAATCCTAAAATTATATAATGCTTTATTATTGACTGTGTCATTCCAATACATTCGAGCTGACAAATATCAAATGCTAAAAGCAATAATTCAATTTTAGCATTGTTTATAAGACTCAACACAAACTGACATACAGATGACCTTTTTTCTTTGATTAAATATTATTGTTTCAAACCGCACTGTTTGAATGACTGTATGTGCAGCTGCAACGGCAGCTCTCTTGACTAACGCATTGATTCTGATTTATCTACTCGCCACAGAGCATTATACTTAAGTTGTACGATGATTGATGTTGGGCGTCGGGCACATCAATCATCAAGTTTTACGCTTCAGTGATAATTGATTGATTTGCCATAGCCCACACTTTTGAGCAGCTTTAAGTTTGCAAGCAAGTAATGCGTACAAGTTGTCCATACATTGCTAATAGGGTTGCGAATTTCACTTGCAAAACGTGTCTTTTGATTTTATATGCAATGCAATGCCACTTGGTTGGCAGAGAGACCAACGGCGAAGGACTTGCGATAGTTCAAAGTGCATAAGGCTGTGGCTGACTGCAACCAAAATGTTGCTTGTAGCGGATGTGGTGCTTGCTGGAGTTGTCAGCGTTGCGGTGGTTTTTGTACTCATGCAGAAAAATGCATACATTTTTTCCACGACACTCTTTCAGCCAGCCAGAAGCCGTGCTACACAACTTTCCACAGTGGCCCCAAATTGGACGTGTACTTGTTATTTTCCACTCTGGCAAGAACCTTTTGATGTTTTTTTCCGCCTGGTCGTAGACTCTGCTTAAAGCTATTTTAAAATGATTGGCTTTTATGTCAATATGGATCTTACTTGTCTTTCTCTCCTGTTGTGGTGGTTTTGGCGTTTGTTTTCCTTGTTTGTTCCGCTTGAGTATCTTTTACATATTCTTTTTCTGCTGTGTATTCTTTTACAGCTTGAATTTTGAGTGCTCCAATAAAATACAATAAATATACAAATAATTTTTATTCGTTTTAGCTGACATTTCACCTGTGGGCGAATGTCGCGAAATTCTTGTCGCATTTTAATAGCGCTCAGACATGTTGGTCCAAGCAACTTGGCATTTGGCATGGGGATGTTTTACAGCTTAAATGCGTAAACTTTGCCGCAACTTTTAGTTCAGTCAGTCCGAGTGGGAGGTCAAGAGCAAGCTGGTGTTCAGCTATTTCATTGAAACTCGGCTTAAATATTAAAAATACATTTCGAAACCCACCCATGCCATTTCGTCTGTGCTTCTCTATCCCTCCACAAACTTCGATAGCAGCCGGCGTTGGTAAAACGGTCTGCCATAAATCTTCCCTCGCACATGTAGCAGGCAATAAGAATCCAAACAGAATTAAATTAAAACGGCAGCTTCTGCTTCAGAGCACAAATCAAATTTTCGCACCGTGGCGCAAAAAAAAGAAAGAAAGCGAAAACGAATGAATAACAGAATTTGAAAACGTAATCACATTTGTCGTAAGTTGTCGAAAACTGAAGCGTAAAATAAGCATTCGTCACTAAATTTTATTCTTCACATTTGGCTGCCGCAACGAACTTGAAATAATTGTGTGTATATAAATTTGGCACAAGCGAATCAGACTAGAGTGACCGACTAGAATATATCCTAATGCCTACTTAATATTTCAATCATAGTCAGTATTCATTCTCTTGTCTTCTCTTGTCTTCTCTTCTCTTCTCTTCTTTTTTCTTCTCTTCTCTTCTCTTCTCTTGTTTTCTCTTGTCTTGTCACTTTTAATCTCCCGATATTGATAAGGTACAGGGTATTTAAAAAGGTACGGCCACAAATACTGTACATACAAGAGGTTTCGGATTTGATGTTGATTTCAATTTGGCTGGTGGGCATCAGGTGGGCGGACAATGGGCGTGTCAGTTAGTCAGTGGGGCGCGTTAAAAGTAGCACGCGCAATTGATTTATGAAAATTTATTGCGCACATGTGGCGTATACGCAATTTCGGTGGTATGGTATGGGCTTTCTGTGGTGAAGCCTAAAAACACTATAATTAACAACAACAGCGATGCGATGGATTTTCAAAGGTTAGGGTACCTGGCGGCTTATTTGTTTAATGGCGAAGCTTTTTTAACAATATATTAACTGTCGTTCTTATAAGCTTAGATGATTGTTGAGCGAAATACGCTTTTAAGTCTGCATTATAAATAGAGATCCATCATTCGTTTTAATATAATATATATTTGAAGCATATTCAATTCTTGGGTTGCATTTACTTGCTTGCTTGTGCCCACCCTATTTAACTGTTATTTTATTGATGCCCATTGTCAAGGGCAGAATTGGCATACCCATGTCTGCTATCTGTCTGCTATCTGCGGCTGTTTTTTTGTAATGTACATTGCATGTTTGATACGTCGCATCAAATGGCATGCCTCAAATGTCGCTGTGCGTGCGTGGCAATAAAATCCAAGGCATTAAAGTTAATGAGCCCGAAAAAAACAAACAGAAATTCGTGGGTGTTATTAGAGCAGCCACGCCCATCGCAGCTTTCATCACCTAATGAAAATCGTGGGCATATTGCATCGCATCGTTTCATAAAATCAGGACAGCTCAGGCACAGGCGAGCTCATAAAATGACGGCGATCGGCGACTACCGACGACAGAAATGGCATAAAATATACGCAAATCGTTGTTGTTGCTGCTGTTGTTGATGCTGTTATTGCTATGGGCGTACATAAATTTGACACAAATATAAACAAAAGTCCAGAGAATTCGAGTCAGCAGCTGATTTATGAGATGATAATAAAATGAAATTGTTGTTCATATGCCTCGTTGAACGGGAGCACAACAAGTGTGCGTATTGTGCTGACTATCAAATAGTATACTAGAGTAAGGCACTCTGGCATTGCCTGTCAGTTAGACACTACTTACGACTACATTCTTCAAAGTACTAAATAACAATCATACAAATTCCGAGTTTTTTTTTAAAAGCTGCAACATGGACCCAGTCTCAGACAGCAATAGCCGAGACGACAATAAATCGTTGGATAGTTCGTTTTTCGAAACGCTATGGCCACTGATACTGGATGATAATCAGTGTCGTGTGGAAAGCGAATCTACTGAATTTTTTATACCGCGCATAACATTCGATTATTTGCATTGGCACACCTTGCTGTCCAAGGTAGGTTTTCCTGAGTATGAGCAGCCACATGATTTGCGGTGCTGCCAGGCCGCCAAAGATGAGGAAAATACCGAGAAGTTGGCCGAAGCTGAAGCTAATAAAGCCGTTGAAGAACTCAATGATATGGCGTTTGGAAACTATCAACCGTCTGGCTCACGTGCCATCATGCGTATTGATAACGAAGTTAAGCATCAATGCGAGGAGCAAGAACACCGCCAGCGCTTGGCCTATTCCTTTGCCAATCGAAAATATCCGTGGACCATGCAAAGACCAGTCCATGAAATCAGCTTTCTGCTCACAGATGAGCTGTGCGCGGATTTTCAGTGCCCAATGGAGCGTGGCATCCTGGAAGGTATCTATCACTATGACTGCAAGCTTATGATAATTGATGCTAGCACTGAAGTCTGTGCCGATGATTTCTTGCGCTGGACTAAGTTCCGGCCATATGTCCAGATGTTGTGTCTTGTGCGCTGTCCACGTGTCCAGCGCCACCTGCAGCTACTCAATGTCTTCCACACTATGCTAATTGAGGAAAATATGTCGAATACTTGGCACGATGAACTGGATTGTTCCCTCCGCTCTGGACTCAAAGAGGCCAAGAGATTGGAGCTCTTCAAAAACTGCTCCGATGCATTTGTTTTTATTTTCTCGCGTTATCGTGGCATTTGCACTTGCGACACCTACAAAGTCTTGCGCCGCACTTGAATATTGGCATTCTAATTGAAAAATTTACTTATTAGCTTTTCAATTTATTTTACTATCGATGTCCAAAATTAAAATCAAAGTCCATGTGTGAAGGTCAGACTACTACAGAAGTTTTCAAAGTTTAAAAAGTTTTTCCACGAAGCAAGTTAACTTTTATTAATATAAACAATATATTAATTAATAACAAATCAACTGTTATAAAATTAAAAAAAAAAAATTACAGCGAAAAATATGATGAGAATCATTATTAGGAGGCAGAAAAGATACAGCGAAACAAGAACTGTAGCAGACCAGAAAAACTTTCTGTGCATTTTGGATAAATTTACTGCGTGGAACTATGGGTTTATTACTCAATTCGTATTCTTATAAATCAAATGAATATTTTAAGTCTTCAATAACTGTGCATATTTAAAAAAAATTCAAGTGAATAACTTTTTCGTTAACTGAGAAATAAAATTAATGCTAAAATCCAATGTAAAAATGCATAAAGAAATTGTGCTATTATAATGTCATTAATGATAGTGAAATCATATTTTATCTATCTTATTTGAGTATATGGTTAACGAATTGGCATAGCTTTGCTGGCTAAAATTAATGTTTTGGAAACAGACCATTGGCATTTTAGAGAGAACTAAAATGTGCATAGTTCTATGGGAGAGAAGTACGTTTGTTGCGACCTAGTTCTATTCAAAACTTTTCAGATTATTAGCAATTATTTAGCAGAAAATCGAGCGCACTCGCATGGAACTTCAGTTGATCTTAAAGTGTTAAAGCCCAGTGGTGGCCCCATGCGAGGTATTTATGTCTAAGTAGTTGTGTAGTGGCTGGCTAAAGTTCCAATTAACGTATGGCATAACCCCGCAATGGCAATCAAAGTTTTTCGAGTGCATACAATTTACATGGCGCATGCACTTCCTGCAGCTGGTAATAGGCAACTGGCATTGACTGTTTGGCAGTTCGCCGCGGAAGCAATTCGCCTTGAAGAGCAGTCAAATTGGTCGGATATAGATGTCTGAATGTGCTGGTAGAAGCATTCGGGCCATGCTTGCGGCTGTCACGAATGCCAGCAGCGTCAACTTTGTCGGCCATTAGCCCCGAAACTTGGCAGCAAGTTGGCAGCCAAGAAGAGCCATATTTCATTTTCACTTATTATATTTGGCAAAACGAATGAAATTTACGAGAAATCTGAACAAATTACCACAAAAGCTTAACAAACTTGAGCTGATTATAAAAGTTGGTGTGAAAAAAGAAGCCCCCTGCAAGCCAGAGCTACAACAATGTCATCCATCCCCAAAGCTGAAGGTGTGTAGTTCCTCCAGCTGAAAATCGAAATTGGGTGCGTTTATTGTTGTTAAAAGTTTTGCTACTTTAACAACTACATACTGACAGTTGCGTGTACCAGAATTTTCAATATAATATTTACATACAAACATTTTGCGTTACAGTACTAAAAGTTGCCTTCTGTCTGATATAATCTATAACTTTTCATTTAATAAGTGAAAATTGTGGCGCCAGTGCAAAGTTTTATCAATGCCACGTTTTTGGTTAAGACCAGAGCAATGTTCTTATAGGTGGGAAATGCTGCGAGAAGGGGATTCTTTCCAGTTTGATTGTATTTGTATAAAAGTAGATAGTATGCAGGTAGCATCTGCGCCTCTGCCGTCAGACTCGTTTCGCTCAAATGCACTTGTGCTAGGAACCGAGAGCGAATCAGAGATGCACAGAGAGCTCGAGTGTGGGAGAGAATTATTCAAACCGGTTGAGATTAAAGTCGAGATAGAGAGAAGAGAGTGAGAGAGAGTTTATATTTTGTAATGCGTATCAAAACATAAACAGTGTGCTAAATTCATTCAAGCGTCAATCTAATTGGACTATACGAGTATAGAAAACATGAGTTTTAGGTTTTAGTATACTATATAGGTATACTGACCTATGAGCTCGCAATTTCAGCTTAGACAGCCGAGGGGTCTACCGGGCAAAGCCCGAAAACCTGTCCTGATGTTTGCTTCGTCAGTCGCTCTTACGTTCGGGTATTTCACAGTACGCAGAGAGCTAAGTGTTGGCGAGCGTTGAGCGGGAATTTTGATAATTCCAACTTCACGGGCAATCGCGATGCTCAGTTCTCGCCCAGCTGCTATCAGTTACAGTTCTGAAACGACATTCAATGGGAATCGTGAGCCAAACACTGAGCCTCACTGTGCTAGGTCTTTGCCTACGCATTGCTTTGACCCAGCGCTTGCCACCCAATGGTTGTGGCAACATATTCCAGTATCGGCGACAGGGAGATCAATGGATTGGGCATGTTACCCCGCCACAAGATGGCCTCAAGAGCGTCAGCTGGACTCTGCGCTTTGTTTCGCATGGCGTTAACAGGGTACGTATGTAGGTAGACACAGCGAGTATTTTTGGCAAAACCCGTTTCTAACATTATTTGCTTGCACCTACAGCCTGGCAAGATAAGTTCCATGGCACCGTACCCGAATAGGGAAATCGCTCTACAGCATATGCATGATGGTGGCCGTGCCGAATGTTTTGTCCGCTTTATTGGCTACGGTGATGAGCTGCCCAAGATAGTGCGCATCGAGTTAAACGGCCAAGTATTATGCACAGCTAGTGAATGTGAGTAATCGAATAAAATTGATTAAAAATTCAATTACGTAGTTAAGCAGTATCATTAAACGCAATTATTGGACATATGCTATATTATTTGAAATGGGTAATTAGCAGTATACAATCGAAGTTGAATAGTGGCTTACACAAACTTTTTTGCATACCCTACAGATATCAAATTCAAATATGTTAGATTCCAGTAACAGAAATTTGAACTGCAAGTATACAAATTTCGGGGTTTTGAATACTTAGTTTTCTTGCTTATAAATCTATTTTTTTAAAATTAAATTAAATTTTTAATATTAATGTTTTTGGTATTGATCTCATATTTTTTAGATGACGGATCTTCCACAACATCAACGCGAGAGCTGAACATGGCTGTTTCGTCAACGACCACATATAAAATGAACGAAACTCCACCGGTGCCCACAAGAAGAGTACCACAGTACAAGCCGATAGATGCGGAATCATTCTTCAATCAGCTAGTGACATATTCATCGATACCAGCAGCGACAACAACTAAATTCACTACATTCACTCCGAATATACCTAGACCGACTGCATCGAATGATAATCCATTTTTGAAGCCGCTGTCAAGTAGAAAGCCTGTTGTCACAGTGGATACGCGGCATGATCCAGTGGAGTATGAGTGCGGCGTGGAGGGTTTCGTTGGCTTACAGATTGGAGGTGAAACCTTGCCCAGGGGCCGTTTCCCCTGGCTGGCCGCGCTCTATCACGACAGCAACGTGGATCCCAATAAAATTGAGTTGTCCTACAAATGCGTGACGACGGTGATCTCGGCACGAACCGTGATAACAGCAGCGCATTGCATCTACGGCTTAACGCCGGCACAACTAAGAGTTTATGTGGGACGTCATGACATAAGTATGCACCCCGAAAAGGATGCCACTCTCATGGCCGTGGAGACCGTGCACACGCATCCGGACTTTGTGGGCAATCTGGTGCCTGATTTGGATGTGGGCCTACTGGTGCTTACCGAGCGGGTGCAATACTCAACCTACGTCCGACCTATTTGCTTGTGGACCAGCAGCACCTCGCTTGGCATCGATGACAGCGAACAGACTGCTGTCGCCGGTTGGGGAATTGATGCGAATTTCAAGCCAACGCGCTTTCCTTCAACAGTCAACGTGAGGCCAGTGTCCCAGGAGCAATGTCTACGTGAGATGGTTACCGCCAAGGACTTTTTAACGCCCCGCACACTCTGCGCAGGCAATAGCCAGGGCCATGGCCCCTGCCTGGGCGATTCCGGAGGTGGATTAATGGTGCTTCGCAACAACCGCTGGTTCGTGCGCGGCATTGTCTCGCTAGCCCAACGCTCTGGCAATGGCTGCGATTTGTCGCGATACGTCATCTACTGTGACGTTGCTCGACATCTCGGTTGGGTAGAACGGAATATTGTGAGATGAGCGCTAACAAATAAGTTAACAAAATAAACAAAGAGCTGCCTGCTTATCTCGTAATAACCACGCTTATGTCTAGTTTACGCGCTGGAGGGGTGCGCATTTTTTGCTTTCCGTTCTCTGTTTGCAGTTTTCACTCAACACTCTGTACTCTCACAAGATTTTCAATCGGAGAACTCGGCTTTATCAGCTCCAGCACGATGCAGTATTTCCAGTTTGCTAAGCATACTGGCTCAACACTCAGAGCTGTGCACTCAGTGTAATTGAGCTGCTAATATCGAATGCAGTTATATTCGCCCACTGCCGCTTGTCGCATGTGCATTCAATAATTAGACGAGATTTTAACTAGAATTGCTATTTTTTTAGTTTTGTTTTTTTACATTCCAATGGACACGCAGCTACTGCTGCTGCCGCTGCTAGTGGCCATGGTGTTAATGGCTTCCGTTGCCCAGCGCTTCCCGGAAAACCCGTGTGCGCAGTATTTCCAGTATGTCCAGAGTGGCATTGGCAGTTTTCAAGGCGAGCTGACACTTGGCCTGCAAAATGGCGGCAATAGAATCGATGTGCGATTCTCGAAGCTCGGCGCTCACGATGTATGTAGTTACTCTATAAACTGATTAGATTGTTGAGATTGAAATACTGAACTGATTGCGCTACCAAATTCCAATACGATTCGACAGCAATCTGTTGTTGGTGCCCTGCTGCCGTATCCCGATGAGACCACAGTGCGAAGGAGTTTGGGGGCCGCCAAATTTCGAGTTAGCCTCTGGGCGGATGCATCGGATGTGCTGCCCAAGCTCACGAGATTGCTTTACAATAATAACGTACTATGTAGAGCCAGCGAATGTGAGTAAGCCTTATTGAGTTCTAGTTGGCCAACGGCACTGATATTTAGGTTTCATTTGTAGATAATCCCCAGAGTTTCTTCAATCGTTTCTTCGAGCTTCAAATAAACGGACCACAATCATCTCGTCGTCTGGCACCCACGCCTACCATTCAAAAGTTTTCAGAGGGACCGAGCAATGTGCAGATTAAGACACTAGTCTTCGATGGCTCGGAAGGGTCGATTTCTCGTATTCTGTCTGACGTAGTAAATGAACAGTCCACCACCTCAGTTGCTGAGTGGTCGCCCAGGTCACCGGCAATAACTAGCATAACTTCATCAGCTGTGACTCGCCAGAACTGGCCTGTACCAACAACTTCTCGCACCGCTCCCCCATCTTGGATACCAGAAACTCCAGCACCGTCCTTCATTCGTGTAAATCCTCCATCAATTGTACCTTGGTCTTCATTTGTGTGTGGCCAAGAAGGTACGGGCGTACCTTATATTCAGCGAGGCATGGAGTTTCCACGTGGCAGATATCCCTGGCTGACAGCTGTATATCACAGAGAGTCCTTTTCACTTGCCTTCAAGTGCGGTGGTTCGCTCATCTCGACCAACTTAGTCATTACGGCTGCTCACTGTGTGTACAAAATAAGAGAGGATCGCGTGTTGGTAGCCCTGGGTCGATATGACTTGGATAATTATAGCGAGGATGGCGCCGAGGTGAGAGACGCCAGACGGATCGTGATGCATCCAGAATATTCCTCGCGCCTGCAGCTACAGCCCGATGCGGATATTGCGCTGATTACATTAGATAGTCCAGTCATGTGGGTTAAACCGACTTTTTGTTATAATCCATAATCCATTGTCTGGCACTTGATCTTTTTGTTTGCTTTACAGCTTCAATGACATCATCAGCCCCATTTGCCTGTGGGAGACAGCTGAGAGGGAAACTGAGACCGAAATCGGCTCCATTGCCGGCTGGGGTACGGATGAGAACGGCAACTCAATGACACGTTATCCGCGTATCGTCGATACGAAGATAGCCACTGTGGGGGAATGCGCACGTCGTTGGAAGGTGCAGAAGATTCTGGATCGCACGCTCTGCGCTGGCAATTTGGATGGCTCAGGACCATGTCTCGGCGATTCCGGTGGAGGTTTGATGATTAAACGCAACAACCGATGGCTGCTCCGGGGCATTGTCTCCCTAGGCGAACGTAGTACAGTTGGCCACTGCAATAATAATAACCAATATGTCCTATATTGCGATCTTGCCAAGCATATGACCTGGATTAGCCAAAACATAAGCTAATCTCTATCAAACTGTATCATATAAATAAATAAACTGAATACGTAAATTTATGTTACAGCCGGTTAAAAACAGGTACCTCCGTAGCCGCCCAGTATCAACATAAAAATGCAATTAAATATTCTTTAATAAGCAAATTAATTATTTATTTTGTCAATAATTTTTATAAAGAATAGAATTTGCAAATGCTAAAAAATTATACGACGATTTTTTTATGCTCTTCCATTGTTAATATGATATTAATGTTATGTTATATGTGGATATCGAAATAAAAATGATTCAAGCAAGCTGAAGGAGCTGAGAGTTTTCAACATCAAAACTTTCATACTCATTCAGAATACTTAGAGAAAAATATGTTTTTTATTGGCTGTGTCATTAATTTCTTCAAAGCCTTCATACCCTGTTCATTGTTTTGTAATGTTTTGTAAATATTAATACTAAATTCGCAATGCTTTGTATTAGCTTATTTATTGGCTTAAGTCAAAAATATAATATAAATAAAATATGTATAATGTTAATTTTTATATAATACCTAAAAAATGGATAAATAAAAATAGTGAGAAAATGTTTAGTCAAAATCAGATCTTCTATCAACTATTTTCCCCAAAAAAGTTGAAGCTAAAGATAAATAAATAATCTGATTTAAAGGGGATACTAAAATATTTATAAAATGTATATGGTTATGTACACGTTATATATAAGCTTAGTAAGAATAAATAGATTATTAATATTTGGGACTATAAATTCATCAAGGGAAATATCATGTGCAAGCTGGGAGACTCCATATAAAAGAGTAATGTTTTTACCAGCCGATGCGCGCATGTGAGGCTATCCGGTTTCGCCCGAGAAATCTGAGTGAAACAGATCGATTCTCTTAGAGGTATAGCTGGACAGCGAACGCTGTTGTGATTAGTATTTAATGCTCAGAAGTAAACACAAATCATTCGTTTGCCGATGTTCAAAGCGCGAGGTGCGACTGTGTTCGATTTAGACATTCGCTTTGTGTGAATCGCGTGTGTATTTTACGAGTAGTTGCTTTATTTTTATTTTGCTGAATTAATACACAAGTATCCATTTATATGGAGAGTGCGTTGCTATTGTCCGGCATCTTGCTGTCATTACTTGGAATTATATCGCCGATATCGGCTCAGCGTTTGCCTGATATCGCTTGTCCGCAGTTTTTTGAGTATCTATCCTACAATCAGCAGTTCATAGGGCACGTTGCAGTACGACATGACCCTCAATATGAAAGCAACGAGCTTGTTGTGGAATTCTCACAGTACGGAGCTTATCAATGGGTAGGTACATATGTATGTATGTATGTATGTATGTATGTATATATATGCATACGCTGCATGTATCACTGAAATTCTATTTGTAGCTGATTTTTTTTTATTTGCTTTAGCCGCACTGCTGCTTTGTGCTAATTTTTCTGGTCTTATCACACATTGACCCCAACAAATGTCTTTGTGTGCTGTGAATGCTGATGGAAGCATTTGTGAATATTGCACTTAATAATTTGCAATTGTGTTAGTTAGATAGGCGTGGTAAAAACCCATTTAAAAGCAAGTTTTTCAATCTCATTCAATAAGAGAGTGTAAAAACAAATGTGAATATTTCCTATTAGCTTGAATATATTCTCAATCAATGAGATGCCTAATTGACTGTGTCAACATGAGAGCGAAACCCTTAGAGAACAGTTATTAATAGCCGCAAAGAGCGAGTTTCACAAACAGAAGTGGTTCCCTTGTTTGCTTGCTTCTGGTACTCTCTGCGTGGCGAGTTGAAATGGCATCAGTTATGCATGTATTGGTTGTATGGCCAATCGTTTACACAAACAACTTCGACCAGTTTATACAAAGATTTTATTTTGGTTTTTACCAACCCAATCGTGGATCCCCGGCATTTTTGAAGCTACAAAAAATGTACGAAACGCCACAAAACAGCTTTTAAAATAAAAATAAAATAATTTGTTGACAACATTTAGCTTGTCAAGATACTGATATCTGCAATGAATTGTTTATTGAATTTATGTTTTTTGTAATTCTATTTAATTAGAGCTATGTTGGAAGCCTGACACTAATGGACAATCAGGATGTTACTAAATCCCATATAGCTAATGGCGAGCCCATTAACTATCGCGTCGACTTTCCCATACCCAGCGATCCGCCCAAATTGACAAAAATTACCCTCAATAATAACGTGCTCTGCAGTGCATCGCAGTGTGAGTAATTTAATCTGTGTCTAGATCTTGACCTAACTTTCGAGTCTATCTGTAGATCAACCACCAAAAACGGCGATATCACTTAGGCACTCTCTGCTGTCTACGACGGTGCCGCTTACCTTCTTGGACTCAAGGCGTGCTCAGAATGGAATCATTCCGCAGTGGGAGCTTAGACCATCCGTTCCGGTTGTAAAGCAACCGGATTACACGATTCCGGAGATTCAAGTACCGGAGCCGAGAACAACCCCCAAACCACGTCCTGTCATACAGCAGCAAACTAATTTGAACAGTAGAGCGAATCCAAAGCCTGCGCCGATAGATCAAACGCTGACTACTGTCTGTGGACGCGAAAGAGCAGTTACAACGCCTCTTATTTTCCAAGGCGAGCAGCTGCAACGGGGCCAACTGCCCTGGTTGGTTGGTCTTTTTGAGCGTGGGACAGACAATGGTCTGATCTTTTTCTGTGGCGGCTCGCTTATTTCGTCAAGGACAGTGCTATCCGCGGCACATTGCTTCCGTTTACCTGGCCGCGATCTCTCCGCCGACCGTGCTGTTGTCTCTCTAGGTCGCAACACCATCGATATCATTTCGGATGGCGAATTGCGTGAGGTAACGCAGCTACTCTTCCACGATGCATACGAAGCCTTTAGCGCGAATGCAGACATGGTGCTCATTAGACTAGCTAAGAAAATCATGTAAGTATATAATATTCGATGTACTACTGTTGACTTACCTAATTTGAATTCCCTGTTAGCTTCAATGATTATATTGTTCCCATTTGTTTGTGGAACGAGAACTATCCGCTTCAGCTGCCGTCAGGCTATAAAACTTATGTGGCTGGCTGGGGAGCCGATGAGAACGGGAATGTCAACACGAAATTCTCGAAAATCACGGACACCAACATTGTGACCGAGTCTGACTGTCTGCGGGAGAGTGTGCGTTCCCTGGTACAGCCGAACACGATTTGTGCGAAACGAGTGGGAGCCGGTCCATGCGCTAGCGACGGCGGCGGTGGACTGATGCTTCGAGAAAACAATATCTGGCTATTACGTGGAGTCATCTCACTTGGCCTGCAAAAGAATAATACATGTGATCTCACCCGGCCTTCCCTCTACACCGACGTGGCCAAGCACATTGCCTGGCTGCGTCAGAACATGTGGGAATAGCCAGCTGCCAAATACTGCCAGAAGTGCATTTTGCTCCATCTATTTATCTGTTTACTCATCTATAAGTCAAATTCTTCCTGTAAATAATTAATGAATAAATCAATTTTTTATATGCATATTCGTTTGATACCCTAACGGAAGATTCACGGTGAGAATTATAGCTGCTACCATAAACGTCATCAGCGTGTAATATATTGTATATGTAAATTATTTGTCAAGACACGCTTTTAATAATATGCTGAGTCTGAGCTCTAGCTTATTTACGATCCAAAACATTGTTAATCTTTAATGAATACCCGTCGAAGAGAGAGCAAAAAATATAAAAACAAATGAATAAAATGAAATCAATCTAAACGCAGCACGAGAGACTATCTGCTGGAGAGAGATCGTCTAACTATTGCTTTGGTTTTAAAGAGAAAGAGAGAGAGAGACAGAGAGAAAGACAGAGCGAGACAGAGCGAAAACGGGTTTCACCCAGATCACCGATGCTCATCGATTGCTGATCGTTGATTGTCGGAACAGAACTCCACACACAATAGTCACCGCTTGGCACTCTTCCAATGAGGTCTGGATCGTGACTGTGCCTGTTCAATTTGTTTCGCGTCTTAGCTCATTTGTAATATGGAACAATTCATAATAGTGTTCAGCATCTTTATAAAATTGCTGCTTCTGCCTTGGCCCAGTTCAGCACAGCAAGTGCCGCCCGTGGCCTGTCCAGAGTACTTTGAGTATCTGGCATATAATCAGGAATACGTGGGTCGTATTTCGATACGGCATGACGCACAGTATCAGGAAAATACGCTCAGACTAGAGTTCTCACAGCAAGGACGTCTAAGTTCGGTAAGAAACAATTTTCGTTTATTTTCGTTGCTCGCATTTGGAATTCCCTCTCTCTCACATACATATATTGATTTGTTCTATGCTCTTATCACACGCTGACCCCAAGTGAAGATTACATTTGTGATTTGTGACCTCGCAAATGCATTGTTTATAATGTTATTATTATTGTTTAGGGTGTATGCATAATATAATGCAATTTTAGATTATATTTCAATCCACACGTTGCTTTCTATATTAAATAGTACACAGTACAAAATATTAAATAATACAAAGGCTTACAGATGATACTACGCAGCTCTCTTGCTTTGAGACTTAGGTTTCAGAAGTTGTGTGACCGGTTTCTTTCCATCTGCTTGTATTATTTAATTTACTCTGCTGTCATAAATCTTATTGCTTCAATAATAAAACCGCAAAAGTGTTGGTTTTACCAAATCAATTTATTTATATATACATAAATATATTTATATATACAATAATATACTAAGCGTGACATTTTGTATTGTGTGTGAGTCGGATCTAAATAATATAAGGTTCAGGGAATGAAAGATTAACTCGGAGCGGCATGAGGAAATGAAGCAATGTTGATTGAACAGGGGTTTTCGTTTTTTTTGTTCCTACATCCACTAATGAGAATCTTATTTATTCAGAATTACGTTGGCAGCCTCAGTCTGTGGGACGACGAAGAAACAACCAAGTCTAATCTGCGCTATGGACGGCCTATACAGTATCGCGTTGATTTTCCCACACCTGGTGTGCTACCTAAGCTGACATTGATGATGATCAACGATGTTGTCCTATGCAGAGCATCGCCATGTAAGTTACTCGATGCTTATCGAAGAAGATCCTAGCCTAATCCATTTTTTTACAGATCCTCCGAGCAGTGTTACACTTACCTTGTCGCATTCGCTACGCTCTACAACAGTGCCACTATTCACTCATAATCCTCAATTCGTTCAGCAAACAATTCGACGGCCACAGCAACCAGTTTGGGAACAAAGTGTTGTGCAACCCCAGAGGGAAGAGAGACCCACATTCAGTGACCCACAAGTGCCTATTCCGGCACCAGGACCACGGAAATCACCATCACGACAACCACCTACGCAAGCTGCAAGTCAACGTCCTATGGCTCAGCCTAGGCCACCATCAGCACCTAGCATTGGGGGCCAGGGGCTCGGCCAGCTCTCTACAATCTGTGGACGGGAAGGGCCCGTCACATCGCCACTTCTTCATTTTGGCAGCCAGGTCCGTCGCGGCCAGCTACCTTGGATGGCGGCCCTGTATGAACGTGGTCCTGACGGCCTTCGCTTTTTCTGTGGTGGTACGCTGATATCTGCCTCAACGGTGTTGTCAGCGGCGCACTGTTTCGTCTACGCAGAGCGAAATTTACCGCCTAGCCGTGTAGGTGTCTCGCTGGGCCGAAACACATTGGATTTAGTATCAGACGGTTTATTGGGAGAGGTATCTGTGTTGATGGTACACGAAGAGTACTCGCCTAAAAACTATTCGAATGCGGACATAGCTTTGCTCAAACTTTCGTCTCCAGTGAGGTACGCTTTAGCTATGGCAACAGCTTCTGGAAAATTATATTTCATTTGGATTTTCTTTTGCAGCTTTGGCGAATACATCAAGCCCATTTGCCTGTGGAATGAGAACTTTTTGCTGCAGCTGCCATCTGGTTACAAGTCCTATGTGGCTGGCTGGGGATCCGATGAGCATGGAAACCCGAATACGCGAGTGGCGAAGATGACAGATACGGATATTATCACAGAGGCCGAGTGCCTGCGCAATTTGAGATCCACCGAGGGCGTCAGGCTTGTCACGCCGAACACAATTTGTGCGAGCAACAAACAGGCAGCGGGACCCTGCAGCGGCGACTCCGGCGGTGGCCTCATGCTCCAGGAGAACAATATCTGGCTGCTGCGCGGCGTCGTCTCGGCTGGCCAGGTGTTTACCAACCGCTGCGATCTGACGCAGCCCGTCATCTATACAGATCTGGCAAGGCATATTAGTTGGCTGCGCCAGAACATCTGGGTGTGAGTCGAGTCGTTTCTTTTTAGGCTTTAGTTAACTTGTGATAAGTAGAAGAATGAGAAATGCCATTTGAATTGTATGTCAAAATAAATGCTAGCCTAGGTTAGATGAAATTGAAAAATTGCTGGGCAAGTGCAATTTGTCAGAGGCTGCAATTTAGTTTCATTACACTTGCACTTCACACTGTCACAATGAGCCGAGCTGGCGGTAACGAAGCTAAATTGCGGGCGGGGATGTATATAGGAATCGCGCATGAAACGCGTAGAAACGCGCCAAATGTGAAATGGTACAACAGGTGCTTAGCCGATAAGAGCGGGTGCTTTCTGTGCACCTCCCTCAGTCTCCGGCTCCCGCTCCCGCTCCCGCTCCCTATGTGCCGCTCTCTCGTTTTCTCGGTTCTCTTTTGCTCGGCAAAGCTCGCTCTGCTGTGCGCTGCGCACATATTTCGCCTATGCTACAAACCATTTGGCACATCCTGTTGAATCGTTGGAGCCTTCGCAGTTAGTGTCGTTAGAAATCGCCTCAAATTTGTTGCATACCGAACGGCACTGGCAAATGAACGCACGGCATTTGCCTGCGTTCCGCCCGCCGTTTAACGGCCTGCCCGCCTGCCTGCCTGGCTGTACGTCCGCCATAGAGCAACGTGTCGCTCGTGCGTGCCTGTTAACGGGCAGTCAACGTTCAGCCTTCAAATCGCGCAGTTCGGCGCGGCAGCAGCTTCCAGCAGCCGAAACAGTAGCCGACGCAGAACTCCAAACAGTCCGTGTGTGCGTGTGTGTTAGTGCGAATGCGTGAGTGACTCTTGATCAGTGGTCTCTGTATATGCCAATTGCTTTGCACATCGCGCGTAGGTGCAAGCGCCAAAGTACCGAGTGCAAAATACAAGTACGATTCCACATTGAATTATTGGCCCAATTCAAACTCAAACTCAAACGGCCTGCAGCAATTGGCAACAATTTGATAATTTGCTTGATTACAACAAGGCGTGGCAAAGGCAATGGCCTAATGTCAGGCTGCATGCAGTGTACCACTGAACTGTTATTTTCTGGCATTCAACACACACAAAGTGTAGCACAGTTACCACTGAATGGTCACGTCTTGGCCATGTTATAGTCGTGGCTAATAATAAATGACTCTGCAGTCGGAGGCACACAGCAAAAAAAGCTGTTGAAAATATGCAATTTCCGTTTGGGAAATGTGGCATGACGATGACTGGGCACAGCTCAACATACGCCTAGGACTTGTTTATTTACACAGGGCTTATGCTGTATTCACATTGTTTAAGTGCATGTGTGTGATTGTGTTGCATGTGTGTACCGTCGGCCAGTAAATGCAAAATGGAAAAGGCATATGAGCGTAAGGCTAATGAATAGAACAATCGCGTACAGCAGCAGCTGAAGCAAATGCTTTTCTACAGGATATGCACAGAGCCAATAAACACACGTCGAGCCACTCAGCAAACGGACGGACTAATTAGGCATAACAATCGAGGCCAAAATGCCATGCCACAATCGCCTGGCAAATTATTGTTCATTCTGAAATTGCACTTCAAGCACACATTACTGCAGCAGCGGCTGTAAAAGAACCAGCCAGTTTATTGTTTCCCAATCCCCTCATCCAACTCACCTAGCTGCCCCCTACCTTCCTCGAAAGCAATATGACAAATGCCGTGAGTGTCGCAACGGCCATCGCAGCTCTGGCCGCTGCTGTGGCGGCTGCGGCTGCATCAAATCATGGCAACGGGAACAACAGAACCCTTACCCAGGGCACTTTACTATCCGGCAGCAACAGCAGCAGCAGCAATCACAGTGACACTGGCAGCCGTCGCAACCACAGTGGGCAGCTATTGGCCGTCGATCACCTGCCGATGCAACTGACAACCGCCAAAGTGGATCTGGAGTTGGAAATCGACATTCAACTGCTGACAAATGGCTATGACGGCACCACGGTGAGTTAATGGACATTTATGCCGTTGCATTGCACATCGATTGTGAATGGGCTTATTGGGTTGCCTTAGGGTCTTTATGTGCTTGGCATGCTCGTAAAATTATCCTTTGGCACACAAAAGATTCAGGTATTCGCTGCTGTTATTGTCATTGACTCAGATGCTCTTGTAATTTACTGTTTGATCGCCTACATGACTATGGCAGCCATCAGCCATCAGCCATCATACCAACCCCCGTCAGCCATCAGCTTTTATGAACTCAGTTTTATTACGCGCGCGCATATCCTTAAACATTGTAGCTTGATTGCATGCGGTTTATGGAGCGTACACGTAATAAATATCTGCACTAGCCTTTAACCTCGAATAATGTACGAGTTGTCAAAAACAAAGAATAGAAATGTGCCAAAAACAAAAACCAACCAAAAACCGTCAACTTGGCATTGTGAGATTGGTTTTATCAGTAACCGATATTTGATAGTGCGTCATAGGCAAAGTATCCATAAATTAAAATAAATTTATAAAAATTGGTTCATTTTGTTTTTTAGCTTAGTGAGACAAACTTGTAAATAAAACTGCTACAATTTAGAGCATTTAGACTCTCGGTATGAAAACCTGTTCGATTTTTCTTGAACTCTTGAGCTCTGTGTTAGTAGGAAATAAACTTGCTCTGTGATATATAGCTTTTGTTGTCAATGCCAGTGACATTCTTTTGTTGTTGGGCTGGAAAGTGCAATCATCCTTGATAAAGATATAAATAAATGTAAGCAATAAATATTATTGTGAAGTTGTTTTTTTGGAAATGGGCTAAAAAATGTTGTTCAATAAATTTGATATTATCATGTTTTGTATTAATAAATATCTCTAGTTGGGCTGGCGTTTAGGAAATTGAAAGCGTTACTGCTTAGAAAATGTATTACAAATTAATTTTATATTGTATTTTATAGTAAAAATTTAATAAGGCTACATTAAGGCTATCCGCACGCATTAAACTTAATTTACCATAGTTACGCTTACTATAGTTTATTGAAATAATTATGAAATATGGCGAGTGGATGGGGAATGCTTATATATTTATATAAATAGTATGTGTCTTTGCTATTTCATTACTCAGTTACCAGGTGCTCAATGGATATGAATGCGGGGCTCATTAGTAGAGCACGCACAAGCGCAACTTTTCACGACTCAGATATGGGTAAAAGTATATATGTTAACATATTATATATATATATATATATATATATATATATATATAAACTTATATATATATATGTATGTATATATCGATGCATAATCCACTTTTGAAAAGGGTGCACAGATGGTAGGAGAAATGCTCGGCTACGACAAACTTTATCCTTTATTTGGCAAACGAAAAATTTACGTGCCACGTAAAGGATATGAAAAGTGCTCAGAATATATAGAAGCCAGCACACAGATACGAATTCAGAAAGCGCTATATATTTAGTATTTATTCGTAACCAGTATCCCGGGTACACAATGATAAAGTTTGCTCTGTGCTGAAATGTTTGCACGCTTAACTTTCAATCGAATGTAAATAATGACTAGAACGAAGTTGATGTGCAGTGCTTTGAGAATGCCGCAGTTTCTGCTGACTCACCTACGCACCAGTCCGAACAGGCAACAATTAGCAATATTGTCGTTAACCAGTTTACGTCTAAATAGACTATTAGCTAGTTACATGGGTAATTGCGAAAAGTGGAAGAGCACTTAGCAACATTATGAACTACGCCAACATTGTTTATAACGAAATTTGTGTCAATTTGCCCAGCAATGTTGCCAACTTAATTGTCAATCAAACATTTGCATAACTTTCTAAAAGCACATCCAATCGATAAATTGCAAAGTTTGCATACATTTTTGATGGGGAATTTGTAGTTGGCTTCCATTGAAATTGGTATTGCAACAGAGCAACATTGTTCATAATCATTTGAAAGAACAAAATGTGCTCATATTAAATTTACATGTATATGAATTTTTACCCATTGAGCTTGAAGAGAAATGGGTATATTTGTTTGTGCGAATTTAGAAAAGAATATAATAGAAATCTATGAAGTTAATATACTCTCAAGCAGGCTGTCAATAGGTCTGACTAGTTAAAAAAATTTAAAGTTTGAAATTGTATTTTATAAAAATTAATTAAATTAAAATGTTACAAAAAGATGCTGTATGAATATCCATAGTATCCATATTGGAATACAATTTTATGAAGCATATCCTTGAGATTTGAATTATATACTCCTTTATGTATACTAACGCTGCTGACAGTTTATAAGGATATATGCTAGTTGGGTACTCCCGACTTTTGCTTATTTTTATCTAAGCTCTCTCGCAGGCAGCCACTTTGCATTTAAAGTGCAAAACGCATGCGACACATTGTGCAATCCAATTGAATTATTAATCCTCACGTCCGACTTTTTCAGCTGCCTTGGGATGTGCAAATTCACCCACACAAGCAAATCGGACAGCAGCGCTATTGTTGCCATTATTATTTGTCTGTGATTGTGTGTCGAAATTAATTTCATATTCTGCATTACTCGGTAGTAGGAGCACAAAATGTTCAGTTGTTCCCATTGTTCGGCATCTTTGCATAGCCAAGATATAATAATAACAATAATAAAATATTAATAGCATTAGGCATTGTTGATATTGCATAACATCGCACTTATTGTTCCATATTTGCCCCTGCTATGCCAACAGGCCACTGGCTGTTGTTGGTCCAACACAATGCAAACACAATCACACACACCATGGGCATTTGTACCAATTGAAATGTGCAAACATTTCCGCCAATAATTTGTTGAATTCGATTGGGATTGTATCACTGCCAGTGGGCGTGACAAATGGCATCGATTACCGGTCAATCAGAGTGTGAATGGAATAACACATACCACTAATAATTGTTCAACAGCAATTTGCTGGCCTATTAGTTGCAAGGCTCAGAAAATATACATATCTATAATTTAGGACAGAAATATTCCGGATTATATATCTGATAGCTTAATCAGATGAATAATGAATACCACTAGAGTTTTTCTTGTTATAATTAAAATTTGTATAATTTGGATGCACAAGCAAACATATATTTTAGTGCACAACTGAATTAAAAAATCATCACAAAAGGTGAAAAAATCGCTGCAATTGAATTTAATTAGCTCGATTTAAATACCACCAGCCATTTGTCTATGTGTGTGTGAGTGTGTGTGCATGTTGTTGGCAGATGCCTGTCATTATTATGGAAGCAAATGAGCACCATGTTTGGGTGCAATGCGCTCATACGAGCCTGACCATAAATTGGGTCACAAATATGAACCGCAAAAGGGGATGCAAACAGACACACGCACACACACATGCACATAACTCGTTGGCCAGTTGCAATTCTGTTCATCTATGTGTAGGTGTGAATGTGGGCTACTGCCATTTAGCCGCTTAGGGGAAGCGACTCTGGTCTTTTCACACCTCTACTTACCCATTAAGCTTAACCACAGTAGCCGCAACGTTTGTAAAGTGTTGCCATATAATTGCACAGAACATTATGTCCTTTGCCCCTCTCTATATATAATATATATATATATATATATATATATATATATATACTTGTATATATATTTACTTGTCTGTCAGCTTTTTTCTCTTCTCCCGCTTTCTCTTTCTCCCGCTCGCTGTCATGTGGCAGGTACTTTCTGATTTTTATGTTGTCTGCATTTCAGTTTTCACTGATAGGTCGTCTTCTTTTGACGAGGGTCAGATGGCAGGAAAAGATTTTTCAATGCCACAGTCCAAGGGTTTCAATAAACCAAAAAGGCTCTCTTTTTATTGACCATAAAACGTGAGCCGATTTTTTGCTACTTTCATTACGTTTTTTATTGTGGATTTCCAGCCATTGCTCTATTCATGCCGGGATCGATAAGTGCAGCTCAAGCCCTGCAAGTTGAGCATGTAATTGCGATACAACAATGAGCAGACATTCGCCATGATGCACAGTTGAAATTTGCACTGAAATCGAGTCCGTTGAAAATTTTTTAAAAGTTGATAACAGAAATAAATTGAGAACTATTTATAATTTGCTATTCAGCAGCCTCAATAGAAGCTTATAGTAACACTGTGTATGGTTGTGTAACTCTTAAGGTGTGTGTTTTTTTGGGTGAATGCGCAACAATAAATAGAGCTCAGCAAAGGACTAATATAAAGAATGGCAAGAGCAGACGTATTCAGCTTTAAGCTCACAGAAAAAGAGATGCAGCTGCGAGGGTGTGTGTTTTGGTTATGTACAGAGGAGCGCAGTTCTGGTAGTGTGCTAAGTTTGCCAAGCCTTTAGCGCGCTGAGGCACATTGAGCTAGTGCCAAACGCTTTACAAGTCTTCCACTCAAATTCACTTGCATAGCAAGTGCAAAAAACGGTACATGGCATAAAATCGATTGGCTTTCACTTCCAGTTAAAGTGTGATGAAGCAGCAACACCAAGCACAGCAACACCAAGCACAGCAACAGCAGTAGCAGGAAATGCAGATTGAAATCGGCAATCGACTCGTCGATTGACAGTCTGCAAATCGCAATCAGCTTAAGTCAACTTGCTTTAGCAATTCGAGTGGTCATGCAACAAGCCCAAGTGCTCTAGCAGCTAATTATTGTGCTGTTGATAGCCTGATTATCTGCGGGCCAATCGATAGTTTCATCTCAGACCAGGTGGCGTTGACAGAGCCAAACAATTACACAGCTAATTGACAGTTTGCCACAGCAGCTCTGTCAGATAGAGAACCGCAGCACAAAACTTGATAAATTATCATCGCTACTGTTTGTTGCACTGCAATTGTATATCATTTATATATATATTTGATATATATATTATATATATATATATTTATTTATTTGTATGCAAATGTATTTGAACACGTTTCTCAATTATTAACACTCAAACAATTATCCTGCTTAGCTCATGGTAGCAGTTGATTTAAACCATTTTCAATGTGAGACTGCATAAAATAACAAATCCTCTAGATAAGCTGCAAACTGGGTCAGTTGACAGCTGCAAAGTTCACAAGCTCAAAGGGCGATAGGGTGAGATTCATGAGGATATGTTTAGTCAGCAGGAGCATTGGCCATGAAGAATCTTAATAACTTTTATGCATTCACAAGCATTGGAGCAGTCTCCCAAAAAGAGGGCTGATAACCTTTTTAATTATTTATCAAGTGCAAAAATTTGATATGTGCAAACGAAATTACGTTGGGCGTGATAGTTACCACCTCGGAAGTTGGCTGAGTCCAAGATCTGATCAGACCAGAGTGTGCTGGGAGCAGATAATGTTCAGTTTGCGTGCGAAACTTATCTAATTAATTCTTTAATAATTGAAATTGCCATCAAGCATTCAACGCATACATTTTTGAGGCCTTAAGTCTCTGGCTATGAAACGTCTTATCGTATTTTTGCCATAGCATTTCTATCCATTAAATGCTCATTTGCATTTATGCAGAGACTCGTTAAGGCCTTTGAAATTTTCATAGATGCTTTGCTTCAATTATGATGAGCTGCTAAATTTGACAGGCAACACATGTGGAGCGGCTGTTGCATACTTTTAGGCGTGCCCGAGAGCCCAAGTGTGGCAGTGTCTATTTGCGTAATTACAATAGCTACAACATTGTGTCTGCTGTGAGTGTTTTTCATCCATGTTGACATGACTTTCAGCTGCGTTTAATTATGCCAAATGCCAACAATGAACACAAACAAGTCGCAGACAGTGTCAGGCGAACATATGTACACACACAGCTTGTTCCTTGACAATCATAGACAAATGCAAACAGGGACAACTCGAAGCAGACTGAGCCGGTCTGCAGCATGAGCATGGGCAAACAAGGAGCTGCCCTGCCAGCTGTATGCAATTGTCAACTGGCACACAGCCATTGACAGCTCCAACAATGGCACACCGAACACTGACAATTGTTATTGCAGCATATATTTTCTTTAAACGAGTGGGTGTAGTAAGAATGAAACGTGCTTTCAAAAAAGAGAATATAAAAATAGGCATTTGAACAGTTAGAAAAGCAAATGCAGATATCGTAGAAATTTATTCATATGTAGACTGTCCAAATGTGAAGTGTGTATTTTCCGTTTGATTTTAGATATATTATTTATTTATTTATTTATAGAAAACAACATTTCCGCCGTCAAGTTTCAATTGATATAATTAAAGGGGCTATCATCACTATGGTCATATTTTTTGCTCTTACACAGGGTATCTCATCGTAGATAAACTTTAAATGTCTACTTATTGAATGTTTTTTGATGTCAACAAACACATAACATACATATACGTTGTATGTGTGCCAGCAATCAACCCGTGGGATGACTTCAAGTTTAAGAAACTTTTTAAAGTCGACTTCAGACTTTGGGTTGCCTTAACAAATATTTGCGCAGCGCATAAATCAGCATGTTAGCACGGTTATTATCATATCTATAAGCAAGTCGAGCAGGACCATGCTGTGCATACACTTATATATAGGCACTTCCTTCTGCCCAATTTCCCGACTTGGCAAACTAAATACTTGGTGCAAGTATGACTGTATGTGTGTGTGTGTGTCTGTTCTCTTATGTATGTATAGTAAATAGCAGGAAGCTCCTACGAATTTTCATGTTTATTATGTGAATTTAAATTTATGCTAATCATTGTTGTGGCTTGTCTGATCGTAAAGTGCAAGCTAACCATGCCACAGTTTACAAAAGCTAGCAAAATAAGCAACTGTCTACGGCCTGTTTGCTTAACAATGAACACATATTGAATACATACGTATTACCTTTCATATGCACATCCATGAGCTGTGGTTTTGTCATGAAACTTGAATTATTTCGGCACTGCAGTTAAAGACTTCTTTAAATCATCGCTGACAGAAGTTGCAAACTTTTATTAGCTGATTTCTATTAAGCTTAGTGCAGTCAGCCAACTGAAAAAAATTGCTTATGCACAGGAAATCTAGCACTTCGTTCGGAATGTGCCAATGTAATCTTAGAGAAGTCGATTCGAATAAAACTGTCGACTGAAAGCAGCCAGTGAAATAACGAGCTTAGTTGCAGCGGTGTCAAGCAAAAGGACAAAAGAAATAAAATAGAAACAGTAACAATTCTCTGGTCGGGAGTGCGTGACTAGCAAATACTCTTAGCCTCGTATTGAGCTACTTTTTCCAATTATTCTAGTTTACTTTCTATATATACATATCATATACACAGAAACACATTCACATAGAAAAACTTTTACTGCCATAGCTCTTGCTCGCTAAGGGAAGCTGTTCAGTGAATAGCTGCACAGTTTATTGTTTGATTTCTAAGACGCTGTCAGCTCATAAATATGTATAAATAAAATAAATAATATATAGTATAATACAAAATATAAATAAATAAAAGTATAAATACAATTGTTGGATTTATTTATTATTTTTTTATGTTTCTTACATTAAATATAATTATAATATGGATATATGTGCTATATCAGAAGAAATTATTATTATTATTAAATTATTTACATTTGGTAGCTTCCATGGTTAATGAGCTAATATTAATGCACAGACAGACTCAGACTGTTGTCCTGGTAAAGAATATATTGAATAGTTTTGGGACTTCACATATATTCTTATGCCTGTTAAATACAGCAATCTAGCTAGCATGTATACAAATTTGATGTTCGGTTAAAAAAAATTAATTAAAAAAATGTATAATGCCTTAGGAAGATTTATCAAATATCATGTACTGTCTATATAGAAATGTTGTTTATATAAATAATATAAGCCACAATTTATATGCTTACAATAGTTGCAAATGCAAACAACAAACATGAAAGCATCGAGAAGTTGGCGTAGACAGATACATCACACTTGAGTCACGAACTCGGATATTTGTTTTTGTGAGAAATGTGCCGAATACAGATAGCCAAGGATCTTATGCCGGATATTGGCTAGTATTTTATATATTTATAAAGCATTCGTTCCGGATATTGGCTAGTATCATATTAACTTATAATTTATAAGATACTAGCTAATATCCTGAATAAGCCATTGCCCCTCTGTAGTTTGTCAACATAATTTACTTCAGAGGTTCCCATATATACATATGTATATTTGTATAATAAAATACCGCAAATAGATTTAATATACATTACTTTAATATAATATACTTTAATATATATATGCTATTTGCAAATTGCTCAATGAGCTGACTTCAAAGTAATTTCCCATTAAAATATTTGCATTCTTGTGAAATACTTGAAAGCGGCTTTTTGAAACCTAAGCAACTATTTTTGTATTCTTGCTTCTGTTTGTTCTGGAAATGATAAAAAAAAAAAAAATCAGCACTTCAAGTGGCGGAACTGCTTAGATGACACTGTAAAACGACTAAAGTAAACAGGCTCCATTGGGCCGTAAAGCTGACGAATACAACGAAAATGGGAACTCAGTTACAGAGCTTGATGTCGCTGCTGGTTTTGCTTATTATGCGCGTTCGTGTGTTGTTGTCGTGTCGTGCCTGTAAATCACACTACTTCCGACGCGTTGGGTGCTCATATTTGCACTTATACACTCGCCTACAAGTAAACGCAGAAAGCCGAAAGTGAGACAGGCAATTGGGCAGACAGACAACAGAGGCGTGCTGCCGTGGGCAACAGTTTCAACAGCTGTTGTTGTTATTGTTGTTTTGTTTTTGTCATTGCTGTTGGGTGCACAGGTTTTGCGACTTGCCTTTTGCGCAATATTATTGTAGTCGACTTTGTTGCGTTGCTCGCTTGGCTGCCGCCATTGGGCAATTTGTGTGGGTGTAAGTGTAAGTGTCCGTTTTTATTCTGTGTGTGTGTGTGTGTGGGTGTGAGTGTGCGTTTAATCAACGCATTGTACCATTTAACTTTACAAACAAAACCTAAGCGCTCACACACACAAGCCCACTTTAATTCAAAGCAACATCCTGCGGCGTGTTGTTTTGTGTGCCTGTTTTCTTTCTCTTGCTTATCTCGTATACGAACTTGCCTGCCTTATCGGGAGCAGTTTAATAACAATCCGGCCATATAAAAATACTTGAAAGTGCTCTTTAAAAATGTATGACATTTCTCATTGGTCACCGAAGGCCAACTGATACCGCCTGACTGAAGCTGGAGCTGGCAACGTTGCACTAAAAATATAAAACGTTCTTATTTTCTTCGGATTTGTTGCTTAAAAATTTATCCGAAAAGCGACAAAGAAGACTTTTAGCGCCTTGCTGCTAAGTACTAAGGAACTGGAGCTCGACAAAAAGTACAATTCATTCGGCATACAAGATTAAAAGTAAAATTAAAAAGAAGAAAACATTTCTTCGTACTTAAATGGCTTGGTATTAATATAGAACGAAAAGTAAATATATTTGATTCTGTCTTTCCTGCTTTAAAGGCTCAAAGTATTAATTATATATGTAGACTTAGATGTGCAAATAAAATTCGATATAACAGCGACAAATTAAAGGAGCTTTGAGATAGCTTATATTGGTCTACTCTAATGTATTATATTTACTTTGCTTAAAATGGGTATTTAATTTAAGAATACATATTTTCTCTTTTTATTTATTTGCAATAGTCTGTATAGTCAAGTTTTTAAAATTCAATAATCTGAGATTTTTAGGTAAAAATTGAATTTATGCTTTGAGTCTTTTAACCATTTATATTGTCAAACATTGGCTCGTTAGCTTGATCTCTGTTAAAAGTTAATTTCGTACTAAAATCATTACCAAACACTTTCAAATCTCTGCCAGACCGCTACAAAATCATATACCAATAAAACAAATACTTTGAAAGTGACAGTCTCTAGCTGCTCTTTGACATTTGTTGTTCACTTTTTATTGTCAATTAAACGCTGCAGCTGCTGTTTCAGCTCTCCAACTTTTCTAATTCTATTACACACTCACTCACAAAATGCTCAGTCGTCTCTGAAACAGATTTAACTTAAGCTCTTCCCATTGCTAATTGTTTTAATTGTAAAATGTTTAAAACTAGAAATCTAATTAACAACATGCACTGCCATCAAATGTAGCTTCACATACATTTTGGGGGGATACTTTACGTGGCTACTTTAGGTATTTTTAATGTGTCATTGATTGCTAACGGGATTTTCATGCTGTAAAAAAAAGAACATAGCAAATTAAAAATAAAATAATGTAATACAGTGCTTGACTAAGAGTTGCCCTGCTTTGAAGTTTTAAGTATACCTCTAGATCATATATTCTAGTAATTATATTAAATTCTAAATATATAGAGATATATATCAATCGCCTCATATTCCCTAAAATTAAATGCCTAAATTTAATAATTTTATATGAGCCGGGTGGCAACAAAGTATTTCTTAACAATATGAAGTATCTGACTTAATTGAAGCGAAAAAACAAACCAGTTTATGTCATGAAGATTGGGAGTTCTTATTATCAATGACAAACAGATGAGCATCAAGATAGCTACCAAAATACTGATTTTTACGTCAAGAGCAGATATAAATGATGTGATTCAATATCAGTTATAAAAATGTCAATATATAAAAATGTAATATCATATAAGAAATATCATAAAAAAACCCAATTTGGTCTTGCCTTTTGTTGTGGAAGTATTTATAACAACCGTTTTACACACGTATACAGTGTATTATACTGGTGTTATGTCTGACAACATTTAAAATCTGCTCATTTAATGAATATGTTTCTGTCAGGCCATGAAACAGAAAAGTATTTTATGTATTTCGTTTTTAATCTTAAGTGCCTGTATAATGCACACGATGGTTTAATGATCAAGGGATTGAATCTCTGAAGCTGTGTGTGCCAATTAACTTTGTTGATGTCAAATGCATGCGTAATCCTTAAATATCTCAGCCATTAGCATTTATTATTACATATAAAAGCTTTTATGTTGCTAGCCGACTTAGTTGGGTATATTTTGTCTGGTAATCAATTGTGGCTTTGCCCAGAAAAAGCAATTCATATTGTTTGTATGCAGAGCTACGATTCGACGTCATCGTTCAAGATGCCTTTGAGCTTACTCTGAGCTGCTCAATTACTCCCTTAAACGTAATTATTTAATTATGCACTTGACTTAAACATTGTGATGGCGAGCACTGGCAATTGTTGACTCAAGATGTCTATGTTAATATTGAGATTGAAATTAAGCTTATGAAATATTCAAATCAAATTAAATTTGGCATGCCCGTCAACTCAACAGATCTTGATAATTTAATATTTATTACTGTTTAATTCAATGAGTCTTCTCATGCTCATATACTCAACTTTAATCTGGCACTCTTTGCGTTTAAATGGAATATCTGAAACACTCTTCGGTATTCATTGAACTTAATTAATGAGCCTTGTAGACGTAGCCTGTGGCCATTTTAACTACTTACATGAGGTGCCTTTCTCGTTTCGTTTATTCCCACAATTTATGAACTGAGCCGATTGAATTTTGTAATAAAAGCTGTGATTTTCAACTAATTAGCAACATTTAAGCTGCTTAAAATATGTATCAACAAAAAACTGAAATGAATTTAATAAAAACGTAAGCCGCTGTCTACAGGTGCACAAACTCATCCCACTCACCACCCACCTGCTCGCCTCTTAGCTGGCAGCAAGTTAAATATACTTTTGCAGCAGCAGCGCTTTTATGTTTAAATTAATTAATTGCATATGTCAGCGGTTTTGAGGCTGGTTTTTGGCATTCTCATTTGCATTTTCGTTGCTTATGTTATTTGTGCGTGCATTTCTGTGGTAAATAAATGTTTCACATACGCCGCGTGGGCTCAACAAAGCTCTTAATGGACCGTTCGAGCGATGACAACGTTAAATACACTGCAGGACAAACTTTTTAACTTAAGGAGTGAACTTTGATTTGTCTGATTCGTGGATGAACTTCTATTATATATGCCTGGAGTAAAATAAATATAAATTTCACTATTCATTGAGTCTAATATTAGAAATGTTATATTACAATATGTATCTACCTCGCGGGAATCTGTGTTGACAGCAAAGCTGCAAATTATCGCGATGCGTCTGTGATGTAAGCCTTTAATGCAAGTTACTATACCCTCGTCTGCTGCTCAAAGAGTAAGAATCATTATTTACTAGGCTTGTCTGGTATGCATATTAATGCCATCGAGTGGTCATGGCAAGTTAGCTAACACATTTGATATCTTTTGGTCCTCAAATATTTTTGACGTTTTGTTTGCTTTTTTTGGGCTGGCATTTCATATTGTGTTGTCGGCAAAGCACTCACATCGAATCGTATAGAGCTGAATTTCTCAGTTTTGGTTTGCAATCGAATTAAATTCATGCATGCATAAGGCCAGCTATCCAAGGGCGTTGAGCCAACCACTGAAATGCCAACATGCAAATACATTGCCCAAATGCCAAGCACCCAGAGAAGACAGTTTGCCCACTTAGCAGAAGCAACCCACAGCAAATTCCCACTGACAGATGCATATGCTCGTATTCCAACTAGAATAGTCACCAACTAACTATAGAATAGCCCAGCAATTTATCATTTAAAACGTGTTGGGGCAGAGACACAAGTTTGTCGATTTTAATTATGAATAATTCGGCTTAGTACGCCTTGTGTCTTATGTCTTGGCCCCGACAAAGTGATTCGCTCCTGGGCAACCGCGTGTACCAAATGATTGATAGTTGCTGTGTGAGCCAAGTCAACAGCATGAGCATGACATGTGAGGCCCAGACCACAAACCACAGGGCTCGGGCTGTCAAAGAATCTGCCCTGCACGCTGGGGCCAGAGTCAAGGCAGCAACGACGTAATTGAAAATTGGACGCATGCGAAAACTAATGTCTGGAGTTTAATTAGTCTAAAATGTTTCATTCTGCCGTAGTTTGTGTCATATTCAGAATTTATATATTTAATTAGCTTAGACGTAAGGACAAGTGAAAGCCTTTGATGTTAATTAAAAGTTGTCGCAGCCCCGTGCTCTCGTTATGCTTCAAAATTCGCGCTGCCTTATGTTTTGTATGGCAATAATTAGAAGAGATTTTCCTAGAGACAAAGGATGATATGCTGGCAGCTGTTGCCAATAGAACGAGTTAAAGTATACAGAGCTCTTGAAGGCTTTGTTTTGATTACATTGAAAGTCACTTAAATTTTATTTGGTCATTGCAGCTGACATCGTACTACAATGAAACGAGCTGGACTAACGCCTCTGAAATGGATACAATAGTTGGTGAGGAACCGGAAGAGCTCTCGCTTGTGTCAATTGTAGTTGTTGGTAAAGTAAATGTCGTTGAACGTGTAACAAGCGAAACAGACACCAGCATCGCCACCACCCGTACCACCACATGTTCGCACACTTGTCCACTTTTCACAGTATACAGCAAAATATTTGCTGTTCAATTAGCGCAAAGAAACGCATGTGGCTTGCTGTACAAACACACACGTATACACGTATACACGAATAGGCAAACGCACATGTACATGCACACGCACACGCACACGCACACGCACACGCACACGCCCACGCAAACACGCTTGTCATTGGTTCGACTCCCCCATAAGTATGCTATGTTTATGAATGTTCACGTTTCTTACGTCCAATACATATACGTTTAATCTGGAACTCTCTATCCCGCCGTAGGCATCTTTTTATCGGTGCTGATATTCCTCTCGGTTGCCGGCAACATACTCGTCTGCCTGGCCATCTACACGGAGCGGAGCCTGCGCCGCATTGGCAATCTGTTTCTGGCCTCATTAGCGATTGCGGATCTGTTTGTGGCCTCTCTGGTGATGACATTCGCGGGTGTCAACGATTTGCTGGGTAAGTATGAATATCATACGCAGACAGTGAAACGCAAAATTTGCAATTGAAATTGTCGAGCAATAAATTTATGTAAAATGCTGCAGGCTGTCGCACAAACAAACGACACGACAACATGCAAAAGTGGAGCTTCGATGGGGCTAATGGAACCATAGTTAGTTGGGTAGAAGAGGCGCTCGTATGAGCCCACTTGACATGCCTGGCAGCGCTTAAAGCAAGCTCCTTGTGTGGCTTGGTGCAATGCCTTTTAAAGTGTCAGCTGCTCTGACGAGTCGGCTGAGTGGTCGCAAAGCACATTGAGCATTAGCCTGTCCTCTAGTGAGTGCACAATGCACTTTCGTCCGGCGAAAAGGTGAAACTACTCAGCCAACAGGAATTCTTATTTTACGTGTTTTGTGTCTAAACCAAGTTTCACTACTCTCGGCCAAGATACAAAATGCACCTGCAGCCATAAATACATCCAGCACGAATTATTATTGGTCATAACTGCAGATCTGTAGAGAGGCGCAGCTGTAGTCTCGCTTGAAATTGTTGACGTTGACATACATAGCTAGCAACAGGCAGGCTTACTCATCCAAGTAGTTAGCATTCAAGCCACAGCCCCACAGAAGCAGTTAGCCATTTGAGACCGTCTAAATGGAAGTACTAAAATCGCCAGCTGAAAATTAAAAGTACAAATGCTAAGTCAATAGCAGGCAAATCAACGACATTCGTGTCAGAATCACTTTGAAGACTTGCTACTTGCCGGTAGCTACAATTACCTATATAGAATAAAAGTTCCGCATGCAGCTGACATAAATGCTTGTTCAGTATTTATTCATTGTGGAGGGCAAACACCAACAAACAAAATAAGAAAAAAATATAAAATGGGAAGCAGCTGGCCAGGCATTTCTTGAAGGAAATGTGCTGAAGTCTAGTGATGCGTTACCTCGGCAACAGAAAAGACAGGAACAGAGAGACAGACGCAATATATGGGGCTCGATGTATGGTTGTCATTCCGTTTGTCTGCCTGTGCGTGAAAATAATAAACGACTTTGCTACTTCGAGATGGATCCAGAGCTTGGTTCTGAATCCAGGCGGCACTCCTGATGCTGCTGCTGCGTAAGCAGAAAGTGTGAAAAAATAAATAAAAACGCTCTGGTTGCAGAGTGTTAAAGACAAACAGCATCTGGAGTGCCAGCAGAGGTGCCTAAGGGCCAGCATATATGCCGAGGTACACATGTGAATTGAGAGCTGTTGAGTCAAATTATTTTCGACAAAGTGCCGGCAAACATGAACCTGTGTGGGTGCCAGTAAAACAACATTTGGCATGCTCCAAGGCTGGCAAATCAGCAAATAAACGCACAAGCTCCAGCATATTTATACAAATTTGAGCAACAACACAGGCCACAGGGATTCTGCGAGGTGGCAACAGCTGCGCCAGCTCAAAAAATACACACGCAAAGTCATTGAAGATATATATGCATATGTATGTATATATAATATATATATATACTCCTATAGCAGATTGGGCATAACCAATAAGTATTTATAAATATATATGGCTCTGCATAAAAGCAGGTTGAATAACTTGCGATTCTTCGTTTTGCTTCACATGTCAATGTAAGTGTTCGTTCGTAGCTGCCGGGAGCAATGCAAAAAATCTAACAATCCAATTGGCAAGTATATAGTACTTACTTATGCTGACTAGCATTACTGTCTCACTTTTATATACATATATAAAGTCTATGTAACTGTTGAAATAAATTTGCAAATCGTCGTCTTTTCAATATTTCCTACAACTTGACAGGGATATCTATTTAAAGAGCAATATACTAATTGGATTTCTGTGTAATGTTCTGGTTCATTGAATGAATGAAATTACTTCATCTCATACTTAGCACACTTTATTGCATCTGAATTGATAAAAGCAATAAACTATAGTTTTGTCCAACTTTTGTATTTCTATTTTCGGTAGCTGCTTTTACTGTTGCACGAAATGAGTTTTACTTATCTGTAGTAAAATATTTATGGATGAATTAAAAAGTTCATCAGATCTAACAATGTAACGATGGATTTATGGCTGTAATCAGAGTTAGGGATGCTGACACAATCAGATAGAGAAAGCATTACGTAATCGATATCTTACATTCACTGCAATGTGTGACGGCAGATAATCGTCTGAGATGGGCAAAGCCCTTTTTGATGATACGCCACATCCTGGCATGGCATTAAAGCAAACATACGTGTAAGCATGATGTATGTGTATCATCAAATGTCATGAAATCACCGCACACCCACGCATAGTGAATATATATATTTGGCTTTGAGATCTGATATTAAATTTATTATAGCAAAACATTTATATGTTTTTGCGTGTGACGCTGACTTCCTTCACTCGTTCAGTGGACACAGCTCCGGACATCCGCTCGGGTTGTTGGCCCAGAGCACGTACATTACTTCGATGGTGTTCGTCGGTTCGTCGGTTTTTTCAGAATTCTTTTCTGTAATTGCAATGCATTTATGGAAATCCTATCAGAAAGGGATCGCTGTATCGCCAGCAAAAATCAAATGTAAATAACGTATGAGACATACTTTTGCAGACGGCACTCCGAAGTCTGAAGCGAAACAGGAAACGGAAATTAATTTATGAAATCGTTTAAACTCAATTTACGTTATGAATACGTAAATACCAGCACTCATGTTAGCAAGAGCACTGCCGCTATGAGAACATGATCGAAAGCCAGATACCATACAGTTTGTCGAGAGCAATTTGACTTGATTGACTTTACGAAATTGTTTTAAACTTGAACTAGAGACAGTTGGCAAGTGCATTTAAGCTGTATGATATGTGGCAAAACAATTTGTTTTTCCGATAAGTTGTAGGAAAAGTACTTTAAGACTTTTTCTTTCTAGTAAGGCATCTATGAAAAATTAAATAGGTTTGCAGCGCCCGAGATTAAGATGCCTGATAAGCTTGCCAGAAATATGACAACACTTTAATTAATATATTTTCTTACCATTCGCAAATCCCATGCATTTGCTGACCATACCCATTTATAGTAACTTGACTGAGGTAGCTTTGACATTTATATGGAGCTGCTGTCCTCTTTCGCTCGTTACATCGTCTGCTGGTTGTCGAGAAAATTAAGAATTTTCCTGTGACTCGTGTCGGCCGGAATGTGTCAATTTCCGCTCCAGCTCATGCATAGTCACTTAAATTGCATTTATACAGTCTTATTCAAGAAGTCATTAAGTATTTTAAAAAAGAAATCAGTACGACAGTTATTCAATCATACGCCAATCAATCAATTATTTAATCAATAACTTACCTTTTACTTCTTTGATTACAGGCTATTGGATCTTTGGCGCAGAGTTTTGTGATACGTGGGTGGCCTTTGATGTCATGTGCTCGACAGCATCTATTTTGAATCTGTGCGCCATATCCATGGACCGTTACATACACATCAAGGATCCGCTCAGGTGAGTGCCGTAACTAATCATGATGACGACAACGTTGATGACACTGTCAAATGCATAAATTACACAATTTATCAATAGCTCCAGCTGCCTGTCATCGCGTCCTTCACATGAGCCTATCCAAAATTAATTGTCCATGGAGTGTCTCGGTCAGTAGAATCTAAAATATGAGTGGAGTAGAGAACCGTTGAGTGCGAACCTTATTTAGTTTAGCATTGACTCTCAGTTTTATACATAGCTGTTGTTGTCTGTCAGCCAGAGAGTGGAAAATATTATTGATGTGACATTGACGCTCCCGATGGAAGCCCGATTAAATATCGATTTATTAAAAACAGACCTGTCAAGTGATATAAGTGCCCGCCCTGCCCCTTCGCCACCTACCACCATTCCACTAATTTGCAGAAGAGCAACATCCTGTCTCATGCATATTACTCATGCGCCACGTTGTCATGCACGTCACGTTTCTCATTGCCAGCGTTTTGGTCGTTCACTTTGTGGCTCCACAGAACAGCCACTCGACTTGTTTATGACGCCGCCTCTCATTAATCGCAGCACATAATTGTTTCATTAGTAACAGATTTATTGGGCATTAACGATATTTTTTTATTTTGCACCGACTACCAGCATCTGTATGCTGTTCAAGGATCTGACTTCATTTTTTGCCATTGTATATAAAAGTTTGCTAAGCACTTTTGCTGCATCACCAGACACTGATTTGTTGGCTTTGTTGGCAAAGTATTAGCTTAGTATCTACTTTTATTTATTCAGCAAGTCATTTTGCTTAAAGCTGGTGGAGTATTATACGATGCCAGTAATAGCTTCACGATTGGCAAATTACCTGGCTTAAAATCAAAACTGACTAGAACGTGTATTTCTGCAGTCTCAGTTGAAAATGCAAAATGTAATTTTATACTGGAATTTCAAATTTAAAAATAAACAATACCACATTGCTAGCTGTGTGCGTGGCAGGAACTCTGAAATAATTTACCACTCAATTTTTATGTGCTTCTTCTAGCAGAGGCAATAAAGAATTCCGCCCATGAGGAGTGCTCGAGGACCATTATTTCTTAAAGACGCACAAAATTCACCTGCTTCCAATTTAATTTCACACACTACTAGACGAGTATTTACGAGTGTGCGTATGTGTGTGTGTGTGTGCAATGAAATTGTGCCAAATCCTCAGTTTAACTTCTGCCAGATCCTGTGGCTGGGTGTGACATAATGTCTTGCTCGGGTGCTTGTACTGCATTTTGTCAGTTTTGTCGTCTGCGGGCACCATGCAAGTTGCGTGTCAGATTGCTTTGTGGCAGCTGAGATTTTGGGCCCCTGCAATCCAAATTGACTGTCAAAGAACGTAACAGGCACAAAGCACAATACAGCAAGTGGAAACAACTATCAGCGTTTCGTTTGTATCTCGCATTGTGGCTTAACAGTTCTGGGTTAATTAAATTTTGTTGGCAATGCCGCAACCAAAAAAAAAAAAAAAGAAGAAGGAAACCAACAGTTTCATTCAGGAAACCAAACAATTTTTGGACAAAATCAAACGAAAATTTATGACATGTCAGCAACATATCAGCAAACAGTAAGCAAAAGAATGACCACACACACACTCTTACTATGTGTGTGTGTGTGTGTGTATCTTGTTAAAAATGACGCTGGCCAAGTCACAGACAGCCAAAGAAAAATTCACAGCAGCTACACAAATGAAATTTATGGGCCTCAATGGCTGCGAAGGACCTGGTCCATGGGGAAGCCAGCAAGTGATTTCAGGCAGCAGAAGTTGAAAAAAAAGAAGGAACCTACTATCCACATATGACAGCGAGACACTTCTGGCTGTGAGTGCCACGCTAGCAGCTGCTGTTGCAAAGAGCCGTAATAAATGCTTTGATGCTATTTTCAGTGCATGCCAAAAGTGGAAAAACATTTTCTGCTCACCACACAGCATACCCTTTAGCTTGCTGTCCATCATCTCTCTATTTATGTGCACAGTTTCTAGGTTATTGTTACCTGTCACACCTGTCAAGTCCACGTAGAAACTTTGTTTGTTTATTAAAAATGTTACACAATTTTTTTCTACTGAAGCCCCATCCACTGCTGGTTTTTTAACTTAAGTTTATTTATTTTTTATTGGTAACACTCGCAGAGCATAATGAGTTAATGCTGAAGCACACTTCATCGAGTTGGCAAAGTTGACGTGCTCGTAAATTTTGCGAATTGAGGTAGGAAAAATATTTGAACGCGAAAAGTTTGCTTGCACTTTTTAATTCACAGCTGCTACATTGGCTTCTCTTCATAAAGCCATAAAGTTTTTTATATTAAGTGAAAATTAATTAAGTCATTAGTTTGAAACAATTGGCTGTTGATGTTCGTGGCTTGGCCGCAACATCATTTTCTTCATATTTTTCCATTGTATTTCTGTTGGTTTGTAAATTAGCTCGATAATCAACCATGCCTTCCCAAATAATTACCAAAGCACAAAGCATTTAATGGGCAATGCTTATAAAACGTAATATTATTTTAAATTATCTCAGACTAAACAATTTTTACTGAAGAGCGTTGGCGTAGGAGGTAACAAAAGCATTACCTATCTGCCTGCAAAATTTGCGTGTGTCCTGTGGTTCAATTTAAATACATTCAAATCGAGTTTAGCTTCTGCACTTCACAGGGCTGGACTTGCCATGCTTTTCAGGCCCAAGTGTGTCTGCGCCTGTACTTAAGGCGTCAAGCTTCTGGCATAGCACTCCTACGAGTATGCCACGCCCAGTCTCTTGTGAATCTCACAGGCATCAAAACTCTCTTTCCAAAGCACTTTTTTATTCTTGTATACCCTTACAGATGGCTTTTAAGTGCAACAATAAAGTATGTAACGTTGGGACTTTTTTCTTGTTTTAGGCGAGTTTCTTAGGAATATTCTGAATAATACGTAATGCATAATAAAATTCAGGTTGATAGCCTTATTTTCTTTTACCGTTTATCTTAGATTAATGAAGAAACTATTTGTTCGTAGAACTGACTGCAGCTTTTTTAAACTGGATGTATTGTTGAAGCTTTTCATATCTGTCATATATTTGTTGTATTTGTTATTTACAAAGTGCTATTCAGAATAGGTTAATAAATGTTACGTGTATGTCTTGGGTCAATAAATATATATCTTAAATATATTTAAGTCAAGAATTAGGGCATTCGTAAAGAAGCATTTTCCTGTCGAGTGCCTGTCAGAGTATTTAATCTTCGTCTGAAGATAGATTGAAATAAAAAAAAGTCTGACGGATGATGGTGTCTGCGTCTGGTCCTGAATGCTGCGTGTCTAGCGGTATTAGTGCCGGCCCTACACAACGTTGGCAGCAGGCATGGCGCTGGCTGGCGTTGCTCTTTATGCAAATCTGATTTATTTGCATGTCAAAGTAGGGACAGCATTTGTGTTCTTCAGTTTTACTTGCCGTTGCCCGACGTGTCAAAGTTCGCGAACTGTTTTGGGCTGGCGTCTCATTAGGATGCCCACCTCCGGCGCAGAGAAATTTGTCGTATTTTCCCAGCGTCTTAGAATAATTGCAAGCGTTTAATTTAATTGCGCCTGCCAAGATTTGTGCACTGCCAGCGAAAATTGGCGAAAAAAGAAATAATTTGAATGAAAAGCGCGTGGAAATCTAATTAGAAGCAGGCGCTGACAAAGTTAAAATGATGCCAGAATTAAGGAAATATTTTTTGTTTTATGCGATAAAGTTGAATCTGGTGGCGCCTGTCGTCATCGTAACTGTCAGACGCAGAGCAAACATATGTGTGCATGCTCGTATCATGCATAAAATTCACTTTAAACTGCAATAAAAAGCAACGCAAACTTTTTATGTCATCCGCATCCGCGAGGAGAGAGGGAGGTGGGGCAAATAGGTGTTATATGCATGCGTGAGCGAGAGGCATAACAGTTAAGCGACAAAAGCCAACGAGAATGTCGCTTTGGGGAATGTTTGTAATTGTGTTTTTGGCCTGGTTGGGTTTGGGTAAGCACACTGTCATATGCCTGCAACACTTGAAAACAACAACAGCAATAACAGCAACAATAACAACATCGTGTGCTTGCAACATTTAAGCACTCACTGTGCAAAACGCTCATAAAACCACGTATGACAAGAGGCAAACAAAATAAAGGCCAGAGTTAGCCGAGCTATGCAGCCCCAACCCACACACTAGCACGATAGCGTTGTGCGTGCCTGACTCTAATTTCTTGAGTGCGTGCCACATACTCACACACACACACAGGGGCAACATTAAATGCAAATGCGGGCTGACTTTGGTCTGGCGCTGAGGCACACACAGACAGACACACAGTCACACGATTTCAATTAGCTCTTTGTGGTATGATTTGGTATGGTTGCTCTATCAATAGACGCGTGTGGCGTCACTTGACACTTGCATAGGAAAGTCTCTGGAGTGATACGGGTGTCAGGTATTTGCACTTACATTCAGTGTCTGTTCCAGTTCCTGTGCCTCAAAAGACTGAATGGGCTATTGGCTTCGGGTGGCAACTAAATGGCTACCGGTGCGGGCTGATGTCGTTGCTGCTCGAATAGAAATCAATTTTGCTGCCACATGAAATCGAATTTGTTTGTGAATACAATTACCAAAACTTCCTTTTCCGCTTTGTTGTCCTCCCACCCACCTGCTACAGACGCTCTTGTCATCTTTAGTATTTTCGGTCGGCACGTTGACTGAGTGCGTCTTTGAATTGAAATTGAATTATTTTGTTTGATTTCCTGCCCATGTCTGCCACACAGCCAGCGGTTACATTTACACAAGCCAAAATGCGGCAGCATATGCCAATGTGTACAAACACACACATACACACACAAACACATACACACACACACAGTGGGGCATAAAATGCCATCAGCTTTACGTTTCTGCCTGCTCATTTCCGTTGCTGTAAATGCAAATTGTGCGACCGTTGTCAGAATCGAAGTGCTACAAAAATCCATACACGATGATTTGCATATGTACATACATCGCACAGCTAGACCTATCCCTACACTGCCTTTAGAGAATGCGTAATGTTCAATGGTTTGTGCTGCGGTTGAGTTTCGGCTTAGGCTGATTTGGCGCAGCCTGTTCTGTTCGGGTAATTAATGACATGCAGGCAGACCGCAGTGGCCATTACACGAATGTTCCATGCGCACCTTTGGCCAGTTGAATGTTTCCCACTGCACCGCAACAGTTGTCGCTTGCTGTCCAAAATTGGTGTCGCCCCAACTGCCTTCAGCACGCAAAGCCACAATCATAATGTGGTCCTCTTTCTTCTGTCTGTTGCTGCTGTTGCTGCTGCTGCTGCGGCTGCTGTCACCATGGACAGCTCTTGCTGCTGTTGCTTAACCATTTTACTGCAGGCAACCGCAGGGGACAATCACAAGCACTTCCTTTTGCTCCAAATTGATGTGCTCCTCTTTCCACTTTCTGACTTTCATTACAGATACGGCCGCTGGGTGACACGCCGGGTTGCTATTATAACCATTGCAGCTATTTGGCTGCTAGCCGCATTCGTCTCGTTTGTGCCCATCTCGCTGGGTATCCATCGACCCGACCAGCCGTTGATTTTTGAGGATAATGGCAAGAAGTATCCCACATGTGCTCTGGACTTGACACCCACGTATGCTGTCGTCTCCAGCTGTATCAGCTTCTACTTTCCCTGCGTGGTCATGATTGGCATCTACTGTCGGTGAGTATGGGGAAATAAGTACCGTCATAAAGTTCTATGAAACATGGCCCAAAACTTGCTATAGCACAATTATTCAGCGCTAAAATATGACAGTGGAAACAAAAAGAAAAGCTACAAAAGTAAGCGTAATGCGAAAACTTTGAAATGAAAACGGTCGACGTACCAATGCATAGATATGTAAAGCCAACAGCTATTCTATGGAGAAGTTTTATATATCCTTTATATTCGTGCTTATATTTATATATGTTTTCTTTGAGTTATAATTACATTTGCATAATGTCACATTAAGTTCTGTTAGCATGCTGTAAATTATAATCAAGACAAATCCAACTTTTATCTATCTGACACAAATAGCTAAAGGTCTTTTATTATATGATTATTTGATAAATATAGAAACATTTTATATAACTTAGCTGAAAATAATTTATTGGAGCCAACTTATAAATATTTAATTAGGCTTACTAAGGTCAACATCGATTTTGCCAACAATTAAATATGGGTCGAGGAGAAATAATAAGAATTTGAATATTTGTATGGGCTACCCAAAGTCGTAAGACGTAAATAATAAAATAATGGCAAACACTTTTGAAATTACATTAGTAATGTTGAAGGCCGCCATGACCTTGACGCTGATGTGGCCTAGGCACGAGATCGGTTGCATTGGGATATCTGGGAGTTAGTTGGGAGTTGGGCGTTGTTTGTTGGGCGTTGGGCGTTGGGCGTTGAGTAGTGGAAGTGAGGAGACAAGCAAATAAGGCAAACAAATAAGCACACGCATTAGTGTCCAGCTAAGTAATCCCTTAGCTAAGCCAAAGACGGGCAGACGGCCAAGAAGTAGGGCGTGTGCAAAAAGGGCTAGACAATGCGTGTAAGGGCAACAGGCAACAGGATGCCAACATCATCATCACAAGCAACAACAGCATTGCGATATGGCCGCTCATCAGCAAAATAGCCAACAGCGAAAGGCACGTTGCCATTTTAGCTTAACGAGATTTGCGGCCATTGGGCAACTAGACAACAAATGGAGACAAGCTGTTCCCTCATCGAGTTGAGGTTCAAGGCATCTACTAAAGTATCTCGTGGCTGTCATTGGAATGTTCTATCAAATTTCGGTTGAATTACAGAATAAATAGACTTTTATCGTCATAATTTGTGCGTAGCCATGTTATCCTTTTCATGTGGCCATCCGGACCGCATGTTAGCCAGGCTGCTCAGTAATCGAGCCATCACGAACGTGCCCTATGACGTATGGGAGTACGGGCCATAGAGTTACGTTAAATACTAAGTATACGCACTGTGTGACCCAGACAGATGTCGATTGTGAGCTGCTAACCCAGTGCGAGCTCCCTGGGGCAGCCTGATAATTGGCATGGCTGGAAAAGTAAATAATTATCATATCACTTACAACAATAGGAGGCAGACGGAAACACTCAGGTCAACAACTAGACAGCCACTAATCGAATTCCCTTTCAGTGCAATTACACAAAGCGGATAACATTTCATTTTCAAAAGGCTCGTTAGACAAACGTTGCTTAATGAAATTTCAAATCAAATGGATATCTTAATATAGCAACCAAATCAGAGCTAACTCATCTTTATGTAAGCCAACAAATAACAGGGAAAATTAGCTTTCAACTTTTCTGAAAATTTTCATTGTGTGTAATATAACTTAAGCATATATAAAATCCATTTCTTAAGTATATATCTTAATTGCCGAAGTTCTCGTGTTTTTCAATTGTCAGGCTTTACTGCTATGCCCAGAAACATGTGAAGTCAATTAAGGCGGTGACAAGACCTGGCGAGGTGGCCGAGAAGCAACGATACAAGAGCATACGCCGGCCCAAGAACCAGCCGAAGAAGTTTAAGGTGCGCAATCTACATCACAGCTCACCATATCATGTATCCGATCACAAGGCGGCAGTCACCGTGGGAGTTATAATGGGCGTTTTCCTTATATGCTGGGTACCATTCTTCTGTGTCAATATTACGGCTGCCTTCTGTAAGACCTGCATTGGCGGCCAAACATTCAAGATACTCACCTGGTTGGGATACTCGAACTCCGCTTTCAATCCGATCATCTACTCAATTTTCAACAAGGAGTTCAGGGATGCGTTCAAGCGCATACTGACCATGCGCAATCCGTGGTGCTGCGCCCAGGACGTAGGCAATATACATCCACGCAATAGCGATCGATTCATTACAGACTATGCCGCCAAGAATGTGGTGGTCATGAACTCAGGCCGCTCCAGTGCCGAGTTGGAGCAGGTGTCTGCGATTTGACCAAAACGCACCGGCAATGGAACTAGCTGGCTCTTGTGCAGTGGCTACTGCACCGGAAGTGGTTTGAATGTGGATGATGATGATGATGGCGCTTTGACCACAAGATACGTTCCATGAGATTCGGTCGCGGCGGCCACAACAACCATCGTGGAGACAGTGGAGGCCGCACAAATGGAAACGGAGCTTGTCTAAAATTGGTCAGCAATTGGGTTCCTACTCGCATCTATCAATGCGTAACAATCCCAGCCCAAAGCACGATTACCCAAATCCCAAAGCAAATGTAAGTATTATCAGTGTATCCTAGTATCCTAAGCAATCTACTAACAAGCCGTAATTTGTGACAGTGTTTATACTTAATCGTACCTTTAAGTTCTAACTTTATAGATGTATGAGACAACTTACTAATTAGCAACCGAGTCGTGATTAGGTCTAAGATCCCCACACACCAAAGAGCTTCTAAATACGAGTAGTTGACCCGTTAAGTTTTTGTTTTTGTTACGATTTAGCCAAGCTACGGCAACAATCAATAGCCGTTAACAACAATAAGACACAATTTGCATGTGGCCAAAAGTTCGAATGGATAACATATACCATTGTATCATCATAACAAGGAACTGAAGCTATGATTATTATGACTAAATCAAATAAGGGCAAACGTCAAATATATTTCACAATCGGACAATACACACCCACACAGACACATAGAGACATGGATTGACACAGTTCCATTCAAGACTGGCAACAAAACGTAGCATACAATTCAACACCCGCTCGCATTGCCCACATACGGATAGCAAACAAAGCTTTAGATTTGAATTATTGTTGGAAATTTATGTGGCATTGAGCAGCGTCAAAGTGGTACCCGTCGAACATTCAGCGTGGCATAAAACTGCCAACTGCACACATAAATCATTCAAAAAATTATGTCGATTTGGGAGCATTATAAATAAAATGTCGAAATCCCCAGCGTTTACTATTCAGCTTATGTAAGTGTCGAATTTCTCAATCTAATTTATATTTATGCAAATTTATTGCTTCTAGTTGTGCGCATTCATTCATTTGCGCTGTCTAACTGTAAGGCAAGTATTCCACATGAACATCAACTAATATTCATTTAATCAGTAGAATTTTGAACAGGAATTCAAGTTATTCAAGTGTCAGATTTTCGATATAAAGCGTTACACTTGTTGACTTGAAATTTTAATTGGCATTCAACTGTGATTGACAGACCTGAAATTGAAGTGTAATAAAAAAGTCAAGTTGCTTCGAGGGAAAGCATTTCTCCCTGATTACCGAATGATTTAATGAGCCGCACCTGAAGCGCCGCAATGCGGATTCGCTTTGTTGACGGCGATAACACCTTAACTACTCAACGACTCCCACACCCGTGTCTGCCTGTCAGCCAGCAGATAATGAACATGTGGCCCCGCTGGCTACCGGCCCGCTAGCATTCGCAGCTGAGCGGAAACAAATGTAAACAGTTTGCGTTTCATGCCAAAACAACACCAACTGCTTTCCATCCTTAGTCATATAATGAAAAATTACGCCGCTTTAGCTTCTCTTCTTTCTTCTATCTGCTTTGTTTTGCTTTCGACTTGAGGCTTCAGACACATTTTCACTTAAGTATTTGTGTATGCTGAAATCCCTTGCGGCACCCCTCAGCCATCGCCTTACCGCAACTCAGCTCTTTGCTCTGTTAATTATGTGTAGTCCCTGACAATCCGCTCAAATATTCGCAATCAAGCTTATGTCTTCTTTTTATACCCATTACCAAATAAAATTAACCTATCGGGTATAAAGTTAGGCTATCCCTTTTTCCACAATTTTCAACAAACTTTCCAAAATATTTAAAGAATCTTTTTTCAAGCCAATCTGTATACTCAAAAAGTAATTCGTAGAACCATACACTATTTCGTTTTGGCTGAACTGATGGGTGAAGCTTACATTTTTCAAATATCGTTTAGCAATGTCAATTTGTAACACTTCCAGAAAAATCGTATAATCAAAATAAAATAAATTAAAAACTTTTCACCTAAGCTTTTATATATTTTTATTATTTTTAATATTATTTTTCGGTGTCATATATTTATGTTAACTATAAATATGAAATCAATTTACTTCAAAAGATCTTATAAGCTTTTGCTAGGGTATCTTCTAGTTATGAACTCTAAGCTAAAATATTTTTATTTATTTTTTTGGTTTTCATTTGTTTTGGCAGTTTATTAAAAGCAGCTGCTGTCGTCATTTTAATTACAATATACTTATTTATACCAACTTGCACAGCGACGGAATTCATTCATTCATTTTGCCACGCCCGCCGCCAGTCAGCCTATATCAAGGCTTGCCCAAGCTTTTTGGCTCATTTCCTTTCAGCATCTGGCACGCAATCAATTCCACTTTTGTTTGCCGTGCGCATGCTGATCGCACGTGCCAAGTTTTCCGGCATCGGGGCTTAGGAACTGTGACTCTAAGTCAACGAAAGGCTTGAATTGTGCTCTGCGCCTACTGTGCTCGGCACGCACCATAGGAGCAGTCGGTAGCAAGGAGTTCAAGTCGAGCCATTGTCACTGCTATTGGCATTGACTTTGGTGTTTTGCAGCCCGCCCAAATGGCAAATGGCAAATGGCATGATAAATATTCCAAGCAAATGCCACGTGCCAGTAATATGTGGTTATATTTAGAAGCCACATTGCTGTGCTCATTTCAGCTTAAAGAATTCGATACAAGGTTGCATTGCGCCCACTTTTTCCTTGGATTTGCTACATCGTCTGCTTTTTGTCTTTGCCAAACTCTTTATTTATGTCTTTGACATTAGAGGGCGTGAGGGCATGTTAGAACCTTCAGAGTGTCGAAGACTGATAGCAGATTTGTTTCTTTTATTTATTTTTTTTTGCTACCTCAATTCCAATCACTTTGATTTTTCCCTTTCCTTGGCAATGCATTTTGCGGCGAGATTTTTTCAGTCAGGTCCTTTTGAACCTCACGAAATGACTTTTTGCGTATTTTAATTGAAACATTTGTCGTTTCGTATCGTTTCGCTTGCAAAAAGTAGTCCTATTTTATGCTGCATGTTCTTTAATTATATTAGCCAGTTTCAAGCTACGTTCCTGTATATTTATATGTATGTATACAATTGGTCCGCGACGTGCCGTGCATAACAAGCATCAAACAAGTCTCGTGGCCTCAGCAGACTTAGGCCTAAATCAGCGCAGCGTTGCATAAAACATACCAAAGATGCCCCTTCATTACCATAATCGCTGAACAAAGAATCGGTCGTGCTTCAAGAGTGTGGCGAACAGCGCTGCCGGCTTTCGACGCCCTATTGGCCAATACTCATACGCACCGCTGCACTTGCTGCTGCTTAAACAAACAGATTTCTTGTAATTGCTTTCGCAATTCAATTATTTGCCACAAAGATTCAAAGAAAAGTTGAGAAAAGAAAAAAAAACATACTCAACCATCATTGTTGTTGACACTGACAGCCAGAGCAAACAATTAAAATTTCAATGCAAATAAAAAAGCAAATGCAAATACAAATACAATTCAGTTACAATTCAGCGCGTGTTCGACTTAAAAAAAGTAACGCAAATGAATGTTAAATAAACATTTACCTCCAATTAAAGCATCATTTAAAAAACTGCACTGCGTTTATAGCTTGACACAATTGAAAACAGTTCTCATTCAATTCAAGAGCTTTAACACATTGGAATGAGAAATTGCTTTTTATTTATTGCCGTTTTTTTTTTATTTGTTCTTTTGTATAATTTATTGGCTTTAAAATCTGTCTGATACAAAATATTTAATAAGTTTGCTTTGAGGTATAAAAAGCTTACTTTCAGACAGATAATGGCAAAAATATTTTCCTGAATTAAATAAGATTTAAAACTAACTGAAAATCTGGCCCTAAATACGGCCTATGAAAAGTCAACAAAGTAGCAGCAGCGCCAGCAGCAGCAGGAGTCCTTGACATATCCCTTATGTATATATGCAGTTGCTAAAGCCTTTGAGACCCTTTAAATGTTTGTATACAATTTATGTACATTTACACTTCACGTCGCTCATCGTGCCATTTGGGCAAAGCTAAAAGTCAAATAGAGACGAGTGCTGAGAGCTCAAAATGCTTGGCGATAAATGTCAACGTTTTGCATAAATTGCATGTCGATTGCCAAGGATACGAGCAGAGTTGGCCATCAGGCGCGCCAAACGCACTGATTGATTGATGGTTGGATAAATGCCTGATGTGCCTGCGAGCGCAGACTGGCAGTTACATTTGGAACGTTTATTGTGAGTTTTTTTGAAGTGGTTGCCCGATTCGCAGATTGACATTTCATTTGCAAAGCGTAACCAACTGAACTGACAAACTTGCAGCGTCTACCCAACTTTCGCAGTGCCCATCCCCTACACCTCGAGCCCTGTAAGCAACAGTTGTCGACAGTGTTCCCAATAACTAACACAAAATGTCGCCCGGAGCTCTAGTTTGTTGTTAGTGAAACTTTAGTGGCACGCCGACCCACGTGAAATGCCCACCACTCATAACACTCCCAACACCTCCTAGCCCCTGGGCGTTGAATTTATTTCGGTGTTTTTATGACTTTGCGCCTTAAAGTGTTTATTTCGTTTTACGACTTTCTACAAATTCGGCTGGCGCGTGTCATTCGGTTGCCTACTTTTTTGGGCAGCGCGAAGCGGAGCTTGTATTACGTATACGCAACGTATAAGTCGCCCAAAAACGTTTTATTGCCGGAGTTGTGGGTCATGCTAATTTATACATGGAAACACCGAGCACCGAGCACCGTTTATTGCCCCGGGTCACGACTCAATGCTTCATAAAAACACACTTTTAATCACAATTTTTGCTTATGCGCCTGGATTTTGGCTAAGCGTTTGATGGATGTCGCAAATTTTGCATACATGGTCGAGCTAGATAAGGATGGAGTACAGTTGGCCGACCTATACCTTGACCTTGTAGCAGTCATTTTGCGGTAAGCGTTATAGGGCAGCTGCTTGCTGCATTGACCTGGCAGTGCCGCTACTTTGACTTTTGACAAGGGCAATTCTGCGTATGCGCAATCTTTGGCATTTAGCAAAACTTAAAGCGCTTAAAGCTGCTACAGCAACTTTTCGTTTGCCACATAAAGTTTCGCTCGTTGTCTTCTTTTGCCATTTGTTGCACTGGCAAAGTTGCGACGCCAAAAGTTTCTCTAGCTGCAACAATAACAATGCAGAAACTTTTGACAGCTCGCCTCAGCCCAGCTTGCGGGGTCGCTGGCGGCTTAGTTAGATTCAGCCACCTGACCGACGGGCCACACCCTAATTTACCTATTATCTAGGAAACGAAATGCTCATAACCTCCGCCTAAAGCCAAAAGTTTTCAATGCTGCTGCACATTTTCATAATGCACATTTCGAATGAGTTCTCGATGCTAGATTCTCGAACCTTTTTTCTGGTGGCGTTTTGTGTTTGGCTTTCGTATTTCAATTATGGCAATTTAATTGAAAAACAAATTCAATTTCGAAGTTGACTCCTGATGCAAAGTTTTCGTTGCTTTCTAGGCGTTTCGCTCCAATTGACTGCCGGGTGAATGACCCGTGCTGAAAGAAACTTTTGATGAACTGCTTTAAATCAGAAATGTATTGTTGCAAAAGCAACGTGGATTGCAAATTATAAAGCAAGTCTAGTTTTCTTACAATTTTGTTTCTTGAACTTTTAATTGTTGCTCTTACACAAAATAATATTGATTAATTAATCATTAATTTGGGTAACAGCACTTCTGGCATGCTGGGCCAGTGGCTGTGTCACGGCTTACTTAACTTAAGCTGCACTCAATCGATTTACAAGTACATGCAACACACACAGTTGCCTGACATGCATTTTAATTAAAAAGGCCGTGACAAGTGACAAGCACAGCAGAGCAGAGCAGAGCAGAGCAGAGCAGAGCAAAGAGTTGGAGGGCAGCATCCTGAGAATATCTTGCCACGCACCAACTGCCTTTTGCCTTTCCATTTTACGTTACCAACCGATACTCATATACATATGAATATATATATACGTATGCATAAACCTCGCCTTGACATCCAACGACATATATTCTGCAATTTTAAGCCCAAATTGAATTACCGCGTCATCGTTGGCGTCTCACACTCTTCCTGAGGGTAAAGTTGTGCGCAGCGATCCATCTTGTACCTTGTATTATGGAAAAGCCAAAAATAGTGTTAATCATGAAGCCAAAGAGACAGACATATGTATACTTTATCTTAATGAGTATTTCATGTTAAAGACATCGCGAAATGTCCCTAAATTGTACTAGTACTAGCATTAGTATTACTTTTATTTTATTTATTTTTCTCAGTTTCTTAGAATTTATGGACAGTCACAGTTAAGTAGCCTGTCTATGTTACCTACAGGTAGATAAAACATTTACAGAGTACCTGCTAACCCAAATTGTGTAATTTTTTGCTGACCTACGCCTCTGGTGGTTTAAGCTGACTGGTGTAAAAATTTTTGTCAAGCATATTTTATACAGCCGTCCTCATTCACTTACAATTTAAGTTATGCACTAATAAATAAATTTGTGTAGTTGCTGAGTTGGGATTTCATACATTCATAAATCAGTTAGTTTACTAAAGCTTGCAACTTTTTCAGTCATTTTCTTATATACATAAAACAAAAAAAACAATTTAAGTAATCCACATTAATGACATTCAATACAAATTTCTTATATATCACGATTATTATCATAAATTTAAACATATAGATATTTTATTTATTTTCTTCTTATCAAGATAACAATCTCTAAAAGTTTTTCCCAATCGAAAGACCTAAAGTTGTGTTTCAAATATAGTTCAACTGTTCAAAAACTTGAAAATTTAACAGAATTACATAGGCAGTTTTATGTTAACTAAAATCGAATCAATCTGCTTCATATGATTCTTTAAAATCTTTATATTTCAAGCTTTACTATTTTCTAAAAAAAAACAAGAAGCTTAGAGAACAAATATAAAACATTTCTGCAAACAATACAGTTAAAGTCATGCCATGTGGCACTTTCTATTTCTATTTCTACCTAAGACACTTGTTCACATATTTTTAACCTGATGTTTTAAGTATAGAATATTTTAATAAATTCAAAATTCGGACTGAGGATGCTAAAAACCTGCGAAATAGTATAATCAATTGTTTGACCACTAAATGCTTTGAGTCTGTTAACATTCAAAGTGCCATATATCAGGTAATGAAACTAATAATATTTCACGCTTTCATAATCTTTAAATCAACACATTTGAATGCTAATGAGCAATAATAATAACGATGACTTATCAATTTGAATGAACACCAATATATTAATTCTAATTGAGCCCGCTTAATTCATAATTAGCAAATAATTTCGCAATATATTGTATATATATCAAATAATTTGCATTTATTGCTGTGCACGTGACAATTTGAGCATAAATTAGATTTGACAGATTCCCATAAATTACTCGGACAAATGGTGTTTATGCTCAGCTCACATTAGTGTTCCATTAATTGATAAATATTTTTATTGGCAGTTACCGCAGCAGCTGCTGTTGCTCCTAAATTAAACAATAACAATCGTTAGCTGCGACAACCGCAAAATAAAGCAGTACGAGTAGCTTTTATTCTGAATGAAATATGAGTAAACTATTTTAAATAATCATTTTTTGCTCGCATAGTAATATTTGAATTCCAACCAAATACCATAAATAGGCGACAACGACCACAGCCACAGGCACAGTTGTAGCCACAGTCTAACGCCAAGGACCGCCAGTGGATACGGGCATGTCGCTGACAGGCAGCTGGACGAGGGTAAGAACGTGAGTGTTGGGCGAGCTGTGGGCCAACAATGCAGGCATTACGGCTTGAATTTCAGGCTTCAACGGGCCGCAACTCAAGTTCATGCTGGCTTCGCAGTTCCGCTTGCATGCCGATTTACAGACTTTGTAATGGCTAAAAGTGCCAAAGTTTATTATTAAATTATGTTGTCAAATTAAACTGTCGAAGAAAAATCAATTTCGAGCAGCCTGCCAACGGGTTGTGGCCAAACTGTGCGAATGAACCCGACTAATCAAATTAAGTTTATTTTTACAAAATACAAAATTTGAAACAGCCAAGCCACAGAGCTCAAGCCCAAAGTCAAACCCAAAACCAAACCCAAAACCAAAACCAAACTCAAACCCAAACCAATTCCGTTGCCAGGCAAAGCAAATTACCAAATATTCGATGCTGGAAATCGAATATTTTTGTCAATCTACTGCCCCAAGTCAAATTTCTTGCCATAGGGCTGGCTCGCTGGCCGAGCTGTAAATAGCCCAAGTGCTCAAAAAAATCGATCGCTCATGCATATATATAAATTTATATATATTTTTATATATTTATATGTATATGCATCTAACATATTCCATATTCTATATTTCGATTTTGTATTTGCAACCAAAATAACATGGCGTTTGCAGCAGCTACAACCGCAGCAACCAAAACACTGGCCCTCATCATTTTCAACAGGAAAACTAAACGAGCCGTTTGGTTAGACAAAGCTAGAAAGATATCACGTGACAAAGAGAGAGCGATAGAGAGATACATAGCTACTGAGCTTTCTTTATAGAATTACTTCTGGCGCAATAAGTTTTCCAGCCGAACGAGCTGTTGATAGAGTCGCTCTCCCGCTCCCGCGTCTGCTTCTGCTTCTGCTACTGCTCTGCTGGTGCTGCTGGTGGTGGTGTTGTTAGTCCACTGTATTGTCTCTGCCATTGTTCCCAAGAGTCCGTGCAACCCTTTGGCTATGCGTCATTCTGAATGAATATCCATTCATTGATTTGCCTTTGCTAGGACCAACTAGCGCAGAAGAACGTGCGCCCCGAGGCAAAGCAACCCATTTGGCCAGCTATTAAAAGCGTTTGTAAGTCACCTGCACTGTTCCGTACATTTGGCGTTGTTGTTGTTGTTGTTGTTGCAGCTATTCCTAAGTTGCTAAGTGGCCGTGTGATTGACCAATCGAGCGCCAGCCCACGCGGCCCACAAGTCGGCAAGGTGCGGCTGGACCGCATGTTGCGTCTTGTGCAACGATGTCGACAACGATGTTGATGTTGATGTTGATGTCTTGACCGTGGCTTCGGCTAATAAATTACAAACGCCTGCAGGCCAAGAAGTAGACATTGACTGAACTGTAACAGGACAGCAAGCCCAGCCTCGCCTCGACTGGCCATCGGCGGATGATTAATTACACTTAATTGTAATTTATACGCGCTGGCTAGCTCTGCGAAGGCTCCCTGAGCGCTGTTTACGCTGCATTCACGTTGAAGTTTCATTGAAATGTAAACCACTCTCAGTGCTCTTTTATTATTTAGGCTAATTGCCTATTAAGCAGCAAGATTTCTTTTAAAAATGTTTCTTAATACTCTTCTGACAGAGGCCAGACCTACGTCTAGGCCAAATTCTGTGAATTGACGTTTCCCTAATTGTAGCCACGTCCTTGCTAGCTGCTGCTCAGTTCAGCAATAGCAACGCCCCCTCTGTCTGCATGTGTATGTTTATAAATGTGAATCATTTGTTTGATATAAATCATGAAATTGTTGTCTAAATGCTATGGCGTTGCCATTTCTTTCCTGTTGCTTCTGCGGCAGCAATCATTAATCACGTCGGCTAATAGCAAGAATGCTTCAAGTCGGAGAGACTTCGCTTGACCTTTGCCAAAATGTGGCATTTACTTAAAGTTGATTTACTCAATTCAATGGGCATTAGGCAAAGAGAAATTTAATTGGCCGACTGTGACAGTGGTTTGAATAAGGCTTTACCCATTATTCAGATACTTGGATTTGGCATTTGAAATTTGGCTTGAGTGCTGTGAGTCTTCAGCAATAATTTGAAATTTGCCAAACTTAAATTAATTGGCACAAATGAAGCGAAGACAATTTAACGACTTACTATGACAAATTAATTGTCCGCAAATTACTGTGCGAAAACATTTGCCATTACTTCAATTATCCAATTTGAAGATGCGAACTTAACAAAACTTTGTTTTATTGATTTTGATTTGGTTTTGCTGACCAATAAACCAATCAATAAGCATCATTAAAAAGTTTTCTCCCTCACTCACTCTTTCTCTCAGTCTCCTCTTTCATGTGCACTTTCGCAACCAGAGCTTTCCACTTGGAAATTAAATAAATTGCATCCCAACATTCAATTAAATGCTGCCCGAAGTTAAATCAAGATAGAAGAGCTATCCTAGGCATACTGACTGCAGTTGAAAGTGGATTGCAAGAAATTATACTTCAAGTAAATACAAAGTATTTTCGTTTAATTAATGCTTACTAGATTTGTTGACTTCCCCTGTCAGTTTATTAAATACAGCATAGTTCGAGCTGTAATTAGAATAATTAATAATTGGAAACATTCCTGTTCGTAATAAACAACTTAACATAAGTGATTGCAGCTGATTAAAGACATTATGCTAAGAGGCATTAGATGACGCTTGTTATCACATTTGTATCTATATCATCACAGATGCTTTCAATGCTGTAGTTTCAATTGAAGCTGCATAAGATATAATGGTTCTGTTCGAATTCGGATACGTGTGCACTACAGTATACGAACGAGTATACGAATTTATATGGGCAGTATCAGAACATGGACTTTAATGATTGGTATATAAAAATGTTAGCGCATAACTTCTCTTTCCTTTTAAATACAAGCTAATTGCTTTAGTCATGAGATTGTGAAACGAAGAGCCGCGGAAACCTTTTAAATAAATAGAGAATTTTGTGAGAAATAGTCACTTTTTACTGTTTGAAATTTAAGCATCTTTTTATCGAATAAAAACTTTTGCGTCAAGAGCCAAATTGAGTGCAATGGATCAAGTTGCATTGCTTGAGTTGAAATTCGAGGGTCAAAGTTTACGAGTTTAGCTGAGATTTTTATAATGGCTGGAAATGTTATGACTTGCTGGAGCAGCTGACATAGATTTGGCTTAAATATTTCGCACGATTTTTCATTTAACGACGGCATGCAAAGAAAGGTAAAAAAAAACAGCTCTGAAATGTTTGCTCACTGCGCCTCACTACGCTTGCTGTTTTCGCCACTATTTTCCCTTGCTTTTGTTTGCTTAATATATGCGCCGCACTCTTTCGAGCTGTTATTTTTGTTTGAGTTTCTGCTGCAATTGGCGCAGTAAAAAACTGAAAGCGGAGAAGCGCAAACAATGCTACGCGAGATTTTTGGCCGGCCTGAAACTCGGCCACTCGACCCCACCCATTTTGGCATCGTCTACCAACTTTCGACACGTTTGCGTCCACTTTACGTACATAAATTAATGCAAGCGTGTTCCTTTTCCAATCTTTTTGTATCTTGTTTGGTTGTTTGTTTATTTTTGTATTTATTTTTTTCTGTTTGTTAAATATTTATATACTTTAAACCGCAACAATCAGCTGTTTGTATATGTATTTTTTGAAAACGCTTTGCTACATGCCACAGGCTGTATAGCCTTTGTGCAGACTTGGTTCTTAATTGCTTTTCGTTGAAAGTATTTAAAAGGAGCTTTTTTTCAAGTCTTATTCTTTCAGCAACATGTAAATTCACAATAGCGAACATGAAGCTTCCTCTAAACTATTATTCTGAGCAGAAGCAGGTGATTCTTTAGCATAAAATCGACAAGTCTCTAGTCTGTTAGTTTGTTAAATGCAATTTCAGCATTTCTGCCGACTTAAGTGTCCGACTATCAAAATTTTTATCAGCGAACGCTTAAGCTGTCAAAGGTCCAGTTGACCCGCAATATATATATATAAAACACATTCAACGATTGGCACGTTTTTGCATGCAGTTGCCTGCATTGAAAGATAACATAAAATTGCCAAATGTCAAAATTGTTGAAAATTGTCAAGATGTCGAATTTTATATCAACCTGAACAGCTAAAGAGAGATGTGTGCTGCTGAGGCAGCATCGCATCTGAAGCGCAATAGTTTAATGGTCACACAATTGGCACAAAAGTTGACATATTCTACACAGTATATATATTGTATATAGCTATATACAGTTATATATTATATTTATTTTAGTTTTGCCAGCAATGCGAGCGAAGCGCCAAAGTATTAAAGGATATTCCCCATAGCTAAGCTTCACTTTGCGGAGCATTCGCATCGTTCCCGGCTATGCTACGCAGACAGGCAGACAGATGCACACAGTCATTGACAGTCAAGACAGCCGACAGACAAGCACACCCACAGACTGACGAATAGATATTGCAATGTTGCTTTTATAAAAAATAAAATAACGAACCGCATGACTCCGGGTAGACTTCTGTTTTTCTGGGTTACGGCAAATGCACAAGGCAAGCGCCTGAGCCATTAGTGCAAATGTCAATAAGAATGCCGGATGCGGAAATGACAATGCGGTATAGTGTCGGCACACGTTTGGCAGTTCCAGCCCACACACACACACACATTTCACTGAATGTGTAGTCTGAAGGAATGCCACGTAGACATTGTGAGACATATCAGAAGACTCTTAGTTTTGAAGAGTATCGTGCTACTTTGATAGCATTGGCCACATATCTTTAACACACAAACACAGACCCCAAATATGTATACATACTCAAATAAGTTTACGGAAGACATTTCCTGACACCTTAGCAATTTAAGCCAATTGCATTACTTGTAACCAAATAGCAAAATGTAAATAGCCACTTGAAGAACTTGCCCAGAAATTGGCTAGAAACCCAAAGAAAATGTAGCTAAATAAAAACAAAAATAAATGTGTAATTCGAAATATAATTAAATAACACAAAAACAAATCTACGAGAATACATAATGTTATATGATATTGACTAAAACTGATGGCAGAAAATATACGCAAATAGAGACTATTACTAACATATATATAAATAATATCATTATGTGTGTGTTTTTCTCAGAATAAATGTATGCATGTATGTATAAAACTAGACCCACGTATGTGTATGACAAAAACTCTTTTGTACCTTCTGATTCCCACTTTCGAATTTATTAAAGAACCCTACAACTAACTACAAGCGCTAAGTATAACTTATAAAAAAAATATATATATATAGCTAAGCAACAACTATTAACTACTATATGAATTAAAAGAAACTGACAACAGAAAAGAATTTTATCGCTTAAACTAATGCACAGGCTAATCGTAAGTAAAAACTATGCTAAAAGCATTTAATAGTATAAATATACCTTAAAGAGAAATAGAAATAATGATAACTAAACACAAATCGATGATTGCAAAAGTATAGTAAAGCTTAATATGGATTATCAATATATACGCATATAACTAATGATATGTATATGTACATTATGTTTTGATGTAGCCAGAAATTATAGTTAATTGTTACTGTCTAAAATAGCATTGATGTAAATGTATGCGTTCAATCATTGTATGCATATATAAAAGCATATAATCGGTATAATCGGATAAATAAAGCAAAAGCAAAAGCAAAAGCAACAAAATATGAACTAAATAGAACTCTCAACAAAATACTCGAATAGAGCTAGTAATTAGTTCTATGTGTGAATGTCTATATATACAGATGATAATCCATATTTATTTAAGAACTTGAATCACCCCATTGGCATGTGCCGAAACTATTCTCTTCGCTTAATTAATTCAATTATTGATTATTATCAATTGTACATCTCAAACTTATTGTTAAGTTAAAAACCTACTGAGCATTACTTAAATAAATACTGAATATATTAATAAGCAAACTTATTCTTTACTCTTCTTTCATTACAAGTTAAAAGGCTTTGTTCGTAATCTTACTATATTGGGTAAGTATTTGGCAGAAGACCATTTGAAAATTGTTACTTCTTATTGAGAGTTAATGGAAGACTTTTTGTTGCAACTCTTTAAATGTAACTGAAGCTTTTATCCCAATAGAGCCTCAATATTCAAAGATTGTATAGAAATCTGAATGTATCATTCCTTCTCTCTCTCTTCTCTCTCTCTCTCTCTCTCTCTCTCTCTCTCTCTCTCTGTCTTTTGTGTGAATGGAAAGGTACACACAATACATGTGTTATCTATTTTCCAACCTCAACCCAAATATCGTAGGGTATTCGTCCATTGTTAACTGCGCAGCATGCGATATGAGTTTATTAAAATATGTTTTAGGGTTTTCAATATTAAATAGAGAGGGGAACCGAATATATTTATTGATAGGTTCAATGGCAACGAGCTTTGGCAAGCTTTGACGGGCCAAACATAATGCACAAGTCGATTGTTACCTGATGCATTGTTGGCTTTATTGTTGAAATGCTCACGTCTCTCTGCAGATACTTTTGTTAAGATGTAAGACTTCAACAATGACAACCCGCTCTCCATCTAATCAAGTTTAAACAAAATGTTCTATTCCGAAATTTGCTTACCTTTACGCCATGTCTGTATATTTGTCTGAATATTTCACGAAAGCCAAAAAAAAAAATAATAATAAAATAAAATAAATAAATAAAACGAACGCACAAAAGCCAAAAGAAGATTTTTTCGACCATAATAGATGGAGTCTACATGCAGACTTACAATATACATTTATGCTTTTGAGAGCATATGGCTTAACCAAATAAATTTAAAAATAGATGAACTTACTTCGTATTATGGGCCATCGCACAGTGGGTCTTATTTTCTGAAGATTCTTTTAAATTTAAAAGGACGAGTTATTATAGTGGGATACATGTATATTCATACATTTCCCATTTTTCTTTTAAAGAATTTAATGAAAGACCTTTCATTGTGTTTATGGAAATTGCAATTCTTTTAAGCTCCTTTGGATATTAAAGTATTTAAATTTTGTTACATTTTCCACGTAAAAGGCTCACATGTGCTTCATATATTTGTCTGTATATATCCAATTTCTAAGGCTAATGGTACTTGTATACATACTTTTATTTAGCTTGCAGACCCACTGCTGCAATGCCAGCAGCAGCAGGATTCAAATAAAACGTACAAATAACCTCAAGGCAATGCGAGAACGCAACACATTAAAGTGAGCAAAAAATGTTAAATGAAAAACATGATCCACATAAGTTAAAAAACATAAAAATAATGGTCTAGTCAACGCTAACCGACTAGTAAATGTCTTGCACAGATTGAAGCTCATGGAAATAAATTTATTATATTTTCATTACATATGGAAAACCAAATGTGTGTAAGTACGGGAACTAAACATTTTGATGAAAAGATTATAATGACAAACAATAAAAATATTTTAAATCCAAATAATGTCTCTGGCCTTTATTGTCTACGAGTGATGCCAAAAAAACTAAACAGAAATCGTAAATTTATGTATTAAAGAGGATAAAATGGGATATGAAAAAAAGAAGATCAGTCACGCTTTTTGCATGAAACCATTATACCCAGTGGGGACTATACCCAAAAAGATTGCATATCTAGGGGCAGTCACCAAATAAAATTCACTGGCAAATGACTAAACACGATGCTAATCTGGTGAGGATATATAACACTTAGTGTTACATGCAGATTGTCTCTGCATATTAGAATATCGCAGAAGAACTATAATCCAGTTTCGTTTCAACATGAGTTTACATTAAAGATTATCAAATTCTTTAAACTTAAGGAACATATGTATTAAGAACTTAATTAATTTTATAAAAAATAAATCTCTTTCTTAATTTTATTTTTCTCGATGTAAATACTACTTATTCAGTCCACATTTTCAAGAACCGTGAGAAAATTTAGTTATCGTAATCTTAAACTAAATTCAAATAGATTTTCAATGCATGTGTATCAGGTCTAAGATACAGGCTTCAATAAAATAATAAAGAAATTTATTATTTGTTTTTATGTATTTAGACAAAAGAATGTAAAAATAAATAAACGATGAAGTTATTTTAATAAAGAATATTTTTTCGATCATCACGCAGATTCATGTTACTTCATGTGAAAAGATAAACACAAAACATGCAAATTTTATAAAATCATTGCGAATTCGAGAAGGCAACAAAGAGCATCATAGCTATATACATACAAATATTAAGACACAGTATATTTGTATATTGAATCGTTTAAAGGCTTAAAGGCGGAAAATATTTATTGAACGTTGCCTTTAGGATAGCAATGCCCTAACACAAACTCGATTGAACTTTCCAACGATTTTCATTTAGTTCCCAGCCTTAAGCTATGTCAGTTTCAGCATTTTCAGATTTATTGGAAAGCCAGCAAGCAACCAGGCAGACAGACAGGCAGGCATGCAGCGCTGTGGCTGCTGTAAATGATTTGCCAGCATATTTCAAACGCATTTAATGGCATTGCTCATTTGTCTACCAGCAACAGAATCTGCTTGTGGCCTGCCAAAGCCACAGCTTCAGCCACAGAGTTGCACTTCGCCATTCACACAGGACTTTATTGAACGAGAAGTGGTGAGTGAACTGCTTAGGGTGCAGGTGTGTGTATGTTGCATATAAATAAAAACAAGTCTTCCTGTTGTTGCTGACACACAGTAACTATATATGTATATGTATATATGTATGTGCATTTTATTGGCAAAAATATTGCAACCACTTGCTTTCTGTGTTATGGGAAAACAATACGATTTGTTGAAGTCTTTAAATAACATACCAACTTTTTACCAGTTTGCTGATAATCCAACTAGCAATGAATAGAAGTTATAAGTAGTGAGCACAGAAGAATTTTATATAGATTTCTGTAAGAGTACATTCACAGCAAATGAGCACGACAAGTGAAAAGAGAAAATAAACTTGAGATAGCTTATTAAAAGAGTGATAGTTAGCTGCTGCATCACACAGTTATTATTGCTGTGAATAATTGCATATCAACAATTTATTTTAAATTTATATACATACCATAAAAATATTATTTAACTGATCAAAATATTTGCCAACAGCTGTATTTATTGTATATAAATGTGAGCTTAAATTATTCACAAACAATTTATTCTATTGTGTGATTTATTCAATTTCAACAATTGAAACAATGTGACGTAAATATTCTTTTGTAAATTTCCAATTGTCTGAAAAATTGTATATATTGTTGTTTATTTATTTTTATTGAATTTATTTAGCTTTATTCATTCATTTGCTTCGAGCTATGAATTAACCTTAACTACATAAGCTATAGTGCAAATATTTCAATTATATATGTCTGTGTGTGTAATTAGTCAGTTATTCTTTATGCAAAGCTTTTATAGTTAAAATTTGTGTTTTTCATTTTGTTAACCATTTTAATTTTATGTTTCTTGTGCCAGCTGACGAGGATTAAAGATTCTATTTTATATTTGCACAACCAATCAAACAAATTAAGACAAATAGGCAAATGGTACATTTTTCAAATTTGTTTGCAGTCACAGATTTGCAAACAAGAAATAAAATATAATTTAACTTATCGCTGAGCTGACAAAGCGTTCCACCTGGCAGCACTTTCAAATATACCACATATAAGTATATAAATTTATAACTCACAGAATTCAAATAGTACTATAACGAGTATTTTTTTACTACAATATTATACTTTAATCGAAAACTGATGAGATGGGTATATTTATTATGCGCAAATGTATGAAACAGGTAAAAAGTTTGTGGCCTAACTCATCAATTATTTTATATATAAATAATCACTCCAGATCCTCTGTCCGTAAATATATGCTAGGCTATTGTTGCCATATGTATTTAAATTTTACTCGCATCGAAGAAAAAGCAGCAAAGTTATTTAGTTACTCAATAAGGGTTCATTAGTTCACATATCGAAATTCAGATTTTCTAACTCGATCACATTATCGTATCGTACATCAAACATGAAATATATATCGAAATTACTTTTAATTATTGGATTATTTATTTTGGATATATGTTTGGGCTAGCAATCTTTAGAGATACTGCACCAACTTGTGACAGGTTATGTTTTCATTATTTGTCATTCATGAAACTTTCTCTCTCATGCAAGAGTAAATAATAATTGAGCTCTTGAAGTTTGCAGTTTTAAGAAACATCGACGCGTAGAGCAAATAATTTTGGCACTTTAATGTCTCTTATCTTATTCCATAGCAATGCGCAAAAGTTAATTAACATGAACTTCATTTGGATAAGGACATGAGGTGAACTAATGTAGCATGCTTAGAGCCTTGAGAGCCCTTTACATTAAAGGTGAGTGTAGCAAAGCACTGCGTGCTAAGCCGCTTATGAGCAAATCAAAGGCAGCAGATACGATGAATTTAACGACCAGAAATAGGTAAGGATTTTGGTTTGTTATGCTGTGGCTGTCGTCGAGGGATTTATGTAGCCGCCAAGTGCATCGTCCTGTTAAGTGGATGCCTTCTTAATGAGCAACACTCTTAAACAATGTCATCTAATCAAATTTGATAGCTATAGCTTGCCAACTCTCGTGGGCAATTTAGGCTGAAATGTGCTTGAGCTTAATAATTGGATGTATCGAGCCGATATCATAAAGCAACCTTTGGACCTTGTGTCATGAATAGTTAGCTTAATCCAATTCCAGTTAGTTTTGTATCTTCACTTAAGTATTATTCACAAAATTTTATATATATATATTTTTTTTATATTTACTATTTTAGATGCTTTCAAGCATTTGTTCGGCGAACAGAAAATTATTAATAAGTTGCAGTAACTTTATTGAAAATTTAAGGTTTTTCAACTATAATGGCGAAAGTAGGATTTATATTTAACATTATTATAACTCGCTTAGAGCTGAGTGAGCATGAAATCGATGACCCACAACAACTCTTGGTGAATGTTGAGTTTAATCGAAATTTGATTAAAGTCACATCGAGCCGCATAAATGTAAATGAGTTCAATATACGACACGGTGAAGAATGCACTTCAGATCCAACAACCTTGCGTGACTATCTCGAGACAAATGGTCTGCCCATGTTGGTGCGATACCGCGGCGTGCTCCTAGGAAGGACTCTGGTCACCTTTCCCAACAGTTTTATTGATCAAATTGACTACGACATGAACTATTTGACTTATACAGACACATGTAGAATTATGAACAAGTTCAACCTAGTGGGCTCTATGGATGTGATGTGTTTACTAGTCATCAAATGTGAGGCTCAAGACGATTATGTAGGGTAAGCTAGCATATCTCAGTATAATATATATCCCGATATATGTCGATATATTGGACCTCTTAGACCATGCAAAAACGCCTGTGGGAGCATTGGCAAGACGGACATAATGTTCTTAATGCGCAATCCACAAACCGACGCAATACCAAACAAATCGTTCTTAACGGAGACGGAAGAGCAAGAAAGTGACGTACAATTAAGTCTGGATCTCAATCGCTATCGCAGCTTCAATCAACGTATGGAGCAGTCATCTGAGGATTCAAGCGGTACAGAAGCGTGTAACCAGCTTAAGGTTATGGCCACGGAATACGCACAAATCATCGACTCGGTTCTTGACAAAATTTCTGAATTATCTTCATCGACACCAGATATAAGTTATCAGGACACAGATGACGACGATCTAAAATATATTAACCATCACGTAGTCAAGGGCATTATGCATGTTCCATCGGGTGATATGGGCAAGGCGGATAATACGCCAATAATACGCTTTTGTCCAATTTGCTGTTACTCTATGTCCTGGCTGCCTAAATATGCTCACTGTCCTCGTTGCTGGGCCAAGCCCGTACCACAGTTAAAGAGCAAACCTGTGGAAATGCCCACAGCTGACCAAATTGTAAGGTGTTATACTGAAAACCCTGAAAAAGTTGCCTGTAAGCCTAAGGCGATAGCAGAGTCTGCTGAGGTAGCAATTGAGCCTACGAAGGAGGTAAAACAAAAGCCGTCTAGATGCCGTGTCCGCTGCAGCTGCAAGCATAGGAAAATGTGCTCCCATTGTCGCGTTCGAAAAATATACGCGGAGTTAATCAGTTCAACAGACCAGAGAGCATCAACAAAAAAGGACAAAGAACTTCCGCCCATGAAATGTCGTCCGCAACTAAAAAATGTATTAATTGAGCTCAAATTTCTTTACCATCAGAGGGACCACAAACTGAACCAACCTTACACGCAGTCCCAACTCGCTGGAGGCCTGAACACCAAATCATTGTAATATATCGTATTTTATGCAAATAGATTTTAATGTATACCCAAAGACTTGATTTGCGTTTTTTTAACTAAACACTTTTACTTTTACTTTAATTTTGAACGAAACCAAAAATGAAAAGATATATTTTAACAAAATGTGGCTGGAAACATCATTTACATAAACGTAAGCATCCTTAAAAAACCATCTTGCTAACGTGTCTCAAATTGTTCAAAGTTATAATAAGAAACTCGTTTCAATATATCACGGAAATATGCTGTTGCTTACCCAATCGTTTGCCAGAAATAAATGCTCATTCTCGCCTCAGTCTATCCCCTAATTTGACTACCTCTTGGGCTTTGTACACTCTTATTGCTGATGCATGATATGCTTATAAGAACACGCTTATTTTTAAATCAATAAAATTAAACAAAATCAGCTTGTGGTAGTTTTCAAACCACCAAGAAATCAAACATTAAATTACTAAAATTGAGCAATTGGCTTCTGCGATTGAGGCCCAGTCCACAATATGCAGTCATATAAATCCAATTCAATCGCTTTAGTTTGTAATAAAATCCTTTTCCCCAATGAATCATGCGAATTGTGTTACCATAATTAATTAAAAAAGTCACATCGTTTAGATTGGCAAACTTCCAATGGCCTAGTTGCTTACATACGTATGAAACTAGCACAGGCTTGTGTCGCTTGTGATGAACGCCAAATTAATGCGCAAAATTTAATTAAAAATGAATTTAATTTAGATAAGTGCATGAGGTGAAATAATTTTGCATACTTAGAGGCTCGAGAGCAACAAAAATATCTGAGGTGGGAGTGGTGCGCGTGGCGTGTGTTAGCGGCGTATTGCGTGCTAAGCGGCTTACGGGCAAATCAAAGGCAGCTGATGCGATAAATGTAAGGCGCTAAAAGAGGTTTGTGGCTTGGTTTGAAATGCTTTGTTTGGGCTTGTGAAGTTGGCCTAACCACCAATTGCATTCCGCACACATGTAAACAAACATTGCAATAGGCATAGTCTTAAAGCTAAATCTCTCTTGGAAATATTGTTAACAAATGTAATTACAAATCAGAAAGGAAAAATTTGATACATAATATTAATGTTTTTCATTTTATTATTGGAATTTGCATTAATATTTTACTCTCTTATAAATAAAAACTTGTTTGTGTTTCAAGTCTATCAAACTCGAAGCGATCAGCATTTTAAGTCATGATACATTTTCATGTCAGTATTATAGAATTTTTTACGGGTTTCGGAGTGGCAAATTTTTAATTTACAATTTTATCTTTAATTTCAAAGAATCCTTGTAGTTTTTATTTTAATAATAAATTAAAAATGTCGCAAACTCAGTCAAGGACACCGACCTTTGTTTTCGACATTATTGTAACTCGCTTAGAGCTTGATCAGGTTAACGTAGATGAGCCGGCAAAACTTTTAGTTAATTTAAAGTTTAATAATATTCCTATGTCCGTTACGTCGAGCCGCATAAATGTCAGTGAGTTTAAGACAGGACGCCAAAGAGAATTCACATGTGATCCCGAGATGCTTCGCCAAAATCTCGAATCGCAGGGATTGGCAATCGGTGTGCGATACAGTGGAATGACTGTGGGATCTGCAATATTAATGTTCCCTGCGTCCTTCATCGATCGCATTCAGGACGGAATGAGTGACTTATATCATCTGGGCGTATGTAAACTTATTCGCCGCGATATGGAGATTGGAACTGTGGAGATATTTTGCAGTCTAGTCATCAAGTGTGAGAACATAATGGAACCAACGGAGTAAGTTAAACTGAATTATATGCAAAGCATACGACTGACAATGTATTGGTTTGCTTAGACCCAGCAATAAGAGCTGTGGCAACCTAGGAAATGCTATAAATCAGGCGGACATTATGTTTGTAGTTGGCGAACCAGACACTTGTCCTGCGGTATGTGAACCGTGTGCAGAAGAGATAGAGACAGTGGAAGGTGATGAACGACTCCAATTGGATCTAAAGCGCTATCGCGCCGGCAGTCAGCGTGCAACTGTGCCGCCTCCGGATAATTGTAGCTTGGAAGCGTGCTCCCAGTTAAAGGCTATGACAGAGCAATACGGAGACGTTATTGACTCGGTTATTAAAAAGGTAAATCACTTACCTAATGATGAATTTATTTTCACGGACTGGAGCAGTCAACAGAAGCCGTTCCCACAAAAGTATGTCGATCGCACAATAAGTGTTCCACTTGGGGACATTGAAGTGATGGGTATAAAGCCAATACGCTTCTGTCCCGTTTGCCTCACTTCAATGTCATGTCTACCCAAATACTCTTCCTGTCCCAAGTGCTGTACAAAGGCAATGCCTCAAATTGAGCTTATGCCTGAGGAATCTCTTACTGCCGACCAAATAGTTGATCAGTGTCTTAAAGCACCTAAAAAACAAGCAGAAGACTTTTGTACAGATCCCTGTGCTGAACCAACAAAGGAAGATACAGACACTTTATGCGCAACTAATTGTACCTGCAAGGATGGCAAATATTGCGCCCATTGTCGAATACGCTGTATGTGTGCAGACATCTTTAACACCGAATCTGGTCCCACTGAAGCATGTCCTAAAGTGGAGCCTAACGAAAATGAGGATTTTTGTGTTATAGTCGAGCCCAATCATCTATCGCCTTCGTCGTGCAGCCCTTACTTAGAACGAGTTTTTGCCGAGCTTCGAGATCTTTACAAAAAAAGAGACGACAAAAAAATTGCTCTATTAAATAAGCATTGTGAACAGTCTTTATTGCAATTCAAACAATCTCCGGAAAGTTCACAAATGCTGATGCAGAAATCTTCGACGGGTGCCATGGTAAAAGTTACTGGGAGTCCAACATTTATGCATCGCATGCCGCATGGGCCGAAAATTGGACATAAGACCTGTCTTAGGCAAGAACTCAATGTGTCTCGACGCCACGGCTGGGCGTGGCCGTCGACCAAGAAAGCACGCAAACACGGCTGGCGACCGGGAGCTATTTGCCGCTATGCTGGAGCCATAATGAGATTTTTTTTACAATACTCATCACAAAATAATGCATTTAACACCTGTCGGCTAGCAGAAGAGGCTGAGAGGAATATACAGCCCTCGATTCTCAATTTGCGCAAGAAAAACGGAGCAATTTATATAACACTACGTGCGGTGAATAACCCATATGTGAAAATGCAGCCCATTGTCTTCAAGATAGTCAAAAGCGATCTAGCTGTTGCACTCAGGGATATAAAAAAGAAGCTAAAGAAAAAAGGCTTCCCCAAATGCGTCTGTCACAAGTCTGTTATGATGTGCGTCTGCCGGGACGCTGTGGATAAAAAGCATCTCGAACGCGCGTTGCAGAAGGAGTGTAAACGTCGAAGAATGGAAAGCTGTGTAGATCATATGATTCTTACCGATACCAGTGAGAGTGAGATGGAATTTAGTTTAGATGTGACACCCCCATTGCCCGTGGCGAAGCCCCAGCTAGCAATTAAGCCACGTACCTTTACCTTAAGTACGCAGACAGATGAAAAAGATCTAAAAGTTGAACCATTATATCCAACCCAACTTGATCCCTATTGGCGAGTTTACGACTGTGCTGCGGGTGATCGGTACACTGGAACAGCGTTTGGTAAGCCCGGTGAAGCTATATTTGAGGATGGACTTTTTGGACATGAGGGCGGGGGACCGCACGGTCCATCAGCTTCTCCCGGAGGTAGACCCAAGCCCCAAGGAATATGGGGCTCCGGTCAAGGTGGCCCCATGCGTGGAGGTTCACGTGGTGGTCCCGGAGGTATGGGTGGAAATGTGGGTATTGGGGGAGGTAGAGGTGGAAAAGGTTTTCCTGGAGGTAAAAAGAAAGCTGACCCTACCCCATTCATCCCTGTACGAATGCCTAAACGCCACGTTGAAGCTGTTAAACGAGCTGCTCAAGCCGAAAAAGATGCAGCTAAGAATGATATTGCTCAAAAGAAGAAAGGTATTGACCTGATGAAGTATTTAATGAAAAAAGGTACAGTTCCTACGCCCTGGAACCCCAATGAGCCCAAGCCTGAAGTTAAGTCTAAGGTTAAGACGGGTCCGGTCGTAGGTTCAGATGGAATGACGGATGCACAGCGAAAACGGAAGTCGCTCAACCAGGTTTGCGCACCACCCTTTGAAAGCTTGGCTCGGCTAGGTAAGGGTATTGACCCGTGCGCTAATCAATGCTACTCCCCATGCGCTAATCAATGCTACTCTTCATGTGCCCAATATTGCAATCCTTGTTCCTACTATTGCTAAAAAAAAAACAAAATAAATGGAACTGGGATGCCCGATTATGCAAGCCCATTACCAACCAAATTTGAGCTGTCCGTCAAATAAGATGAATATGATAAATAACAAGATATGTAAAAAAAGAAATTAATGATTTGATTATAGTATCAGTAAATTTTATCTTATTCTATAAAGAAATCAACAGTATTTTTATTTTATGCTTCCAAATACAACTAAAATGAGTTTGCATTCAGCTTAAAAATATACCTAAGTTGCATTGCATGCTCAATACAGCGAGCCGAATCAATATGGTCAAACACATCTATTTTTTAAGGCATTGTATTCTTAACTAATAACTTCATGCTCATCATAGTAGCATTTGATTTAACACGTGTTTGCTTCGAAGCTTCATATATCAGATTGTGAAAAATTCTTAAGTAATGCAATAGCAGAGTATATAAAAAAAATTTATAAAAATTTTATTTTGAGACTTTCAAATTATCTGTTACTAAAGTTCCTTCAAAGCCTGTCAAAGTCTTTTTAAAATAAGATCAGCAACATAGACTAAAATATCTTTTTAAGCAATCAACCAAATTACAAAATGGATAACATTAACTTTGTGTTCGACATGATCATTACTCATTTGGAAAGTCCCGAAATTCAAGACTTCAGTGCAGTGCAAGTTGTCGCCAAGTTTGGTGGCACAAAAGTGAATCTGTCAGCGAGCCGCATAAATGTGACCGAGTTCAAAACTGGTGCCGCAATAGATATCGTAACAGCATCAAAAAAATTGCGCAAGAATCTTGAGGATGGTGGCATTTTGGTGACAATCTCGTGTAAAAGTAAACCCATCGGTACCGGTCAAATACGTATGCCTCAAAACACGATAGATACGATAGAAACTGGAATGTCAGATTTAATGTATGTGGACTCCTGCGCTGTTGAGAGGGATGGCGTAAATGTTGGCAAGCTAGAAGTGCTATGTCGCCTCTATATTAAGTGTGAAGATGAAATGCCTAAGTAAGTAAAGCTCTGTGCAAAGTGTCTTCTTATAGCTCATATATGCGTGATATGTTTTACAGTCAGGTGGAGAGTGCATGCGTTAGCAATGTGAATAAGTCGATTAATAAACAGGATATCATGTTCGTCTTGAGTGAATCCCATCCATGTCGAATCGTTTGCGATCCTTGCCAGGAGACTTTGCTGGAAGATGAGGGCGATGAAAAGCTGAAACTTGATTTGCAACGCTATCGTAGCTCGGTCACCAATGGCCAGAGAGCAACGGAAACTTCTACATACAAGCCAGTAGGAAATAACGCCTGTTGTCAACTCAAAGTAAGTTTGGGTGAAAATGCTGTGTCTCGTTGACGAGATTTTTCGTAGCGTCTGTGAAATTTTATCTTGCAGCAAATGGCCAAAGAATGTGAACAGATAATTGACTCCATTACCAGTGGAGTAGGTCAACCAAAGGGTATAAAGTCAGCCTGCCGGGTACCAGACGAAACTTGCAGTGTCCCTAATCAATATTTTCAGGATAGTTTATTACCAAGTGATTCATATGGTCCATGTTTTTCGTATATACCAGCACGGGAAGGTGATAGTCTGGATTTTTGCGATCCGACGCTGATACCAGCGCCAATTAGTGACTTAGATCAGCCATTTATAAAACCCCCACGCTTTTGTCCCATCTGTCTGACCAATATGTCATGGCTCCCCAAGCTTGCTGCCTGTCCCAGGTGCGGTGCGAAGGCTATGCCGGTCATTGAGGAACGCCATAAGGAGAAAAAACTGACTCCAGAACAAATAATGGAAGAGTTTTTGGGTAAGCCAAAGGGTAGCAGTCCTGATTTTTGCGAAGATCCTTGTGAAAAAGCGGAAAGAGAAAGGAACGATGAGGATGATGAATGCACAACACGGTGCAGCTGCAAGGGTGGACAATTTTGTGCTCACTGCCGCATACGTCAAATCTGGGCAGATATTTTTAAAGCTACTAAAAATGAAATTGAATGCCCTCAAGTTACACCAAAATCAAACGAGGACTTTTGTGTGAGGATTAGTGACCCTACAGAATGCACGACCCATCTCTCATGTGTGCTCAGCGAGCTGAGAGACTTATACGAGATTAAACACTCTCTCCGTACAAGCTTTCAAGAAAGCCAATTACCCATCCAGACTTCATTTATCCAACCGACCAAACGATAGATAATTCAGAAAGACCTACGGTTACTTAGCCCATGTGGTTCTATTCCAAAATACTCTCCTTCTCCTAAGTCATCTACAAAGGAAATTTCTTGCTACCGAGCAAGCAGTTGATCATTGTCTTAAAGAACCTAAAAACCTAAAGAGACAGAGGTTTTATATGATACAAACTTTAAAATGTTTTCGTGGCAGTAAAAACAAATCTGGTCCTACCTCATTCATCCCTGTACAAATATCCTAAACGTCATGTTGAAGCTACTAAACTTGCCGACCAATCTCGAAAGACGGAAGGTGTTGACCTGATAAAGTAATTAATGAAAAGCGGGACAAGTCTGAAGGACAAAATTAAATGACCGATGCATAACGCCAACAAAAATTGTTATCCTTGTTTCTATCATTGCTAAAAAAAAACCGGAAAATTTAATTTTATGACGACAGCCAAATAAAATAAAAATTATAAATAAGATATTTAAATAATACTAAACTTTTTAAATGTTAGTTAGTTTTATCATGTTCTTAATAGTAATCAAAATTATGCTTTCAAAAGCAACAGTCGTCAAAATAGGCTTAGAAAATATGCGTAAAACACAATTTGATTAAAAAAGCTAGCTGAGTCGATTATGGAATGTACATATATATTTTTTAATATAATGCTCATCATAGTAGCTTCTGATTTAACACGTGTTTGCTTCTGGAGCTTTAAAAATCAGATTTTGAAAAATTCTTAAGTAATGCAATAGTATTGTCTAAAAAAGTAATGTATAAATTACTAAAAAAAAAAATTGTAATTAAAATTTCATGTTACTAAACACCATTACAAGAGAAAACCCGTCAAAATTTTTTGTTTTTCTAAAAGAAAGATCAGCAACAGAAACTAATATCTTTTTAATACATAAGCAACAAAAGCAAACTACATAATGGAGAGCGTTAACTTTGTGCTCGACATTATCGTTACTCATTTGGAAAGTCCCGAAATTCAAGATTTCAGTGCAGTTCAAGTCGTCGCTAATTTTGGCAACGCAAGAGTGAATCTGTCGGCGAGCTGCATAAACGTTACAGATTTCAAAACTGGTGCTGGTGCAGATATCAAAGTATCACCAAAAAAATTTCGTAAGAATCTTGAGGAATGTGGCCTGGTGGTGACAGTCTCGTATAAAAATAAGGTCATCGGTGCCGGTCAAATACTTCTGCCTCAGAAGACGATAGATATGATAGAACCAGGAATGTCAGATTTATTGTATGTGGGCTCTTGCTCGTTTGTTAGGGAAGGCGAGTATGTTGGCAAGCTAGAAGTGCTATGTCGCCTCATCATTAAGTGCGAGGAACTGGCTAAGTGAGTAAAGCTGTGTGCAAAGTGTGTTCTTATAGCTCTTATATGCGTGGTATGTTTTGCAGTCAGGTGGAGAGTGCATGCGTCAGCAATGTGGATAAGTCGATTAATAAACAGGACATCATGTTCGTCTTGAGTGAATCCCAGCGATGTCCAAGTTTTTGCGATCCCTGTCAAGAGGTTTTGGAGGTAGATGAGGGTGCTGAAATGCTGAAACTAGATTTGCAGCGTTATAGCTCAACCGGCAATGGCCAGAGAGCAGCAGAAATTTTCGCACATAACCCAGTAGGCAATAACGCCTGTGGTCAGCTCAAGGTGAGTGTGGGTGGAAATGCTGTGTTTCATCGACGAGTTTTTTCGTAGCGTCTCTGAATCTGAATTTTTTTTGCAGAAAATGGCAGACGAATGTGAACAGATTATTGACTCTATTACGAGTCGAGTAGGTCAACCGAAGGGTATAAAGTCACCCTGCAGGGCACCAGACGAAACTTGCAGTGCCCCTAATCAATATTTTCAGGATAGTTTAATACCAAGTGATTCATATGGTCCATGTTTTTCGTATATACCAGCACGTGAAGGTGATAGTCCAGACTTCTGCGATCCGACGCTGATACCAGCGCCAATTAGTGACTTAAATAAGCCATTTATAAAACCCCCACGCTTTTGTCCCATCTGTCTGACCAATATGTCATGGCTCCCCAAGCTTGCTGCCTGTCCCAGGTGCGGTGCGAAGGCTATGCCGGTCATTGAGGAACGCCATAAGGAGAAAAAACTGACTCCAGAACAAATAATACATGAGTTTTTGGGTAAGCCCAAGGGTAGCAGTCCTGATTTTTGCGAAGATCCTTGTGAAAAAGCGGAAAGAGAAAGGAACGATGAGGATGGTGAATGCACTACACGATGCAGCTGCAAGGGTGGAAAATTTTGTGCTCACTGCCGCATACGTCAACTTTGTGCAGAAATTTTTCAAGCTAGTAAAAATGAATTAATATGTCCTAAGGTTACACCAAAATCCTCCGAGGATTTTTGTGTGAAGGATAATGATACAGAAGATTGCAAGCCATATCTGGCGCGTGTGTTCTCTGAGCTGAGGGACTTATACGAAATTAAAGACACGCTCCGGGCTAATAATTGTGGACAAAAGAGCGAGGCAACAACATCGGGCTTACCAGAAAAACCACCTGAAAACAGGCAGAAAAAAAGTGGAAAGTCTAATAAGCCAATTAAGCAAAAGCTACCAGTATTCAGCGCCCTTCATAAAAATTGCGCGAAATCAGAAGGGACAGTTGCTCGTAATCGTGGCTGGGCTTGGGGCCTAAGGGAGGAGGCAATAAAGCATGGCTGGCGGCCAGGTTTTGTCAAAAAGTCAGTCAAGCGTCTGATGAATTTTTTTTTAAGCTATTCTCCAGATGATACTGCTTTCAATACCTGCAGAAACGAAGAAGAGGAAGAAGAAATGAAACTAGAACAAGATCAACCTACTCTACACGTGTGCAAAAAGAATGGCGAGATAACAGTTACGCTGCAACCTATCAATAATGGAATTGTGCAGATGAAGCCGATTGTATTCAGGGTTGTCAAGAGCGATCTTGCCGTTGCTCTAAGCGCCATCAAAAGGAAGCTCAAAGCAAAGGGCTTCCCGAAGTGTACCTGTCACAATACGGTGATGAGGTGTGTCTGTCGGAATATAATAGAAAAGAAGCATCTCGAATACGCAATACAGAAAGAGAGCAAACGTCGTGGAATGGAAAGTTGTGTGAATCATCTAGTCCTTACAGATACCAGTGATAGTGAGATGGAGTACGATTTTAATGTGTCACCGCCAGCGGCTTCAGCATCTCCACGTTTAAAGCGCAACACTTTGAGCAATGGAACACAGACTGTTAAGAAAGATATAATAGTACCATCAAAGTATCCAACTAAGTTAGATCCCTATTGGAGACCATACGATTGTGCTGCGGGCGACCGCTACACGGGCACAGCATTTGGTTCACCTGGTGAAATTGTATTTGAAGATGGACTCTTTGGACATGGAGGCGGTGGACCTCATGGGGCTTCTGCTGCTCCGGGTGGAAGACCAAAGTTGCCAGGAATATGGGGTTCCGGCCATGGTGGGCCTATTTCTGGTGGTGGACGAGGAGGCGGACGAGGAGGACCAGGAGGACCAGGAGGTCTAGCTGGCATTCTTAACGACAAATCGTTCCCCGGCCTTAAAAATCAAAAAGGAAAAGGTAAAAGCGCACCTATACCAGTTCGAATGCCCAAACGGCATTATGAACGCCTGAAAAATGCTGCTAAAGCTGAGAAAGAAGCAATGAAGAATGAGCTTGCCAAAAAGAAGAAGGGGGTTAACCTGATTGATTATTTAATGAAAGATGGTGCTATTTCTACACCCTGGGACCCGAATAATCCAAAACCACAGAAAACGGCTAAGGACATTATGAAGGAAGAATCCGAAAAAAAGGAAAGACTTGCTGCTGGAGAACGCAAACGTCGCGCTCTTCTGGGTATGTGCATACCACCGCTCGAAAGTATGCCGCGTTTGGGCAAGGGCTATGATCCCTGTCAATGCTACTGCAATCCATGTGCAGCCCAGTGCTGCTATCCATGTTGGTACTGTTAACAGTATCACTCTGAATACAAATAATAAAAAAAATTAATAAATAATTTATTTTTAAATACTTTATTAGGACACACCTTAGACACATTCCTTTTTAAATAAACTGGTTTTCGAAATTGCATTCTTCGGGATGTTCTACACTGTGAATAGTTAGTTTTTATTTTCAGATTGTAATTAGGGAAAGAGAGACCTATCAGTCTTTTAGCATTTTAGTCAGTGAATTATGAATAGATTTTTGTTAAAGGAGTAGACAAGTCTTGTGGAAGAAGCTTATACTAAATTAGCCACACAAACTCCCAAGCGCGGTTATAGGTTCAAGCTAAATTAATCGTTCTCTCTAAAACTATTCAAAGACATGTGTCGATTGTGTTTCAAGGAATATTAAAAAATCATGCTTAATTTTGTTTACAACAACATGCCTTACTTTGTCAACACAACGAAACACGATTCATTGTGTTTTTCAAACAAAATTATTTTAAAAATTGTATGAATATATTTTTATTTTATATTTTCCTGGTCTGGAATTTATTTGGATCTTTTAAGACATTAACAAACTCTAATTGCATAAAAGATACAATGAACTTAAGTACCTTTATCTTTGATATTGTTGTAACAAAATTAAATGGGCCCAACATGAATATTAATGATTGCAGTAAATTGAAAGTGCTGACTAAATTTTATAATAGAGAAATATGCTTGACAACGAGTTGCATCAATGTAAATGATTTTCAAGCTGGTTCAGCCACACAATTCGACGCGTTGGCATGGGAGGTACGCGAAGTCCTTAGAAACTGTGGAATGCCCATTATCATTTTTAACGGAAGTAATATTGTAGGAAAAGCTCAGATAGACCTTTCCTAACAATTACATTGAAAGTATTGAGAAAGGTATGTCTGATCTCATCCACATAGACACCGTTGACATCTTGAGCCACTCTAAAGTTGTGGGTACGCTTGACATTCGCTGCCGTCTTGTTATTAAATGCGATGATTCAATGTAAGTATATTTTTCGAGTGTATAGAATAAGCCTCACTTCAAGTATTAATGGTCAACATATCCTTGAAGGACGCCAGACAATAACATTAACATGCAGGATATCATGTTTCTCGTAAACAAGTCACAGCACTGTCCCACTATTTGCGAGCCTTGTGTAGACAAATTTGAATCAGATGAGTACGATGAATATCTGAACTTGGACTTACAACGCTATCATAACTTGAAAACTGGTGGACAAAAGTACTCGAATATTCTCATAAATAACAATAATGTTATTGACGCCCTTAAGCCACTTAAGGTTTCAGCCTTTTACATCGGGCTTTGCAAAACTTCTTACGGCATTTTTCCATTTACAGAAATTGGTAGAGGACTGCAAGAACATTATTGAATCTATAAATATGAGAAGTCGTTGCGGAGAACTAAGCTATAATTCACAACACAAGAAATGTTCTTTCATAAAAGCAACTTGCTCTAGTTCGGATTCACCCTCAGACAAATATGATGAGATTTGTCATCCAAAGTCTTCAGCCATGATCGACAGTAATGAAAAAAAACAACAAATGAAGCCCATACGTTTTTGTCCCATCTGTCTGAATAATATGTCTTGGCTACCAAAATTTGCATCATGTCCCAAATGCGGAGTCAAGCCCATACCGGTCAAAGATGAACCTGTCGACAAGAAGGAACTATCTGCCGATCAAATATTGAATGATTACATGGGTAAGTCCCAAGTAACCAGCCTAGATATGTCTGTAGATCCCGATGCAGTGGTAGTTGAAGAAAAGATAAGTCAGCAAGTGCAGTCTAGGTGTCAGTGCTCATGCGAGGACAAGCTGTGTGCTCATTGTCGAATACGTAAGCTGTGTTCCGATGTCTTCAAGCCTCCTGAAGTACCCATTGTGGAAACACCTTCCGATTATTATGTTAAGCATGAAGACTCGCGTCCGCATTTGGTTAAAGTATTTTCCGATCTACGCGATCTCTACTTTGCGAGGGACGCCAAAGAGCGCTCGTTGCGTGATCATCAATGTGGACTGAAAGAACACAATATAAATTCACATGCAGTCCCCAATCAAAAAAAGCCCCTTTCTGAACGATATATAAAACTGAATAATTCAGGCAATACTCTCAAGGACAACAAGACACGGTTCGCAAAAAAGCAACGACGGACAACACACAAGTGCTGTGCGAGTCAGCAGGCTCTTGTCTCGCGTCGTCATGGCTGGGGCTGGACTTCTAGCCAAGAGGCTCGCAAATATGGTTGGAAACCAGGAGCGATTCTCAAGCCCATCAAGAAGCTCATGAATTACTTTTTATATTACCTGCCAGCTCAAAATGCCGATAATATACGCAAGCAAGAATTGAATGCCAAACTGGAGGCGAAACATCATTCTCCGATTCTCCAAGTATGTAAGAAAGGAGGCGAAACTTGTATTACTCTACGAGCAGTGAATAACGGAAAAATAGAAAAAAGCTCTATTGTATTTAAGATAGTTAAAAGCGATTTTGCTGTGACTTTACACGACGTCAAGAAGAAGCTTAAGGCCAGAGGTTTCCGTAAGTGCACCTGTCACAAAACGTTGATGATGTGCGTCTGTCGCAGCAACATTGAAAAAAAGGAACTAGAAAGCGCTCTACGAGAGGAGTGCAATCGCCGAGGTATAGAAAGTTGTGTTAACGATCTGGTGCTTACAGACACCAGTGAAAGTGAAGCGGAATTCGATATTAATTTGTCACCGCCGGCCAGAGTGCCGCAGACGCCGACGATACTGAAACCTCGGACCGTTGACCATGCAACCCAGTTCAATGAAATTAATGAATACATTCCTCATAGATATCCAATCAAACAAAGTACCTACTGGCGTGCCCAGGACTGTGCTGCCGGTGGTCGATTCACGGGCACAGTTTTCGGCGCACCAGGAGAGACAGTGTTTGAGGACGGTTTCTTTGGGCACATGGGTGGCGGTCCGCATGGTGTTAGCCCAGGGAATAAACGCAACGGTGCTGGTGCAGTCTTTAGTAAAAGGCGTACTGTACGCGATACTGATAATATAATTGGCCAACCTCGGTCGTATACCTTTTCCCGGAGCTAAAAGGCAACTTGATTCCGAAAGGGGGAGCAGAAAGCCGATTCCCGTCAAATTAACTAAGAGCAATAAGAAAAAAATAGCCAACCAACAAATAGCTCCAACCCCAGTAAATAAACACATAGATATGATGCGCTATTTGAAGAGCCACGACATGTTTTCTAACAAACAAACTATGTCAGATTCTATAAGTGGCCCACACGGTCAATCGGCTGCACGACGTGAGCGTCGCGCTCAGTTACAGCTCCCCTTATGGCCTATCGAATTTGCGCCCCGGCTAGGAAGAGGCTTTGACCCGTATGCTGCACAATGCTATCGAAACTATAATCAATTTAATGGAACAATGGAACAATGGTGTTCCCCATGGTCTTATTATTTTTGACGAGTAAACGGCTCTTAGCGAAATGCTATTTGTATAATGTAAACAATTTTTAAAATATCTATGTATGTCCCAATGCAGGAGTATAAAGAGAAGTATTCCAGTTATTTAATTACTAATTATTGTTTTGTTCTCAATTTTTCACAGTAAGCGTATCATTTTTGTAGATTTTAGTGTAGGTAGTATTGGTAAAGGACAAATCACTTTGCCCTTATCACTAACTAATACAATAAAGGAAAATAAGTAAAAATTAATAAGTCGCTAGCTTTTTTTTTGCAATTGATATTTCGCACCGTTTCAGTGACGTTGAGACTGAGTGTCGTCTAAAAATGAATTTCAACCCTCAAGCTGACATGTTTTTTGTGAGCAAGGCCCAGCCATGCCCAATCCCCAGCGATCGTAGCTTAGATACGTCAGAGCCAGAGAAACGTTACGCAAACAACAATACTAATGCCATTGTCCAGGCTTAAAGTAAATCAAATACATTTGCTACCACGGTTTCTGATGCTGCTCCTAAATATAAATTGATGCGGGAGTATACAAAAATTATAGACCCAACGCTAAATGTGGATGTCGATGTAATAAGAAGAAAAGACAAAGACTGAAGAACAGTGATATTTCGCCTGAAGATTAAAGTTTATTCGATTTTAGAGCCACTGCCATCTAGGCCATTCCTGTTATATTTTTTTCAGAATTTTGCGTACCTAACGTAATCAAGAAACCGGATATATTGATTATGAATCGAACTAAAAATCGGAAAAAGGAAAAGGAATAATGTAACAAAATATGCACTACAATTAAAGAGCGTAGAGAACAAATAAAACGCTGCATTGCTGGCAAAGATTTGGAGAGTTCCAAACCCAAACATGCAAATTAAGTTTAGAAAACTTGTGGGTATGGAGAATTTCAAGTTTCGCGATACCATGGCTAGAACTGGAAGCAGAGAAATATGGTTGGCACCCCGGTGCGTTTTTAAAATCCAGTGCAAAACTTTTGAAATTTTATATTATATTATATTTTACAGAAAAGAAGAAAAAAGGAAAGGCAACATTTCCTATGCTCAGCATGTACAAAAAGAAAGGCGAAACATACACAGTCTACGTGGATAGGCGTAGTTAAAATTGTCAAAAAGGAGTTGCTGCAAGGAAAAAGCGTTTCGCAAGTGCACCTGCCAGAGGAGCCTAATCTTGGGCAATTGTCAGCGTCACATGGAAAAAGAGAAACTCGAAAACGCATTAGCAGAAGAGTGGCACAGCCGTGGCATAGAAGCTTGCGTAGATGATTTGGTGGTAACAGACTCGAGTGTAATTTACAAGGATTTTGACTGGTGTCGATGTGGGCAGTAGACCTCTACCTGTAATAGATGTGGGCTTCGGATGTTACATATCTTTTGTGATCATAGAAGCGAAGTAGTTATCATATTTTTAGACTATGGGCAGTGCCTCGCCAGCGAAGAGTGTGCTAATTTGTAAGCGGACGACTTGTATCCGACTACAGCATTTGTACTTGCAGAACACCATAACAAGTCAGGTAAAAAATTAATAAAAACAGTTTAATTTCGAGTATTAAGCAAAACAACAATATTACGAATTTTCGACGGAGTCATATGATATACATTGTAGGATCACGTTATGCGAAATGCTGTTAAATAATTTCGAAGCTAATTTTTGTTCATCATAGTTGCTTTTATATATATATATATATTTATATATATATAGTACAGAAATCGAAATAATATGTATTGTTTCAATTGTAATGTTTAAGTGTACACAGCTATCGAAATTTGTATTTTAAAAATTTACAATAAATTTGAAATTTTCGTTTGTATGTTATTCCCTCTTTTGTTATCAGAATCCAGAAATTGCCCAAAGTGACGTATTGAGATTAACTAAAATGGCGTGTAATTTTGTATTCGATATTATAGTAACTCAATTTGAGTCACCATATGTAAGCAATGAGGACCTGAACAAAATAAGTTTAGAGGTCACTTTGAACAATAAAGTAATTAAAGTAACTTCGAGTCGAATTAATGTACAAGAATTTAAGTACGGCTCAAGTACAGAATTCATTGAATCACCAGAAAAGCTGCGCCAGACTCTAGAATCATGTGGGATGCCTATTATTGTGAAGCATTCCGGGCGTATTCTTGGCACCGCCCAGATGACTTTTCCCCAGGAAATTGTTGACAACATAACCAGTGACATGCCTGAACTTCTACATTTGGATACCTGCCTTTTAGGAAGGGAAGCACTAGTTGTTGGTAGTCTTGAGTTGCTTTGTCGACTTGTTATAAAGTGCGCAACTTTGCCAAAGTAAGTCAGAGGTATTCCAGTTTTTGCAACATCTAATGGGAAACATAACTTTTCAGAACGGAGGTGAGCAGTTGCCTTCGAAGTATGGACAAAAGTATTAATCCACAAGATATCATGTTTATTATGAGCGACTCCCAGCGCACCCCCTACCCTGCAAAGCCTGACTTCGATTCATGGCAGCCAGAAGAGGACGATGAGTTTTTAAAACTGGATCTGGGACGCTATCGCAATGTTGAACCTAGTGAATTTAAGCATGAGGAAATTTTTAAATATGATTTTATGCGCCCCTCGATTTGTGATGATTTAAAGGTTAATCCAACAATTCATAGTTATAATAAGTTTTTTTTTATGATTGATTAACATTTTTCTAATTAACAGAAAATGGCAACACAATATGGCGAAATTATAGATTCAATTACTCAGCTCACAAGTCAGAAAAAACTACCCTGCCGCACAGCGGAAGCATTAAGAAGTCCTTGTGGTACACCGTGCTACTATCCAAACTCAACAGCGACTCCCAGTCCCCTAGATATAGCCTTATCGAACTTGCCCTCTAGCCAGTATACTCACTATAATTTTAGCAGCAACCGGTGTGCAGCTGGATCAACCAGTGCAAATAACTCAAAAAATAATTATGAAGTTCGATTCTGTCCTTTCTGCCAGAATAATATGACATGGCTACCGAAATACGCTAATTGTCCCAACTGCGGGGTCAAACAGATACCAATTGTTGCAGAGCGGAAAGCAAGAGAAATGACAGCTGATGAAATATTAGACGATTATCTTGGCAAGCCCCCACCAACCCTTGACGATTTATGTAACCTTCCTTCCAATGAGACATCTAAGGAAAAGTCGATATCTATGTGTCGCTGCACATGCAAATATGGCAAGCTCTGTGCCAACTGTCGACTGCGCAAACAGTATCCGGACATTATGCAGCCCAAGTCAAAAGATGTCGAAATGGAATCTGAAGCAGACACTGATATGGAGGCCGAAAACTATTGCTTAGCTACTGAAAAATCTCCAGAATATCGTCCATTTCTATCACGTGTCTTCTCTGAGCTGCGCCAGATGTATGATGTCGATGTGGGAAAACAGACAAATGAAGAGACATGTGCTCCTCATAAGAAAGAAGTCATTCCAGTTGCAGACGTCCAAAACGTAGAAAAAGTAGCCAAGCCGATTGCTTCAAAAAAAACGCCACCTACTATCGTTAGTAGAAATAGTCCAAAGCGAAAAATGAGTAAAAGTAAAACCCACAAACATTGCGTGAAGCATAAAAAACCTGTCGCGCACCACCATGGTTGGGCTTGGTCATCTAGCAAAGAGGCACGCAAATATGGCTGGCGACCCGGCGCCATTCTCAAGTCAATAAAGAAACTCATGACTTTCTTTTTGTATAGCTCGGCTAGGAAATATTCGCATAAAACGTGCAAAGGTATGTTCAGAAGTAATATGGAAAATGAATGTGGACCCACAGTGCTCAACTTGACCAAAAAGAATGGCGAAATCATCATTACATTGCGACCAAATAATAATAGCCATGTGCAGATGAAGCCCATTGTATTTAAGGTAGTTAAAAGCGATCTTGCCGTCGCGCTCAGCGAGATAAAAATGGAGCTCAAGGCTAAAGGTTTCAGTAAGTGCAGCTGTCACAACACGGTGATGATGTGTGTCTGTCGCGATGTGGTAGAAAAAAAATATCTGGAGCGGGCAATACAAAACGAATGCAGACGGCGAGGTATGGAAAGTTGCGTAGACCATCTAGTGCTGGCAGACAGCAGTGACAGCGAAACGGAGTTCGATTTCGATGTGAATACGCCGGCAGGCATAGCTAAGCCGCCTGCACCTAAGCCACTTACCGTGAATAGTGGTATGCAAACAGACGCGAAAGCTGTACCAGATCAACGATCCTTTCCGACCAATTACTCTCCCTATTGGCGCTTCTATAACTGTGCTGCAGCTGATCGCTATGCAAACACAGCTTTTGGTGACCTTCATGAAATTGTGTTTGAGGATGGGCTCTTTGGGTATAGGGCCGGTGGTCCACATGGAGTGCCTCCTGGTGCCAAGCCGAAAAACGCAGCTATTTGGGGGGAAACACCAGGTGGACCAATGCGCGGTGGTGGCAGCCTTCCGGGTGGAAAATCATTTCCTGGTGTCAAGAAAGGACCTCCAGTCAAAAGTGATCCAATTCCTGTCAGAATGACTAAACGTTATTATCGAGCTCGCGAAAAAGCTGCCCAAGAAGCCAAGATGCTCAAGGCAGACAGCGGTAAAAAAAAGGCATCCGACATGATAAAAATCATGATGAGTAAGGCTGCTACGTCGAAGCCACGGAACAATAAAGCAAAAGCGTAGCAGCTGTGTAAATGGTATACAATTTTATTTATGTAAATATTTATATTCATTTTAATTTTTTTTTTAATCAAGCCACCATTTGATTTAAAAATTTTGACAATAAATACAAAGAGACTACAGTTTTATTGTGTTTCAATTGAGTTGCGCGCACAGATCAGATTTAACTGTTCGATATTAAAATTATTTGTTTGAATAAATTTGGATGACCAATTATAAAACAAAATACAGTGATGGGCAAGAGCACGTGTACTTATATGCTTGATGTTATTATCACCTATTTGAAGACAACACAAATAAAGATTGAAGATTCCAAAAAGTTACAAGTGAATGTTAGCTTTAATAACAACCCACTGAACATAACGTCAAGTCGCATTAATGTGAAGGACTTTAAGGGCGAATCAACCTTTGAGTTTAAAGACACTGCTGAAAATGTACATCAAAATTTATCAACGTGTGGAATGCCAGTGACAGTTATATACGATGATAAGGTCATTGGATTGGGGAAAATAAACTTTCCTCCAGTGTTTATTGATCGCATAGACAAAGATATGAATGATATTTTGTGTGCAAGTAATTGCACTTTTCAGCTGGCGGGTAAAGTTACCGGAACACTCGAGGCACTCTGTCGTCTATACTTGAAATGTACGGATACATCAAGGTAAGATGTCAGATTCCATAATCAATAAATTTGCTTAATAATGTCTAATTTCAGGCCAGCCAACGCAGACTGTAGCCAAAATGCGAAGAATAGCATTCATCCACAAGACATTATGTTTGTTCTGGGAGAAAATCTACACTGCCCCACTTCCACCGATATTTGTCCAGACATACTGCACCCAGATGACGACAAAATACGTTTTGAATTAGATTCACATCAATATGCCGTATCCAGGGCTGATCCCCTTCGACCACTGGAAATTTTCCCGAACAGCCCAGTAGCCAGTGCCGCCACTTGTGGAATAAAGGTTGCTAAGAATCTATAGAATTTTCAAAAGCTTCTCTCTTAGGTTTCGCTTCTATTTACAGACTTTAGGTCGAAGACCTGAGCGATTTACTGAGTCAGTCGCAAGGGGATCGAACGACATTCATCCATTCAAGTTATCTCCTCGTAAAATAGTTACAAAAAGCAGCGATGGAATTACTTTTCTGTCAGATAGTCGGAGTACACCGAATATTCGCTACTCTTTAAACGAACCAGTTAGTCAGATCATCAACAAAGACTTGTACGGCCCACGGCTAATACCAGTGGCAATCAGTGATAAACCGAATACGGGCATAAAAAGCACACGCTTCTGTCCCATCTGCCTAACCAATATGTCGTGGCTGCCGAAATTTGCAGCATGTATCAATTGTGGTGCTAAAGCTATGCCAGTTATTGAGGAACGCCATAAGGAGAAGATGCAAACAGCTGACCAAATATTAACAGATTTTCTAGGTAAGCCGCCAGAACATATAGAAGATTACTGTGAAAAACTACCCGCGGCGGTTGCCGTTGAGGAGAAAGATAAAAAACCTGGCTGTCGGTGTTCTTGCCAGAATGGAAGAACCTGTGCCCACTGCCGAATACGTAAACTCTGCGCTGATATTTTTCATGATGATGACAAGCATTCTGCTTTCTTTGATAAAAAAGAACACACGATCGAAAGCATTTGCATGGAAAATAAGAGCTTAGAGAAGTGCGGTCCACATCTGACACGGGTATTCTCCGAACTTCGCGATCTGTACGACATCAATGCAACTAAGTTGTCAGAAGAGTTTAAAGACAAATGCGACTTAGAGACAGACAAGCCAAAGGACAAAAACTTAAATGTGAATACCAAGCAAAAATTGAAAAATAAATCCTTGATGAAAGCTGAAAAACCCCCCCTGCCAACAACTGCATTGCCAAAGCGATCCCCCGTCAAAGCTGGTCACAAGCTCTGTGTTCAGCTGCCTGGCAATGTACCTCCCAATCACGGATGGGCCTGGACCTCCAGCCGTGAAACACGCAAGTACGGCTGGCAACCAGGCTTCGTTCGCAAGTCCATCAAAAGGATTATGAAATTTTTTTTGCAATACCTACCCGAGCGCAATGCATTTAATACATGTATGAACGTGCCAAAGAAAGAGAATGGGCAAAGCTTGCCCACTCTCCACGTATGCAAAAAGCGAGGCGAAATCTTCATTACTCTGCGAGCTGTCAATAACTCACAAATAGAGATGCAACCGATTGTGTTTAAGATAGTTAAAAGTGATTTAGCCGCCGCTCTAAGCGATATCAAGAAGAAGCTTAAGGCCAAGGGCTACCGTAAGTGCATCTGTCACAAAACGTTGATGATGTGCGTCTGTCGCAATAACTTTGAAAAAAAGAAACTTGAACGCGCTCTGCAAAAGGAGTGCAAACAGCGAGGCATGGAAAGTTGTGTGAACCATCTGGTACTCACAGATACCAGTGACAGCGAAATGGAGTTCGATATTAACGTGACAGCGCCGACGGGCAAGGCGCAGCCTCCAGCAATACTGCAACCACGGACCGTTAATAATTCAACCCAGGCAACGGACGTAGGTCTATGCTTACCACCTAGATATCCCCTCAAGCAAAATCCCTACCGGCGTGTCTATGACTGTGCTGCCAGTGGCCGATACACGGGCACAGCATTTGGCGGACCGGCAGAGGTAGTGCTTGAGGATGGTGTCTTTGGACAAATGGGTGGCGGACTGTATGCTGGAAATACAACTCCTGGGAGCGCACACAGTGGTTCGTTTATTTGTGGAGACAACTCTAGAGAGTATATGCGAAGGACTCAACTTAATGGATGCGCGCAAGTCAGAAGTATGTTTGCTTCCAGCTTTGGGGGTCGTATTCTCAGCGATGGACGTATTAGTAAAGGGATGGCTGGCCAGATAAGACCGGATAACGTGGAATGTGGCTGTAAAAGCATGCTAAAAAGAAAGCCTAAACATTTAGTGATGAAACCCAAAATTGACGTCAACTCAAAAAATGCAGATAAGGAAAACGAAACAGGGAAGATAAAATTGAATGGTAACACGAAGTGCTTAAGGAGAAAGGATTCAATGCGAATGGCTCTGCTTGGCCAATATAGTCTGGCAGACTCACAGCAAAAACCTCGCTCTATTTTGCAAACTTTCGCAACTCCCAACCAGTTGGCAAGTCATAAGGTAAACGGATACAAGAACTCGCCTCCCACTAAATGTTTATGTACCATTTAAACAATTTCTAAACATAAATTAAATTATTGTATAAGTAAATGTAATGTAAACGTAATAAAAACTCAAATTAAATCATGATGGTTGTGCGTGCAATGTGTGTGTGCATGTGCTCTTCGCTATTTCAATTTAAGGGAAGTGCAGAATAATTGGTATATCAGTTTATTGCAGGGTTCAGGATATGGTTCTTTGGTTATTTTAAATTAAGCATGATAAATAATATATTAATGCACAACATTTGTGTAAGCCATCAACACAAATACACATATTTTATGACAGAATAAACAAATCATAGAACCCTTTAGGGTATCACAGTAGCATAGCATTCTGCTCCACTATTACACTTCAAAAATTTGCTGTGCCTTAAATTCGACAGTTTTTGTAGACTGATTATAAATTTTTTTTAACCAATTTTATTGTTTCGCACATTTTTAAATCAAATTTAAAAAAATCTTATAATAATAAAAATCGGCATAAAAATGTCTACCTGTACTTTTATCTTTGATGCAATTGTGACTAGCATTGAGATAAAAAATCCAGATAGTCAGGATCCTCAAAAACTACTAGTGGAGGTCAATTTCTGTAATGCATTCATACCAATAACAGAAAGCGGCTTCAATGTAACCGAGTTCATGCCCGAATATAGCACAGAGGTCAATATAGACCCGAAGGCTCTCCGTCAAACTCTCGATGAATGCGGGATACCTATATCATTAAAATATGACGGTCTTTTACTTGGTATGGGATCTATTCACTTTCGTCAAGAAGACATGGATGGAATAGAGGAAAGCATGAAGGAATTGGTCCTCATTGAGTCCTGTTCAGTTGATCGCGACGGGAAAGTTGTTGGCACAGTGGAACTTCAATGCCGTCTACAGCTGAAATGTGTCGATGCAGAAAAGTAAGTAAAGGGTTTCATTTAGATGTGAAGAACTTCAATTAATATGTTATTGTTCGTCATGCGTTCCAGGGGAAAAGAGAGCACTTGTCAACTATTCAAGGACAAGAGCATCAACGAAAAGGATATCCTATTTATTATGAGCGAGTCTCAGCAGTGCAACGATCCTTGCCTAAGCGTATTAGATACTGTGGAAGACTCCGAATATCTCAAATTTGGCACTCAAAGTTTTGCAAATGATAATGTAAAATGTGGGCCACCTAAACCCAAATTTCTTCATAATCCAGTTGGCAATGCTATCTGTTGTGAAGTGAAGGTAAATATGAACACAGTAAATCTTCAGCAGTTTGCTTTTAACAAAATATTTCTATACATAGGAAATGGCTCAGGACTGTAATGATGCTGTTGACGCAATTACGACCAGCTTGGATCATAGCAAGAGATTAAGGCCGCCTTGCCGAAGGCCACCTGAGCCATTCGGCGTTCCTTGCAGTATAAATATGCACTACAGCTCTTGCAGAATGCCTCTCGAGGAAAGTAATATCCGAGCTCCATGTTTTACGCGCATACCACCACTAGAACCTGAAGAATACAATACGTTAAGTTCAAGGAACAATGAACATATGAAGGAAAAACGTTTTTGTCCCGTTTGCCTCACCAATATGACATGGCTTCCCAAATTGGCTGCCTGTCCTACTTGCGGCTTAAAGCCAATGCTAATTCCTGATAAGCGCAATAACAGAATATCCAAAGAAGAAACGCTTTTAGCTGATCTATATGCTCAGCCAGAAAAAAAGCAACCAGTTGAAGCGAAGCCAAAGAAATGTAGGTGCACTTGCACGGCTGGCAAACTGTGCGCCTTTTGTCGCGTACGTGAAATGTGTGCCGACTTTTATGCTATTGAGAAGCCGCCCAAGGAACTTTTGGAATACGTGGAGTCCGATAAGGAATATTCCGAAGTAGGAGTCAAAATTGCTGAGTCTCGCCCATTTCTATCCCGCGTATTCTCCGAAATACGCGACTTAAATAATATGAAGGACATCAAAAGCTTAGCCGAACTCGAAAAGGAATGCGCACGTAAAGAGAAGCGAGATAGACTGCAAGCCGGTTCCTGCGACAAACACGAAAAGAAAGATGCAACCGCTACCAGCAAGCCTAAAAATTCGATTAAGCGAAAAAATTCCAAGCCCAATCGACGAGTTTCTGCAGGACATAAGAATTGCTCAAATCGCGTGCGGTTTATTCCGGCACATCACGGCTGGAATTGGTACGCCAGCGAAGAGGCACGCAAGCATGGGTGGCAGCCAGGACTCGTTCGCAAGCCGATTAAAAAGATTATGAAATTCTTTTTACACGGCTCACCTGAGAAAATAGCCGCTGAGAAATGTAAGAAACAAAGAGAAATAGAAGAGCAGCACCAGCCACCCATACTCAATTTGCGCAAGAAGAATGGCGAAATCTTTATCACTTTGCGCGCTCTCAACAATCCAAATGTGACTATGAAGCCGATAGTCTTCAAGCTGGTCAAAAGTGATCTTGCCGTAGCTCTAAGTCAGATCAAGAGAAAATTCAAATGCAAAGGATTCCGCAAGTGCACCTGTCACAAGCCCTTAATGATGTGCGTATGCCGGGATATCTTCGAGAAGAAGTGCCTCGAGGCTGCGCTGCAGAAGGAGTGCAAGCGTCGCCGTATGGAAAGCTGCGTCGCTCAGTTGGTGCTCACAGACACCAGTGATAGTGAGATGGAGTTCGATTTCGATGTGACACCGCCAGCGGCTTCACCGCAGCCATATGTGAAGCCCAAAACTCATAACCATGAAACACAGACTGTCGCAGCAGATTTAAAATTAACACCAAAATATCCAACTGTGATCGATCCCTATTGGCGAGTTTATGACTGTGCTGCAGGCGATCGGTATACTGGCACAGCATTTGGTATACCTGGTGAGTCTGTATTTGAAGATGGACTTTTTGGACATGGAGGCGGTGGACCACATGGGCCCTCAGCCGCTCCCGGCGGGAAAGCAAAGCCCCCCGGCATATGGGGTTCCGGCCATGGCGGTCCCATGCGTGGTGGTGCTGGTAGAGGTGGTGGTGGAAGAGGTGGTGGTGGTGCTGGAGGAATGGGTGGATTACACGACAAATCATTTCCCGGCAATAAAAAGAAAGGGACAGGCAAAGCCGAACCCATCCCAGTTCGCATGCGTCAAAAAGACATTAAAGCAATTAAAGACGCTATTCAAGCAGACAAAGATGCGGTTAAAAATGAGATTGCACGGAAAAAGAAGGGTATTGACCTAATTCAGTATTTGAGAGAAGATGGTGCTCTTCCTAAGCCCTGGGACCCTAACAATCCTCAGCCAAAGAAAACGCCTGAGGACCTATTGAGGGAAGAAGCCGAAAATAAGGAAAGACGTGGTGCTGGAGAACGCAGACGTCGCGCTCTTCTGGGTATGTGCATACCACCGCTCGACACTATGCCGCGGTTGGGCAGGGGCTATGATCCCTGTTATCCCTGCTACAATCCATGTGTGTCCCAGTGTTGCTATCCATGTTGCTACTGTTCGTATTAAGACTAATCAAAAAGAGGCAGCTAACACACGTCACCATCAGCAGCACCACCCATACATTTACAGCTTATTTGTATTAGTCGCCAATTTACCTAACATTTGGTGCAGCTTTAACTGGACTACATGCGAACGCCACACACGCACCGCATATGGTGCATCAGCTGAAAATGTATTAAAAGACGGTGTCTCTGGATGTAGGGGCGGAGCTCTAAGCGCAACAATTAGAATTCCATATGACAGGTCGAATTCACGGATCTGGACGTGGACGTTTTCATTCCCAGTCTAGCAATATTTCATATTTTAACTCTTTCCAAGGAGAATGACTCGACGTTATGATGAAGCTTTTGAAAATGATGCCAAAGCCGAAAAACAAATCAGGGCAAATGCTGTAGAAACTCTAACAAAGAATACCGCTATGCCTATAGTATTCGATAAATAGGAGTACTACACATGGGCCCTGAAATTCTAATGATAGTGCTTGTAAAAAAAAAGATTAATTTTATTTTTGGATAACAAAATTTCTAACATTTTTTACAAAACAGACTACCAATTTTTATACATTTGATAATAAAAGTTTTTTGAATCCAACACGTTTATTAGATCGATAACTTCCAATTGAAAATAAATATACATAAAGCATATGAAATCATCAGATATAATAGTTGGGATTAGTTTTTCTTTGACATACCACAAGCACATATGCCAGTTTTCAAGTGCTGTTTCCGTCTGCATTCATAATAATTGAAAAGTAATATGGAAATCTTGCCATGTTAGTTATCTGTCAAATATGTATTGAACATACTTTGCAATATTCAATTAATTATACAGTCTCGATAATTCGAAATGGCAAGGGGATCAGGTTTTTTACGAATTAGACGGAAATTCAAATTATCGAGACTTGACTGTAACGAATTTTTTTTCAAGGGGATAGATTTTGTTTCGATTTATCGCGATTATCGATTTAGCGGGGTACAAATTATCGAGACTCGACTGTATTTTGCGGCACGGATAGACAAAGGCATGCTAAATAGTACTTAACCCCATGAAAGTAGAGCAGACTACGATTTCCAGGCTCATGCACAAATATGTATAACAACAAATTATACACTCAGATGCTTCGAATTCTGAATGGAATATGTATAGCCTAAGCAGCTTAGGCTGCACTCTTGATTTGCATTCCATTATGAGTTTTGCTACTACACAATTAGTATACTGAAACAGGAACAAGAATCAATTATAAGTAGGCACTTAAACTGTTTCTGTTGCTTGCCATTCAATACGTGGCTTTCGCAAGGTCTTCAGTTTCAATAGTCTCAACTTGAATTTGATTGGAGAAACAGCTTTAGGGGGAACTTGAAGAATTTAATGGGTGAAATGAAAGGATGAATTGAGTGGAGTTGCATAAATTGGACTTTGCAATCAAGCCTGCTTAATGACCCTCGTTTTAATACAGAAAAAGGAAAAATTATAACAACAAAGAGTCCTCTAATCGCAAGTATGCTAACACGAGATACCCTTAATCACTTGTCTCTACATTTACAAACCCTTTAAGTTTCCTTCTATAAATGCGTACACACGCACACATAAACTTACTGGCCACAGTCTCTGTAATTTTGAATACACTGTAGCTTATTCGCATTTCCCTAGGCTATGGGAAACGCTTGAATAATTTCGCTGCGTATATTTTAATTTTCCATTCTCTATCTCTTTTAAGAAAGGTATTCAATACTTGTGTATTCTTTGAGTAAATATTTCTAAATAATACGCCAGCTCTTGATACCTTTGTGACATGCTCAAAAAACTTATATTTGTATACATTTGATTGATTTCATAACAATGCCAAATAAGATTTAAACGTTATTTAAGTTTTCAGCTTATATTATTTAAATAAAATATTAGAGATAAGAACAGACATTCTTAGATAAGCATAGCTGCTGAGCCTTGAGCAAGAGAATGCCTATACACCTAAGAATTACAGAGAATCCTACTTTTGCCTGTTATATACATTTGCAGAATACCAATATACCCAGTTCAGCCGTTTTAAATGCTTTCAGGGCATAAACAAGTGAGACAGAAAAAGTGAGACCCAAAAAGGTATCAAATTTACGCAAATACAAAATTTTAATTAAACACATTACGGCAATTAAGCAAAAAGTCGCAAGAAAACAAAGTGACTAAAAACTGAAGCTTACGTATACAGTAAATACCTGCTGGCAGAAATTTTATACAAGAAGAATTATTTAAATGGTCAGCATGGGAGGGTCACAAACACACGCACACTATTACCCTTCATTCCTTTGGGATATTTGCGATAGAAAATGTTTATAAATCATTTTGATAAACAAATATGTAAAATTCATATTAAAACATTAATCACACCATCATATGAAAATATTATTTTTCCAATATTCGTGTCTTCTCTGTTTGGTTTAGTTTGCAAATTATGGTTAGACGCTTGCAATTGGCATAATATACATACATATATAAATATTTCAACAACAATCATAACACCTTCTGTTATGTAAATATTTATGCTTTGTGCATAATAAACATAAAATGTAAATATTAAATGATTCAACACACAATACCATTAGGCATACATAAAAAAAGAGTTCTGGAACAAGGCTTATTAAACATTAGGCCTCAGCGGCAAATATGTGACAACATAAAACAAAAGGTCAAAATGTAAGGGTCAGTATTTGGGCAAATTGTATTAAAACTTCATACAAAATACTTGTTCATGTGTCCGCCTTAAAACAAGAGGGCAAAAAGGCGAACTCGAAATCACGAAATACGAATACTCTAAAGTAAAACCGAATTTGACGTTTGATAAGGGATCTGAAACTAAAAACATTTTCATTACTTACATTTACTTAAATGTTGATAAGATCATTTGAATGACAATTAAATTTTCTCAACTTCTGCTGTCTTAACAACATCTCAATTGTAATATTAAAAATGTATAGTTGTAAGAATATTGTAATTTTAAAGCAGATTTATATTGTAGATGGAAAGCAACACACACTAGTTGCTTCCATTCACACAACAGTGTAAATCTGCTCGTCATGCCACTTTTGAGTCCATTTTATGCCAGTCATGCCCGTCAGTGTCCATTCGGTCTGGCAGTTAACATCCGTTTCCGTCGGCAGAAACAAAGCTTTTATCAGATTTTCATGTAAAATGCGGCAACGCGAACACCAAAAGTGTGAAGTACACTCGCGAATGAAAACAGCGCCCAACGCGGACATCGGCACGTCGAACCGCATTAAGAAGAAAATAACAAAATGTTATAAAATGAAGTCAAGTCGTTTAGGCACTGACCAAGACACTTTATCATCATTTGTCAATTAGTTGCGTGAGTGCCAAAAACAGGCAGGAGAAGCGTATGCAGTGTGTGGCCTGGGGCCAGATCCATTAGGCAGAGTTATTGTTTCATAATTCATTATAATTATGACAGTAGTTGTGTAAATGCCCCAAGGCCCTCCCGTTGCCCCATCATTTTGAAGTTGCCTAGAAGATGTACCCATCTCCACTCGCCCCCACTCCTCACCTTAATCTGTCTAACTCATTTGCAAAACTTTTCTTGCTCTTGCGCTTCTGGCACTTTTTGCAATTTGAAGGCAGCTGCGCGTGTCTTAGCTACCATTTGCCAGCTGTCGGCTAGCCGGTTGCCATTTTGGGCAGTTGGCAGTTCGCAGATTTCTGTTTCAGCTTTGTCAGCCCGCTGAGCTAAATGCAATACGATACGATTGCAACAAGGCAAATAGAAAGATATAGTTGCCAGATATGCGACACCTGCTGGTCCCACTGACAACCCCCAACTAGCTGCATCAGTTTTCGTTTTTTCTTTTTTTTTTTGTTTTGTTTTTGTCACAAGAGAAAGATTGGAAATAGCAAATGGTATCTGACCAAAAATTCGTACGTTTGCGGTTCAGAAAATTCCCAATTTTAATTGGAAATTCGATTGGCGCATTTTAATAGCCAGGACATGCGAACGGCTAGTGGCAGACGGCAACAGTCGCATGTTGGCATGCAACTTCAACGCAAACGTTGGCCTAATTAATGCAGAAATATTCGAGGCGACGCTGTGCCACTCGCCAACGCTGCGTACGAGCAACAAACATCTAACTATGATTACGCAGCGTAACCGGAAAATGTTAGCATGTGAGTGTGAGTCCATGTGTGTGTGCATTATGCAACTATTATGTCCAGCAAAAATACAAACCCACAGTTTGTACGACTTCGTTAAAAGCAAATTGCAAACCGAGAAAATGAAAACAATGGCAAATAGTTAAATCATACATAAAAGAGATCAATACAGGGATACCCATTATATTTAAAATTGAATGTGTATTGAATAGAAGCTATAAGCTTTTGAAATTAATACGGTTTGCTAGCATTCCGGAATATCAGCTCAGTGACAAATTGGCAATTAAGGCTCAACCATATTTAACTATACTTTTAGTCATATTGACAAAAGGAATTAGAAAACGAGGAATGATGTCATGGTAGCAAGGGCGTTCGAACATGAAAAAAATCATAAAAAAAACTATGGCCGAAAACCAAATTGTCAAATTGCTTCGTATTCAAAGCTTTGCAGATTTTGACAGACTTTCAATTTTTACAAACTGATTTTTAATAGTTCTCATGCTCTATGCATGTCTCATTTGCATATCGTATGAACTCAGTTTCTATTTCTAATATAATTTTTGAAAATTAGATAAAATATGTTCTCTGTTCTCTACAGCTTAAGCTCATCAAACTGTTTAATAAAGTTTAGTAATAGGGTATAGCAAGAGTTAAGAGTCGAAAGAAAAAAGTTCTAGACTAAAGCGTTAAAGTGGTTTGCTTTAGCAATTCGAGCGCTAAGTTTTTTGCGTGACTTTGTTCGCGGAGCATTTTTTCTGCTCCTTGGTAATTAAAATAAGGTAGTTAATAGCAAAAATACCGCGTTTATTTGCTCTTTTTATTTCTTAAACATTAAAAGCATAAAACTTTAACATTTTGTTTCGTCCTCAAGGCAATAGCAGTGAGTCCACATTTAAAGAACAAAGCTGAAATGCTGCCCGAAAGGTTACCCGAGAGCTATCATATAGTGTCGCCAGTGTGTTTATGGGCAAAGGGGAAGGCCGTCAGCGCTACGCACCGGCGTAAAAAGTGCTGAAAATAAAACTTTTTAATTATGCGTTTTTTGAATGCAACGGCATTCCCACTGAGACCTGGGGGCCTGCCTGCATGGTAGCCATCCACATAGCCTGCCGGCGAGGTCCTTTGACACTGCGCTCCGCAAAGTATGCAATAAAATATGCATGCAAACATACGCACGAATCGCTATACTAGATCATTTTTATTCTATTTGCATAAAATAGAATAAACCCAAAACACTTGAATTTCATTTTCACATTTTATCAAATCAGAACAGCAGCAACAGCAGCTGTAGAATTTCGTTGGAGCTATAAAAAACTGTTCCATTTTTGGCCAGGAATATAACTATTTTTAGCAACACAAATGCGATGTGAAACAACAGTAAAAACAAGCTTAAATATACGAACAAACAACTCTTTGACCCAAAACAGAATTTTTTTTAAATACATCAACTATTTTCCTATTGTTTTTTTATAATGAATTTTTGTTATTTTCGTTTGCGGAATGCAATTTAACTTCTATACGAGAATTTAATTATTTGCTAATATTTTATGTCAGGAAACTAATATAACTATTATATTTCGCGTTCTCAATTATTATTTATTATTATTAAAAGTAGGTAATGACAGGATACATTCAATTAATTACGAAAACACTTATTTTCCAATTTGTTGGCTGGCTTGCAATCAAGACCAACTCTTTTCGGCTTGCCACAAATGGGAAACAAAAAAGTATTCACAGTAGTGCGCACAAGTGGGTCACACACACACACACACACATACGCACACAGAGTCACTCAAAGAGCGAGAGATTTTTGCATGGCTGAACACCGCATGAAATTCAATTAAATAAATTTATTCACTGTATCTCATACGATATTAACCACAGCATTCGCATTGCATAATGAAAGTATCTTTTGGCAGGTTAAATCCTTAATATGTGGATCTTAAAAGCTAATAAATGGCTTTAAATAGGCATTTTCATTGCGTCTGGCTAGAGCCAACTCTATTGCCAACAAACATACCTAGCACACGCAACGAGTCATTGACTGAATGTGTTTCATGGCTCAGAACATCGTTGCCATTGCCTGTGGCTTGCATGTCTCTCTGTCTGGCTGTCGATGTCTTGGCAAATGTTTTTGCTTACTTGAAAAATATTTACACAACAGCAACAGCAAAAATAACAGCAGCAACTGTCCAGCAATATATATTGAACGCAATCTGACCATCATATTTGACCTCATTGCCAAAGTGCAACGCATTAAAAACCAACTGTGCATAAACGTTTCAATACTTTGAGTCAATGGACAGAAAAATGAGTTAACTTTCAAAAGTTGCACACAAATTGTTTAAGGCAACTAAAATGCAGTCAGCCGAAGTTATTGCCAATAAATGAATATTAAAATATTAATAAAGCTTAACAAAGAGTTAAGTCACAGCGTTGAAACGTATGTAAAAGTATTAAAAATTACATACAAACAAATCCAATCATATAAAATGGTATATTAATAGTATATGTTTCTATAAAAATATATAAATAATATATTAATAATTTAATTAAAAAAAACCCTGTCTGCAAAAACTTAAGAAAACTTTTAATGAGTTTTCTAAACAACAATAGTTGAATCTAGACAAATGCAAGAAACCTCAAGTTGATTTTAGTATTGAACTTTGTCGCGAAATGCATTTAATTTAAATGACTTCTTCCTTCACTGCAATACTTGAAACTAAAGTAAAACAAACAAATAACCTACTCAAACAAACCAAAAGAGCAAACAGAATATGTAAACTTCGGTAAATAAAACACAAACTTTAGAAATGCTATTTTAAAGAGCCGAAGTTTGGCATACTCTCTAGAAGTCTTTGTTTTGGCAAGCAAAATGAGATACTGATTATTTGATATACCTGATACAAGTATTTCAAGCAGAGACTTTTTAATTATTTAAGCTATATCCATTGAAAATGTGCAGATAGAGTAATATGCTTTCATGTAAATGTATATGTAAGGGGCAGGCGTGACCGATTCCAAATATTCTTTATCAGAGCCGTTCGTCTATCTGTATGAATGTCTCTATATCAAAGGCTATTGAGACTAAATTCTATACGTATTTTCGTAAACGATAGTTTTTATCATTTCAATCAATCGATTCAAATTTGTGACACAATTTAGTCAAACTTTACACAACAAATGAGGCATCCGCTTCTTGGACTTCTTCCTTTCTTATGCCTTAACTAAATGGAGCAGCCAAACTTGTAGGGTATCTTTTAGTTGGGCATTTCCGACTATATCACGCTCACTTGTTTTATTTGAACTTTACTAATTATTTGGCCAAAGCTAAGACCGGTGAAATACCCAAAGGGCTATTTATTTCATGCCTCATTAGTAGGCTTTCTACTATTTCTTATGAAAAATCAATTTAATGAAATTATTATAAATACTAATTAAACTCAAATTTAATAAAGCACAGGCACGCAAAAGTAAGTATTAAAATGAACCAATAATAATAAAATGTACTCGCTCTTCAAACTCTTCAAATTTAAATATGTTGAAGGAGACTACATCGATAGTTCTGCTTAGAAATAGAACTGTGATGCACTCGTAGTTCGCTATTAAATTCCAGTATGAAAATATACAAAAACAAAAGAGTACCAAAAATAATTCCCACGCCAAAAATCGCGTCCTACTGGCAACTAATGTACACAGAGAGACTACTGCACAAATTGGCGTGGTCTCAACAGTCTTTGTTTGCATTTGCGGTTGTCATCCTCGCCGCCGTCGCAACGTTCGTTGTTGAAAAGGCTTCATCTGAGTTTTATGAAGTTGAAAGCCACAAAATGAGTTTTTCTTTTGGATTTGCATAGATTAAACTGCAATGGAGTTCGCGTTTTTGGTTAGAAAGAAAGTATGTCATAATGATGTGGTCATTGTTGTTTGTGCTGTTGTCTTTTTTTTTCTTTTTGGGTCGCGCAAGTTGTTAGTGCTGTGTTAAGCCGTGTGGTTTGTATTCTATTTTTGCCAAATCTGTTGAATATATATATATACTTGTATAAAGTGCTGTGTACTTTGTAGATGTATTTGTATTTGTCTTGGTTCTGGTCAAGACTTGTCACAACTTTGGCTAAGACCATTTTCAATTTTTGGCCAGACTGTCAACGCCTGCGATTTGGTCGATAAATTGTCAGCGATTTGCTGTGGCTGCCTTGCTTTTCTTTTCTCTTCTTATCTACTCAGTTTCCCTCGCTGTGATTTCTCCTGATTTTTGGCTCAAACTTTGCGCCGCACAAAAACTCATTTAAAGTTTTAAAGTGTAGTTTTTTTTTTGTTTGTTTTTGTTTTTTTTGTTTTTGCTTTTGATAGATGCCTAACTGACTGGCAGCTACACCCCTGCGACACGCTTTACTCTAGAACTTTTGTTGCAGCCAGTTTCTCTGGCTGGATGTGTCAGCAATGGGGATTAGGGCAACGCGTGACTTACTTCACTTCTTTTATTTTTAGCCTACCCTACAGTTAAGGTTCACATACAGCATTCATTGGGAATGTGGTAAAAAAAACGTTGCTAATAAGTCAAGTCTATATTTCTAAATTACGGCTTATTCTTATTATTGCAAAAAGAAAAGCTATTTACAAATTTGTTCCTTACCTACAGAGTAGTCACATTTAAGTTCACATAAAGAATTTTTTATAGATACTCTAAAAATATTACTAATAAATCAAGTCTATATAGCCACATTGCCATTTATTCTAAATATTACAAAAAAGCTACTCAAAACTTGGTTCCTTGCTCGCCTAATCCGCTTTTTAGCATCACTTTGGCGACCTTCTTATTGCTTAGCCCCAACAACAAAAAAAGGAACGGCACCGCAAATAAAACTTGTTGATAGTTTGCAGACAGTGGCTGAGAGACTTTGCGGGCTTTAAGCTAACTTTAAAAAGGTACACGTGCCGTGTCAGCTAGCAGAAGCATTTTGGGCTCATTCGAGCAACAGCAAAAAAAATAAGGCTTCGGAAGTCGGGTCTCATCGCATGCCTGCCCAAATGGCATTTTGATTGATGTGTGGCACAAAACAAAAGGCTGGCAATTGACAGACGGCATGTGAAAATTCATTCGCCTATCACAATATTTTTAATACCCTGTAACCATACAAATGGACAACAAGTGTATTAGAAGCAAGGCAGCAAAGCAAACCCAATTTTTAACAATTGTTCCAAATAAATAGTTAAAACTGGGTTCCTGAAACTCGCTTTAGTATCATTAAATCAAATTACAAATTCTCAAATATAGCTTAAGATATTAATGCTAAATTATATGAATTCTAATAAAATTGCTAAGAAACAAAAGAATATTTCTTCTTCAGATTTATTTTATTGTAAAGGAATTAAATTGAAGTTTTTAAATCGAAATTCATTTAATTTTCTTAGATTATTTTCTTTGTAAGCTACTCAATCTCGCATACAATTCTATAACTATTGGCATACTTTCGCAACTACCAGAAAATCGTTTAATAAAAACAGATTGTTGATTTCGATAAAAGTCTAAGTACAGGGTTTTAGTACGTTGTGCATTTCTTCAACATAAATATATGAATTTGCTTTCATCGGAACTAGACTATGCTCGTTGCTAACTCTTCATAAAACGAACTGTCAAGTTTTTTTTTGTTGTCTTCTATTCATTAGGCATGCAAAATCTAGAGGAAAAAAAAGGTTGACAGATAATAGTAAATTTAAACTGAAATATTTTTTACAAATTGAAAATGGTAAATTAATGGTTGCCGCATGTGCGCAAACAAAATAAAATACGCCAATTCTGGTGACCAAGCAATCAGAAGATGCCAAACGCAGCTCCTGCCTAGACCAGTTTTCAATTCCTTTGGCCACTTAAACCGACAAAGGCGCTGAAAATACTGAAAATCATTTTGCAAAACCAACAAAAAAAGCTCTGAAATGAAATTTTTGCTGAATAAACGCAGAGCGCAAACGCGAAATATGAGAGGGAGCCAGGCCGAACAGAAAGACAGAGAGAGAAAGTAAGCAGAGAGAGAGAGAGAGAGAGAGAGAGAGACAGAGAGATTTATATTCGAAGCAGAGAAAAGCATATGCAAATCACTTATGTGGGGAAAAGGCACACCTGTTGTTGTTTTCCAGTGGGCTATCAGTTGTCAAGCCAAATCGAATTGACAATGCATTGAGAACATTGTTAATTCATGTGAGCATTCAAAAGCACATTAGGTAATAAACAATTAACTGAATAAATGATCACTTTTGTTGTAGATATGTTATGTTCAAATTAAGTAGGTACGCTGAGTAGAGATAGTGTAGATAAAGGCTAAGAGTCTAAAACGAATTATGGGCAGATTATAAATCTTTTGCACACAAATAAATTCCCTGTCCATTAAAATGTAGTCATTGAATGAATGTTATAAATATGCTTAGAGTAGCGACTCGAACATACAAATGTTGTATATAAGCACACCTTCAATAATATTTACGAATAATATTATAAACTTCATATCCAAGTTAGATACTTCAATCTACTCCTCAAAGATTTTCTAAATATTACAAATTTCTTGAATTCCATTCAAGTAGTCGTCGATCAAGCTATATATTGTAACTTTATATAAAACAACTCAATTATTCAGCATATTTTTTCATTTGCAAATTGTGCTCAAGATTGACAAAATGGAGTCTAAGGAATGCGGCCAACAATATCCATACGCTGTCTATCACACTGCACCGGAAGTAAATGTCGCAATGGGCTATGGGGCTTATGGCTCCGACGCCGAGGCGCAGGAGAAATGTTTGTCCTTTGACAATCAGACCATACGACGTGGATTCATACGCAAGGTATACATGATACTAATGGGACAGCTGGTGATCACATTTGGGGCTGTGGCTTTGTTTGTGTTCAGTCAAGACGCCAAGAACTTTGCGGCCCAGAATCTATGGCTCTTCTGGGTGGCTGTAGGTATCATGCTACTGACCATGTTGTCCATGATATGCTGCGAGAAGGTGCGCCGCGAGACGCCTACCAATTTCATATTTCTGGGCATGTTCACAGTAGCTGAATCGTTTCTACTTGGAGTCTCGGCCAGTCGCTTCGCTCCCAAGGAAGTGCTACTGGCAATTGGCATAACAGCAGCCATTTGCTTGGCCCTGACAGTGTTTGCCCTGCAGACCAAATACGATTTCACAATGATGGGCGGCATTCTAATAGCATGTTTGATGGCCCTATTGATTTTTGGCATTATGGCCCTCTTTATGCATGGCAAAATTATATCGCTGATCTATTCATCGATTGGCGCTGTGCTTTTCTCAATCTATCTGGTCTACGATACACAGCTAATGATGGGCGGCAGTCACAAATATTCCATTAGTCCCGAAGAATATATATTCGCTACGCTCAATCTCTACTTGGATGTCATGAACATATTTATTGATATACTCAACATTCTGGGCATAACACAAGATTAAATTCAAACTAAAAGTACAGCAGTATACAGAAAGAGGGAGAGAGAGAGAGAGAGAGAGAGAGAGATTGAAAGAGAAATTATGCAAATGTTGTATTTGTTTGTACACAGGCATTTAATTGTAGCATTTAAATGAGCAATTGAGCAAATTATATTAAACGCACACAGACAACCACACATAATTCACTCACACACACAGGCAATCAAATATGTCAATTAAGTTATTAGTAACGAGCAATAAAAATGTCAAGGCAATTACAATATTAACATTGGGCAGCCACACATAGAACTTCTGCGTACTATTTTTGTAATATCCTGCACTCTGAACAGCTAGATAAATGGGTATTCTAGACGACAGCCAGGTATCACTGATATATGTATACATATATACTCCTATTACAAAGTATATTGTAGTCTGGCACTGCTGGACTGGAGCAGTGATGCCTGGAATACTATGTGTGACAGGCGATATCCAGCGGACTGGCTCATATAAATCAAGCGTGCTTAGGCACAGCTGCTGGTCACCTAGTTGCCAGTATACATTTAATTAAGGATTGACAGCTGTTGACAGTTGACATATCACTGGATAAGGCTGTAAATGTATCTGCCTCGTTTCCCAGCAGCGAACGTTTCGGCTACCCATCAATAAAACTCAGCAACACGCATCTTTAACTATTTACACTCCAGGTACACCAAAAGTTTTGCCTGCGTGTCTGCAAAGTTTCTATGCTGTCAGACTTTATCTCTTACTTTCCATTACTCTATGTATCTCTCTCTCTCTCTTTCTCTCTCACTCAATGTCTCTCTCTGTCTTTTTCTTCTCTCTCTCTCTCTGTCCCTCTCTGTTGAGTCCAAGCAACAATCTCATATCGTTATTCTGTTTGTATACATTATAGTTTTTCTACCGTTTAAGTGCCATTAGACTATGTGTTTCCTGTCAATGCGCTTGTAACGTTGAACACGCGCAAACACACACACACTCACACATACACACACACACGAATGAATAAACAGTCAGAGGGTCAGTTAATAACATTTTGTTGATTTTTAATTAACAATATTTATATTCAAATGAAAATTAAAAACAAAAACTGAAATAAAATTGCAATGTTTAGAGTTAGATATTTTTCTATAGTATTGTATCAAATTTTTAAAGCTTGCATAACTTTGGTGTTTCCGATGAGTACAGAAAATTGCCTGCTAAGATGACAATTATATAAATTAGGTAATTTAATCTGTTCAGTCGGTTAGGATACTCATAAAACAAAAATTGTTTAAATCAACTTTAATAAACTAATATTAAATGTGTGAAACAGAAGCAATAGTTTTTAGTTTTCTTTTTCTACTTTTCCAAAAATCACGTTCGGCATTTATAAAATTGCCAGACCATGTCAAAATTTACCTTGCAAATTGCTAAGCCAAGCAATGTTATATATTCAAAAAACAAAATGCACAAAGATAAGCTCAACTGCTTTAACGAATAATTGTTGTTGATCTGAATGCTTTGCTGTTGACATTGGCATCAAATTGTTTTATAGCAGCTGCTCGCAAAACTAAGCAGTAAATGTTTCTAGGCCACACTCGTTTTAGGATTTGGTTTTCAAGCAAAAGGTACACAAGGTAGATAAATGAAAAATTCCATGAAAAAGAAAAAAAAAATGGAAAGTATATACCAAAAAAAAAATGTAAGATAGAAATGTCGGATGGAAAGGAAAACACTCGAAATAACTGCAAAAAGCGCGCACAAAAACAACTGAATTTGCAGCAGAGCAGCAAAGAGCTAAGCGAACGTGGGCGTGATAAGCTGCAAGATACCTCTTAGAGCTAACTACTATTTAAATGAAGAATTTAACAATTTTGGAAATAAAACCCAAAAAAGAATTCTTGGTCTGTGCGTATCATATTCGAATTCATATAATCTCCAATATTGAGCTATCTTCTGCAGAAAGAAAATTACTTTATGTAAGGAAATCGAACGAATACTGTTAAAGCCCATATGCTATTGATTCAGTTACCTTCATATATTGTTAGATAATACGGTCAGAAATATCTGCTTCTGCCTGTTCCATGCTATTCGTATGCATACATTATACCCTCTTTCGCTTAGCCGAGCATACGAACTGAGCTTTGGTTGAGGCAAACAAAATTTGCAATCAAAGTTACGCTGTTTTTTCTTCTTCTTTTCACCATGGCCAGCAACTTTTAACGTTTAATTGAAAATCAAAACTGTTTTGCAAAAATCAATTACTTGCCAGTTGAGCGAAAATGAGGAACTATACAATTATAATCAGCTACCGAGCAGCTAGAAAAAGAACTTAACGCTCTACCTCTGAATGTTTTGTATTTTTTTGCTTTCTGTTTATGCTTGGCAAAAATAAATTCATGGAAATTTTCAATCGCATTTTCGGTAAGCCGCTTAAATGGCCGCTTGAGCCGTGGGGATAATAGCCACCAAACATCTGACAATTTTAACATAGACTCAGTACTGAGTTGGACATGGACATGGACTAGGGCACGTGATAAGCATAACAAAGTAACATTCAAATCCAATGCCAGAAAGTGACAAACAAGCAAAATGCAGAGAAAATCCAGAGGCAGAATGTCCTACCAATAGCATTGAGCCTCTGGAGCATGGACAATTTAACGGACTTATTTATTTATGAAAGCCAAATGCATTTGGGCCGCTCGACAATGGAAATTGTGACCAAAATCATGAAATTGAAATTGCCAGCAAAGCCAATTTGATAGACACGCACGCACGTGTAGCTTGGCAATTTGACTCGATTGGAGAACAGGTCAATAAAGTTAAAATTCAAGTCTCAGATTGTTTGCTAAATAAATAATACGCATAAGTACCAATGTTTTCCTAATAACTGCATTTAAAATAACTAATTTGCATTCATGCTCAAGCCAACAAAAACAAATCAAGTCAAAACAATTTGTCATGAATGGAATTATTTCTGTTACACCATTGCCTACACATTGCAAGAAAAATAAATAGCATCCGAAATTTACTAGAACTACAAATTTATAACTAGATACATGTATTAAATGAATAGTAGTAACAGTAGTAGAAGTGGTAGTAGTAGTGCTATGAGATGTTGTAGTAGTAGTAGTGCTAATAGTAGTAGTATTAGTAGTAGTACTAATAGTGGAAGAAGTAGTGATAGCAGTAGTAATAGCTGTAATAGTAGTGTAAATAGAAGTAGTATTAGTATTAGTTGTAGTAGTAGTAGTAGTAATAGTAGTAGTATTAGTAGTAGTAGTAGTAGTAGTAGTAGTAATAGTAGTAGTAATAGTAGTAGTACTAATAGTAGTAGTAGTAGTAATAGTAGTAGTAATAGTAGACGTAATAGTAGTAGTAATAGTAGACGTAATAGTAGTAGTACTAGTAGTAGTAGTAGTACGTAATAGTAGTAGTAGTAATAGTAGTAGTACTAGTAATAGTAGTACTAATAGTAGTAGTAGTAGTAATAGTAGTAGTAGTAGTAGTATTAGTAGTAATTGTAGTAGTAGTAGTAGTAGTAGTAGTAGTACTAATAGTAGTAGTAGTAGTAGTAGTAGTAGTAGTAGTAGTAGTAGTAGTAGTAATTGTAGTAGTAGTAGTAGTAGTAGTAGTAGTAGTAGTAGTAGTAGTAGTAGTAGTAGTAGTAATTGTAGTAGTAGTAGTAGTAGTAGTAGTAGTAGTAGTAGTAGTAGTAGTAGTAGTAGTAGTAGTAGTAGTAGTAGTAGTAGTAGTAGTAGTAGTAGTAGTAGTAGTAGTAGTAGTAGTAATAGTAGTAGTAGTAGTAGTAGTAGTAGTAGTAGTAGTAGTAGTAGTAGTAGTAGTAGTAATTGTAGTAGTAGTAGTAGTAGTAGTAGTAGTAGTAGTAGTAGTAATTGTAGTAGTAGTAGTAGTAGTAGTAGTAGTAGTATTAGTAGTAGTAGTAATTGTAGTAGTACTAGTAGTAGTAGTAGTAGTAGTAGTAGTAGTTGTAGTAGTAGTAGTAGTAGTAGTAGTAGTAGTAGTAGTAGTAGTAGTAGTAGTAGTAGTAGTAGTAGTAGTAGTAGTGGTAGTAGTAGTAGTATATGAAAATGATATATATCAATTTAAGTTTGTATTGGCAATCTTTAAATAAGTTTGCAAATATTTATATGTATATAAATAATATAAGTATATACATATGTATACTTCTACATACATATGCATGTATATAGGATAAAGCATAAAGAAGAATATTTTCTATACATTTTCGAGTTGTTTGATTCCCCATTTGCTCCCGTGACATGGAATCATAATAGTTTTTAGTCTACTATGAGTTTTTAATGAACTTTGAATAGGAAGCCAAAGCTAAGACTTATAGTTATAGTTGTTGAAACGCCAATGCTCTACTCAGTAGAGTTACATTTTCTAAGAAGAGTAAATGACGTGCAACATGAATTCACACAAAAATCTATCAAATAATTGTTTTACAACAGTTTTTCATAATTTCGTACGAAAATTGAGCTTAGATGCAGTTCAGTTAACTACAGTAAAATATTAAACTTTCAATTCCTGATTACAATGCAGCTGACATTCATCTGCCTACAGCGCAACTGAGAGTCCAGTTTCATAAGTTACCATTCAATAACCAACATAACACAATTAACAGAAAATCTGAAATGAAATTCAATTCTGTCACAAACAAATACATCGTTATCAATGTGTTTGACACAAGTGTATTACTTATGAAATAGAATTTGCATATGTAACAACTTTAACGTTTATTTGTTTTTATGTAAATGTTGTATGCTCTGAATAAATTTTTATCTGACAGAATAATTTGTTGGGCAAGTGCTATAAATGAAAAGTATTCACAACAAAAACAATGAATTAAATCTATTTTGTTATTTAAGTTAAAAATTAGTTTAAATTGGACATTGTAAAATATGGTGAAAATATTCCTTTGACAGTGACACCAAAAATAATTAAATTGATTGATAACAAGTGCTATTTGCATTAATTGTACATTTATATCTATTTAATTTAATTCTAAAAAGAAAACATATTTAAAAAAAAAAAACAATAAACAAGCCTTAATAGCTTAACGCGCTAATCACTAGCTATTTTGCAATTAAAAATGCAAGAGCGTTTGAATAAAAATAGGTAACAGCTTTGATTTAGTACGGTAAACACGCCCTCCGACAACACGCCTTCTAGCAGAACAAATCGCTAGGAAAATTAAAGAGGCCAACATAGACCACATCGACCCACTCACCTCATATGTTAGGTGGGTTAATAACCGAGTTGCATGAAAATTAATTGCGAAACATTTAAGCCAAGCGGTAAGTGCCAAGGTATGGTAGGAAGCATAAAATCGGGTTGGGTTGGCATGCAAATTGTGAAGCCAGCCATCTAGGGTCTGAATGTACCTTAAGCTGACCCCATCTTACGAGAAATAATTAAAACTTTTAAATACAGCCTGCGGTCAGATGAATATCAAGCTGGACGTACGATTTAATTAGGCAAATAACTAGTTTAACATTCGAACTCTGGCGCCCCACGTAAAACTCTAAACACCTGCTCCTTAGAGCTCCCGCATCACACTTCAAAAGTCAGCTTTAATTTGCCCTGGCAACAAACAATGAAGAAAACACGAGCGAGAATAAGAGAGAGAGAGAAAGAGAGAGAGAGAGAGAGGTGACTTCCCTTTGCTTGAGTAGGCGACTTAAGAGTGCTGCACGCAAAATAACTTAAAAACCGCAAAGTGGCTGGTAAAAACTATTTAAGTTTATGCGATAAGGACAATAAAAGCACAGCAACAGAGTGGCACATGCCTGCCCTGCCCCAATCACTCCCTCTCTCTCTCTCTCTCTCTCTCTCTCTCTCTCTCTGTCGCTTTTCCCTTTGCCCACTCCACAAACATTTGCTATTTCGTTTCTACCAACTAAAAGTGCTGCATACTTATAGGCAACCGCAATATTATCATTGTGTGTGCGTGTGCGTGTGCGTGTGTGCAGTTATGTAATTATGGTAATTAAAAGAGCACCGACTTGTCTTCCTCGTGCCTTATTGTATAGTGAAGCACCTTTTTGGCTTTTTATATTCTCCTTCAGTATAATTTTATTTCATCACGTAGCTGAAAACACATTGAACAAGACATAGCAGACACAAGTTTTGGGCATTCAAGCTAGCTACAGATAAACATTTTATAGCTGACTGTACGTAGGTGGAAAACTTATGCCGTACACAACTATTTTCTTGAACTTTTCTAGGCTTTGAATTGTTGCTCTGACTTAAAGAGCATGACATGAAAACCAACTTTGGGAAAGTAATTTTAAGTAAATTTTAATGAAATACAAATAATTATTTTACGTTTTAAGTTATGGAATATGCATAATCATTTATTTAATGTACCTAAATTCAATTGCATCTTATTGTCTTAGCTGGAATGTCTTAACTAGATAATACAACCACATTTGACTTTATGACTCAACTCTTTGCATACATAAACTTTATTAATTTTGTTTAATTTACTGTTTCACTAACAATTTAAAGTGCAAATGAACTGAAAATAAATCACTTAAATTCAATAAAGACCGAAGACAATCTCATAGCTTTTCTTTGTATTAGATTAATTGACTGTCAAAATATTGTATTAGGCTTAATATTATATGTATTATGTAATGATTTTAAAATATAAATATGATTGAAATCAACGACCATTGAAAGAGCTCAAAGGAGCTATTGAGTAATCAAATCTGTTTAGATTTGTCAAAGTGTTTAACAAGACCTCAAAATAGATGAAATCACTCACTTAAAGCACAATAAGAGCAGCAGGTGCGACGCTTACCTTAACTTTTAGTTTGGTTCGATGTGACCTAAGCGTGCAGTTTGCTTAAAAAGCAACAGACAGAAAGATAAACAGGTCCCGAATATCAATACAAAAATATGCCTAAATAATTCAAAATAAAATCGTTGTTTCTATGCCTTCTGAGAAAGAGAACTTATGGACAAATTTCTTTCAAGCAGTTGTATCAGTTTAAAGAAAACACTTACTTATAAAAGCAGCCACTTACAAAAGGTCATGAATTGGTGTATGAATACCAATCACTTATTTAGACGTCTGGCATTTAAATGTCACACCTTTTCGCCCACCTTATCATGGTAGAGTTCTTCCAAGCAGAAGCGAGTATTCTTAATTTCTGTTGCACAAACATTGAAGCAAACTTGACAGTTTCGAGAGTTGAAAATGTTTTAAGCCACAGACTACATAGAGCAAATAAAAAGACATCCGAGCTGTTAAGCAGCGAGGCAGATAGAGATGAGTCAGAATTGTAAGACTACTGAATGGACATCATCATCTGAAACGGTACCGTGAAGTGGAATTATTGATTATATACTTTTCTACTTATCATTTAAATATCTTGTTCAGCTTATAATTAGTTCATTTTCAGTCATTCCATTTGTAAACGGAAACTTAATAATTAAAAAAAATTACAAAAAAAAAAATAATAATAAACCAATTCCGTAACTCATTCAACTTGCAAAACCGCAAAGAGATTGAACTTTAAAACTTTGTCACATTGAAATCCCCATATGCGAAAGTATAGCAAGATAATCTCATGGTTTTATTTACTTTCTGGCTGAAAGCAAGATGACGTGAGACAAAAATATGTTGTCTATCATGCGAGTTTCGTAAGCATTATAGTAAACTAATTTGATTTTGATTTAATAAATATATTTGCATTTTAATATAATGTGTCAATGATCGCCAGTTCAAATTAAGCGCCTTAGCTTACAAATCAATGACTCTGTGAGCTAATCGCTTGGCCAGAAAAATAATATATATATATTTGGTGCTAATGCTGGCGCCACAGCTGGGCTTTCACTTTTCGTGCCATGTGCAAAAACGGTAGCACCATCGGAATCAAAGCTAAGTAACGCCAGAGGCAGATCAATATGCGATAAGTATTCACCTTTCACACAACTCCCCGGCTGCATACGAATGTGCCCATTAGTCGCGTTCGCTTCTGGTGGAATAGAACGAAACGAAATTTAATACCAGAGCGTAGAGCGGCTCAAAAGAGATCGCCCATTGGCCATGCGCGGAAAGCGTAAGCCGTAAGCAAAACAGGTGAGTGATGCGTTGTTGCAATTAAAAAATCACGATTTCGTACTCGACGCGCGCTCAAAAATGAAATCAAGCGACAACTGTTTTGATTATGTGATGTGCTTCGAATTCAATTTCTGCCTCATTTCAGTTATTTTTTATTTTTTTCTATTTTTCTAACTTGTAAATAATTTCACATTTAAAGAGATTAAATTTCGCTTGTGGCCTTGATGGTGCCCAGTTGGTGCCCCTCAACACCGAGTGTTGTGTTGCTACTTCAATTATTAGGGCTTAGTTTTTACTTGGAGTCACGTCTCTTTCAGCGCTGATGCATGATTGCCTATAACTTGCGTAAACATCATTAGATATAGTGTCTACAATGCTGTTAAGCTGGTTTTTTTATTTTTTTTTTCATTTCTACTGGAAAGTAAGTTACACAGCTTTTGGGGCATTGAAGCCCATGGGACGCATGATTAATTACAAATTATTTAGACAGTACCTGTTATATTAAAATATATGGTATTTAACTGGTACATAGTTAAACATAAGGTCAACATAATAATAAATTATATACAATTTTAAGTGCGTAAATTAAATTCTGCGTTATATATTATGGAAAATAGGAAACTTGAAATAATTTTTTTTAAATATTGTTTTCTGTTTCTGTTTTTTGAATAGTTTGAAAGGTCAGCTATACTTAAATTAAAGCACATATCAAAGTACGTTGTAACTTAAATTAATGAATGAATTAAAAGTCTGGCAAGTAGAAAATTTGAATTATTTAAAACAAATATTATTTTCTACTCAAAATGTTTTTTTCATTTGTTAAAAATGTTTGTTATTCCGAATAAATCTCATTCTAAAAACTTTTTTGCGAATATTGTCAGTTAGTTGAGGCATTTAGCACCTTACAGCAAACAGGCAGCGCACCCCATAACAGCAGTAATAAGTAGAAAGATCCGACTGCATAATGCTCTTTCTAGTTTATTTTTATATATACTTGTCTTTAGAGGAGATCAACCTTGGGTCACTTGTAGAACCTAGTGCATGTTGCTGCAAGCCATGCTGATTCGCCAAAAATGTTTATCTATAATTTTTGATCAACCTATCACTTGTTAGAATGAAGGATATAAGCTGAATATAACTACATAAACTAGATATTTATACATTCAAAAATACATTTCCAATTCAAATTCTTCTGCAACCTTTACGTCCACACGGACAGGCTGATATTAAGATGGGGCATTGCTCTAAGCCAATATACTTTTGAACTTTTGTTCTGTGAGGAAGTATAAAAATATTCAACTATTTATTGACAATACTAATGATCAATTATATGACCAAAGCAAAGCTCCGCAAGGGTTTTCACGTCATTTGTATTCATAAATCTAAAATTGAATAAACGCTTCTGCTTACAGCATGCAGCGTTCAATTGCAATCAACAATCGAAGAAACTCATCAATGTCAATTCAAAGTAGCCAATCAGCTTGTCTAATAATACTACAAAACATAGAAATTTTTATCATAATTTGGCTAAAGACAATACACAAACAAAACCAAGCAGTTTTTTAGCTAAGCGCAAATATTTGCTAATTAAACATTTCAACGTAAGTTTTTCTCTCTCTCTCTTAAGTGTTTACCTAGGCAATAATAATAAATTTGACATCATTGCGCGTAATAGCATAAAATACGCAAACAAACCTTGTTATTTATAAATGTAAATGCTTGGATTGAGCATCTGCTGCCGGTGTTAAACAGCTTGTAGAAGCGCAGCATGTCGATAGCATTGAACCCGCTGACATGGCTCAGCCCCAACGACCTAGTGATCAATTAATATCAATAATATTGTATTATTCATATTATTATTAGCTGCTGTTATTTGAAGATACCGGCAGCTACTTAGCAACGTCAAAGCTGCAACGTCCCAACGCCCCTACAGCATTTAGCGTTTTACTTAGCCGTTATTTATTTACCTTCAATTTACAATTCATTTTGCGCAGAACGCCGTCGTCGATGATGATGCTGACAACGCTTACGCAGACGCAGAGGCAGTCGCCGTCGTCGACGTCGTCGGCTTGGACTTGGACTTGGTAAATGAAGTAACCTGGCCTTGTCGCGCGCCAGTCTCTGCTTAACATTTGCGCGTCGCGCTTGGCTCTAAACTCAACTGCCTCCAAAACTATTCGCGCACAAGCTCTGATCGCGACATTCGGCTATTATTGTACTATTATATATTTTTTGGCAGCGTGTAAATCGGCTTAAATTATAGAATCCAATTTGCCTTAAAGCCTAATCAGCGTACAGCGATTTATCAGCCAAAATGCCTCAGTATAAATTCAAAACGGTAATTGCAAAACGGGACATAAATTAAGCAGTGTAAAAACAAACTAAAAATAGTTTTCAAAAATATGATGATTGTTCGTTTAGATAACAAAACAATTTCGTCTGGCCATGGCCAGATACTATCTAAAATTAATTAGTATAAAAGCTTGATTGCTAAGCACTTTTTTACATAACAATATTTCATTTAAGTACTTAGTGCTAATAAAAATATGATAATAATAATTAACACTTTAAATAACAATAAAACAAAACTAATAAATAAATTTAAAGTAATACGTTTTTAAAAACTTTTCCTTTTTAAAGTGACGTTTTAGCCAGATAATCAGCTTTTTAGCCATATTCAATCAAAAATTATTTTTTTTATATTTTTATTATTATTTATTAAAAACTATTCACTTACAAATTTATATGAATTAAGTTTAAATCCTTTTTAAAATGATGTTTTAGCCACATTGATGATCAGACAATCAGCTCTTTAGCCATTTAACATTTTTTTTAAATTTATTCATATTTTGTATTATTTGTTAAAAACTATTCCTTTTAGAAATTTATATATTGGAAAATATATTTTTTTATTTTATTATAATATATTTTCATGCCATGATATTTAATGATTAATTAGTTCTCCTTCACTAATCCTTCCTTATTTCTAATATTGGATATATATTGGGTATTATATGGAATTACTAAAGTGTAAAATTGTTGTTCCACTTTCGTTTCTTATTTGTTAACATTGTTTAGTTACAAATGTTAACGAAATCTGCTCAAAATTTGGTAATCAAGACTTAGTTATGTACAAAAATCATTAAAAGTATATTCTAGCTCTTGGTTAAGAAATTATGTTGGTCTGTTAACAGTTATTTAAACTTTTGATTTCATTCTTCTTATAAGAGAATATATTTTATATAACAAAATATATTCAATAATAATTTAGAGTTGTTTTCACATAATTCAATCACTTTATTCTTTCAGCAGCCCATCCACTCAGCATTGTTAATCTTCACCTGCTTCAGCTTGATTGTCCACACATCGTTTGCAGCTCCAGTTTCAAATTTTGACAGCAATCTCATAACATATCCAGATGCGCCAAGTGAGGTGCTGCCCATTGAACCTCTGTTAATCTATCCAGAATCGCGGGAAATTCTCTATCAGGCGCGCACGCTGGAGGGCGATGGGGAGCAGGACATTATCTTTGTCAAGTTGCTCCAGGACAAATTGGGTGGCTATAGACCTAAGCAGCAGCGACTTGTGGAGAAGCAGCAGCGGCGCAAAGAACTAAACCTGAAGGACATATTCTTTGTAAAGGCGCGTGCCAATGGTCAATTCAGTCATGAGCGCTTAAAGGTCTATCGACTGCCCGAATTCTATGCGATCAGCGTTTTCCGCAACGGCGAGAAGTGAACAGGCGAAGGATAATTAGGGCCGCTGCAGTTAACCATTTAAGTTTTCTATGTTATGTAAATAAACCGCTATAAATAAATGCCTCTGAAGTTGTTTAAATGCTACTCAAGGGTTCTTATCAGACACGTTTTGGGGCGACGATGTACACGCCACTTCCATTATCCATAACAAAGGCGGCCACAATTGCCGCTGAATGATGGGCGGTGGCAACAGCGCCATCTCCCCAAAGCCCCAGCCAGCTTCAAATCCACGCGCTTCACACCAGGTTCACGTCAAGCGGCAATTAATAACTGTCAGTCAATTGGTTGCCACAACTAAAGCCAACTCAAAGCTCCAGCATCACAACAAAGAACTAATCCCTTTTGTCATCGACCATCGCAGACCGCGGGCCAAACATTACGTCAAATTCATAGAAAGCAAAAATAGCAACAAAATACCATGAATGGAAAGCTATCCATAGAGTCGCTGTGCGGATACACTTGCCAAATAAATTAGTTGATAGTTCCAGTTGTCGATATTTGGGGAGAAGTTGAAAGTAAGACCGAAATCAAAGTTGTACAAAAAACACAGAATGTGGCAGAACTTGAATCGTTTAATCTGTGGAATGATTAAAAGCTTCTGAACCACAGATGCAATATTCTGAAACCACAGAAGTTTCTGAGACAAATGATCCCACTGAACGTTCTTTGATGAAATATGTATGTTAGTGATATAACATAGAAACCCCTATAAATGTGGCAATTAATTACTTTAATATATATACCTAGCACTATTCAAAAGTTCTATTCACTAACTTTCCTAAATTCTAACTTATTGGATTTCCAAATATCCATAAATCTATATGTTTAAACAAACTTTTGTATGTAGTGGGTCAGCCCGTTATCTCTCAGTAAGACATAAGCAGGAACAATCAGTCAGAAAGACATATATAGCAAGACAGAAATACAGATATAGCAAGACAGATATCAGTTGCAAGTTAAGAACACATTCGGAATAAGGAAAGAATACCTTATCGAGGTAGCTAGAGTGCTGCATATTGTACTGCTAACTCTGATCATCTTGTATTGTGGTTGTTCAGACGAAACTTTGTATGAAAATATAAAGACCCATTTGAGAAATCTTTACGGCAAAGCTATTCAAAATTTGTTGTCAACTAGTTATGCAGACTTTCGCTCAGCTATTTGGTAGTCTCAAGCACGTTCACATCTTTACAATTCTGCGCTCGCATTTGCTCCACTTGCGAGATGGACGCAGAAGACAGTGACAGAATGCAATTCGCATAGGGTTTGAGTTGGTCACAATGATGAAAATTTAATTATTTACTATAAGAAGCACAAATAGCTCCAAAATGATACTTATTACATTAATATAAATTGGCAGGAGCTCAGCTAACCATCAGGCGTGGCGCTATGTTCATGGACATGAGCTCCTGGAAGAGCAACTTGGCCGCGTACGGCAGACGCACCTGCGAAATTTGCGTCTTGTTCTTGCAGCCTTTGCATTCGAACGTATTGTTGCGCAGATTGGCAATGGCAATCAGACCGCAAAAGTTGCAAATGTGCACGCGATACGGATCGGACACCTCGAACAGTCGCTCGCGAAGGAACTGAGCAGCGCCGTGAGAGATTTGACAATCACGCTCCATCTCACCGAAACGCAAGCCGCCGTCACGCGCTCTGCCCTCCATAGGCTGGCGCACTAGGATCTGCACTGGACCACGGGCACGTGAATGGATTTTGTCGTCCACCATGTGCTTGAGACGCTGATAGTAGGTGGGGCCCAGGAAAACCTGCAAGAGAAACACAGCATTATTTCAAGTGAGCTCATACAGCCAGCATTTTCTCTTTTACCTGAGCATTAATTTTGCGTCCAGTGTGGCCATTGTACATGACCTCATTGCCACGCAAATGATAACCGTACTCCTGCAGGAAAGTGGAAATCTTTTGTACGTTGACGGCATCGTTGAAGGGCGTGGCATCGCCGATTTCGCCCTTATTGGAGCCCAGCTTTCCCTGCAGACACTCGATTAAATGACCAATTGTCATACGAGAGGGAATAGCATGGGGATTAATAATAATATCTGGCGCCAGTCCCTCGCAGGTGAACGGCATGTCCTCCTGTCGATACTGTATGCCGCAAGTACCCTTCTGCCCGTGACGAGAAGCAAATTTGTCCCCAATCTGTGGTATGCGCACAGAACGCACACGAATCTTACAGAACTTGTAGCCCTCGCTGTTCAATGTCAACATAACCTGATCCACAATACCCGTCTCAGAGTTACGCAAAAATGTAGAGGCATCACGCTTGGCAAATCGTTTCGTATTGCTATCTAGCTCATCGTCGTTCTCGGGCAGTGTGATTGTCTTGCCAATAACGACATCGTCTCCAGATACACGTATACCAGGTGCAATGATACCATCATCGTCCAGTTTGTCATAATGAGCGTTTCGCATACCCTGGCAGGTGCCACGATGCGGTTTCTCAAAGTTCTCCTCCTGATCACCGACGCGTTTATTCTCCGCATCTTTGTACGACCGATAAAACACCGACCGGAAGAAGCCACGCTCCACAGCGGAGGCGTTCAAAATAACAGAATCCTCCTGGTTGTAACCAGTGTAGCACAAAATAGCCACAATCGAATTGATACCCGCTGGCAACTCACGGAAACGCAAATACTCCATGGATCGTGTGGTAACCAGTGGTTTCATGGGGTAATACAGCACGTGCGCCAAGGTGTCCATACGAACGTGGAAGTTGGTTATATAAACACCCATAGCCTGCTTACCTAGAGTCCAGGAGTAAGGAAACATTGTTAAATTTCAGTTCATTCAAAGCGATCTATCTGATACCTACCCATAGCGCTTTGATAGGTGTTACGTGGACTCTGATTGTGATCGGGGAAGGGTATAATAGAAGCACAGACGCCCAGGATCATGGCCGGATGAATCTCACAGTGAGTGTAGGTGGTACAATAGGCGTAGTCCTTGTCCTGCTTGAGATCGTAGGGCGACATGGCAATCATGACAGTTTCCTCCTCGAGCGTATCAATGTACTCAACGACACCAGAAGCAACCAGCACCTGCCAGCTGTAGTTGTTGTAGTCTCGCTCCTTCAACATCTCCACGTGAGTCTTCTTCAACAGCAGCGTACCATTCTCCACAATAAGCAAAGGTCTACATATACGACCCGCATCTGTGTAAATTCTGATCTCGCGATCACGAATGTCGCGAATCATGGACACCTCCGATACAATGATATCCATTTGACGGCGTAGTTTCCGCAGTGTAGCCATCAGCTGCTCCGGGTCTCGATGTATGCCCACCCAACAGCCATTCACGAAGATTTTGGTAGCATCTGCAATCGCAGAGGGCGCAATTTCCTCTAGATTCTCCATGGACCACTCCTCCAAGAACTCCAGAATCGGCGACGGCTGTGAGCCCACAGAAATGTAGGCCATTAGTGCCAAATTCTTTACCAAGCCCACAGCTGCACCCTCAGGAGTCTCTGCCGGGCACAACATGCCCCATAGTGTGTTATGCAACTGACGCGGCTTGGCTAGCTTGCCATCGCGTCCAATGGGCGAATTGACTCGACGCAAATGAGACAAAGTGGAGGCAAATGTGAGACGATTCAGCACCTGCGAGACGCCGGCACGAGCCTGATGTGCCTTCTTCTGATCGCCCCAGTTGCCGGTGGCCAGCGAGTAGCGCAGACCATCAGTAATAATATTGGTTTTGATAGCTAGCTCCAGATTGAAATCTTTGCCGCGATCAATGAACTTCTGTGTATACATGCGTACTTCCTTCATCAAGTTTTTAAAGAGACCGCGGAAGAGGAAGGCCAAAAGCGGACCAGCCAGATCCAAGCGCTTATTGCCATAGTGATCACGATCGTCGAGCTCTCGACGACCCAGCGAGGCCAGCAGCAAGCGATGTACCATGTAGCCTAGGAAATAGGCCTTCTTTGTTTCGCAAAAGTCAGAGACGCCCACATGCGGCAGCATTTCCTTTTGCAGAATTTCCTTGGCGTACTTAATACGCTTGTCCTTGGTGACGCCGGGACGTGCGCCCCGAGCGCCTATAAAATTGAGGGCGACATTCTGCTCCTGCACCACGAAGGCCTCGTCCAGTGAGGGCTTCACCATCTCCATCATCTCGGGATCGTCAAAGTCGTATATAATGTGCTCCAAGATATCGCGATCAGCCACAAAGCCCAGGGCACGAAACACTATCATAATGGGTATTTCTTGCTTAATGTACGGCAGTATGGCAATGATGCGCTGCCCAATCGCAGATTTCTTGATATTTTGCGAGCCACGAGCCATCATGTTCACCCAGAGCGTAGAGGTTGGACGCGAGCTGTGCTCCAAGCAGGAGCGTATCTCCGTTTTGAATGCGTACTTGCCATCTTTCATGCTGAATACGTACACTGTATTCGTGGCCATCTTCTCCTGGGCGATGAGCACTTTCTCGGAGCCGTTAATAATGAAGTAGCCACCCGGATCCAGCGGACACTCATTTAACTCGGTCAAATCACGATCGGTGAGCTGTGAGAGCAGGCAATATGTTGATCTCAACATAATGGGAATTTTTCCAATGAATGTTTTCTGATGCTGCGTCTCCACGGGATCCATGCCCTCCACATTTTTTGTCTTTGTAATATCCACATACAGTGGAGCTGAGTACGTCAGATTGCGCAAGCGCGCCTCGTTGGGCATCATGGGACTGGGTGAGCCGTCCTTTTCCCAATGCGTTGGCTTGGACAAGTAAATCTGTTCGAATTTAAGAGAAAATCGAGGCGGTGTCTCCACCTCGCCGGATGTGTGCTGAGCCTCTGCCTGCAGCTCAATGGCCGGCGAGTCCTCCACAATGCGTTGCACAGACATTTGTATGAACTCATCGAAGCTGTCCAGCTGCTGACGCACAAGGCCTTTCTCGTCGAAATAAGCGTTGATCACAATCCAGCAGGCCTCCTGCCACAACTCGTGCGAGATTTCCTCTGCATTTTCCTCATCAAAATTTTCTGCAAAAACATTTCAATTCATTTCAGTTGATTTTATGCAGACAACGCTAGCGCCTTCGCCGCCATGTTAATTTTTTTTTGCACGGCGTGCGTTGCAATTTTCGAGAAGTTCATACCTTCATCATTATCGTACATCATATTGACTTATTAGGTTTTGCACTTTGTGCACTGACGAAAATAAAACAAATTGGTGTAATAACAATCTTATAATCGCTTAATAAATTGGTGAAATTGACACGAAAAAATCTACAAGCACCGCAATAAGCGGCGATTTTGTTGAGTCTAGTGATGTGCCTAAGACACCAAAGTACGTGACATATCGATAGTTTTTAGTGTTCAACAACGATTTATAATAATCGATAACTACAGTGCTCGGTATGCTGTGCACTTTCATTATAAAATATCTATATAAATTTTATCATGCACTATTTGCAACAGACATTGATCCAAAGCGTTTTCTTTTTGACGTATTCAAGTTTAAAAATATCATTGTTTTAATTTGAATAAGCCAACATGTAAATAAATAATTTATTATTGAAAGTAGCTGATATTGTTTTTGGTGTTATGCCTTTAAAGGCAGGAGTTAATTGCAAATTTATACTTTAAGCATGAATAATTTTTCATTTTAACCTATATTTGAATATATTGTGCTTTCCTACATAGGGTATTTTGCTTCGAGCATTTCATGGTCTATTTGCAAACGACTTTTCAATATTGCGTGCACATCACTAGCAGCCGGGAACAGCTGTTTGTACCGTTGCATGTGTTTCTTGTATTTTTTTGTTATTTAACGCTGGACTTCACATGAGTTTTTTAAGAAAAGGCGGTCGGTTCTTGATTGCCGGCATTCTGCCGGGCATTGACCGCAGCGCTAACGATATAGTCGACAAAGAGAACAAAACTTACAAAGCTTTCTTAGACGATAAGCGAACCGATGAAACGGGCATAGCGCGGCTCAAGCAAATGTTTACCGTGGAGTAAGTGAAGCAACTCAAAATGACCTCAAGATAAAATAACAATAATTAATAATACTCTTGCAGTGAATTCGGCAGCATATCCTCAGAACTCAACTCCGTATACCAGGTGGGCTTCCTCGGTTTCCTCGTTGGGGCCGTCTATGGCGGTGTTACACAATCACGAATCAGCTACATGAACTTCATGGACAACAATCAAGCGACAGCGTTCAAATCGCAATTTGATGCCAAGGTAAAAGAATTTAGGTCGCACTGTGAATTCTTTAACTCGATTTGTCAATAAAACTTGCAGAAAAAGCTGCAGGATCAGTTTACGGTGAATTTCGCCAAAGGCGGCTTCAAATGGGGCTGGCGTGTCGGCCTGTTTACGAGCTCCTACTTGTGAGACTCTATGGATAACTTGCCCTGCTCTAGACTTTTAACACTTTGTGTCTTTCACCAGCGGCATCATAACCTGTATATCTGTTTACCGCGGCAAGTCGTCAATTTATGAGTACCTAGCTGCGGGCTCCCTAACTGGCGCTCTCTACAAATTCAGCATGGGTCTGCGTGGCATGGCCGCTGGAGGCATCATTGGCGGCTTTATGGGTGGCGTCGCTGGTGTGGCATCGCTGCTGCTAATGAAGGCCTCGGGCACATCGATGGAAGAGGTGCGCTACTGGCAGTACAAATGGCGGGTGCAGCGAGATGATAACATCCACCAAGCCTTCAAAAACCAGGCCGAAAAGGACGCGCCCGAACTGTTTACAGCGCACGATAAGCGCGTGGGCGAGACGGTAACGTTGGAGTCGGTCAAGTGAAGCATCCCATTGACACTTTAGATCTTTCCTTTATTTAAATAATAAATTGCAATAATGTCCTCGAAATGTCGTACAGACAATACAATTAAGGAAGCCCAAGTCGGCTGCTGCTATGCGTTGTTTCAGTTGATGCCTAGTGCAACTAAAGATACAGATATGACTCAGATACATTGAAGAACGTGAAGATGGACCACAGAATTGAAATGCAATAAATCAAATGCTTTGCGAGGAATACAAGAAACATTAAATATGTGTGGAGAATACATGACTCGTTAGATTTCAGACTTCGTCTTCGGTGGAGGAACGCGTGAGGCGCTTGGCCCCGCGATTCGGTGGGCCTTTTGGCTTTGCAAAAGCCGGGCGATGCAATATTTTCTTGGGATGCAGCTCATCCTGCAGGTATTGCTCGGTGAGTTCGTTGCCGCTGTCTATCTCCAGCTGTATTGTAAATGGAGGCTGAAGTTGAACAGCGAATTGAACTGAGCTCGAATTACTCACCTTCTTGGCTACTTCCACGCCGTAAGAGGCGAGCTCCTCGAGAAACGGCGCCTTGCAGCTCGAGTACATCATGCGCTCGCGCACCGAGCAAGAGTATCCGGGCATAGAGTATATGAACACAAAGGACTCCAAGTAGTCTCCCTCGTGGGTGTGCTTAAACAGATACAGATGATACCGTGCATGATCCTCGGGCACTTGCTTTGGCAGATCGCTCAATTCCACATTGGCTGCATTGGATACGTGTATGCGCTCCTCTTCCAGGCTAATGCGAAACTGCAAATAGTCGTAGTTGCCGCGCAACATGTCCTGCACCGCTGTACGCGTTGCGTCCGTCAGTGGACAGGAGATGCCGCCCAGCGTCTGGTGGCGTGTCTCCGTGGATATCTCGGTGCGTACTTCAGATTTCTGCAGTTCTTTTATCTCTTCCTCGCGCATGGTAAGCGGCGCCGGCGCAGCAAATTCACGCTTATGCTTCTTGTAGCCCTCCAGAGTGGTTTCCTCTAAAGTTGTGGCGTGCAGCTCCTCCATGATGTACGCCGACCCAAATTCGGTCTTGAGTGTTGCTTTTGTTGAAGCGTAAACCATCTTTTGGCGTATGCTGGCAGTGTCTGGAATCCAGCTGATTAGCAGCCAGCCATAGCCCAGAGGTATCTTCGTATCCGTGCGGTACAAGAGATAGCAGGGCACACTCTCCTCAAAGAGGGGCGACATTAGCTTATCATAGTCACGTTCCCAGTCTTTTTTCACATCAGCCGTGGCGCTGCAGCTGAGCTGTTCTGTGCGGGCGAATCAGTAAACGGAAATAGCATATCCGGATGTATGCATATATTAATTTATATATATATATATATATATATATATATATATATATATATATATATATATATATACATATATTTATGTGTGTGTAGTCCTCTCACCATTTTCAATTGATACTTTTATCACCCGTATTTTACCGTTCTTGGCCTTGGCAAACACTTTCGCTAGTTGCTCGTTGGCTGACACGAATTAATTTCAATTAATATGAATAGTATTATTATTTGTTTCTATTTCTTGCAGTTCGCTCCAGCTTACCTTTGATGCCCGTTTGGTGCGACATTGCGAACTGAAGGTAATTCTAAATTCTAATAGGAGAAAAAAATGTATTACTCACAAAAAGAAAAGTGGCGCTGCCAGCTATTTTAATTTTTTGTGGCATCGATGGTAATACTTTATCTTTGTTTACATATTGCACGGAAACAGTGCACCATCTGGCAGCACCAATTTTTAGTAGTGCGACCAGACTTTGAGCAAATAACAGTGTGTTTTACAGCACTGCGACTTGCTCTGCGTTCTTTTCACGTCCGTAAAATGTAAAACAGAAGCTGCATTTAATTGCATTTATAGCGACGCAATCCAATCAAAAACAAATTTCAAGTGCAATCGTGTAGTGAATCAAGTGAGTAAACAAACTGGCCGCCGCTTGAGTGCCAAGCATTCCACGCTCTAATTACTAATAAGCCACATACACGCTCTCGCTGTATCTCTGTCGATATCTCTGTCGCTGCCAACGTCAGCGTCAGCGTCAGCGCTCGTCACCGCCCTACTACAGCAAATGTTTACTTCCGCTTGTTTATATCGTGAAAATTGAATTTGAAATGCGATTATAGATTTGAATAATAAACCTTTGCTTGTGTTTATTACAGCATCCATACCCATGTTAACCGAAGCGCTCATGGCCAGTGACAACATAATGGACGAACTAGCATCTTTGATACGCACCGAAATTCCCGATGGCCGCCAGAGCCTGCGCGACAGCTATACGAATCTTGAACGTGTGGCCGACTACTGCGAGGACACCTACTACCGTGCCGACAATAAGAAGGCTGCACTCGAAGCCACCAAGAACTACACCACTCAATCGCTGGCCAGTGTCGCGTATCAGATCAACACTCTTGCCTATAGCTACATGCAGCTGCTGGATTTACAGGCGCAGCAGCTCAGCGAAATGGAGTCGCAGATGAACCACATCGCTCAAACGGTGCACATACATAAGGAGAAGGTAGCCAGACGGTAAGACTTATCAATTACAAGCAAACATTTCAATTTCTTTAATTATTTATTATTCGGATAGGGAGATTGGTGTGCTGACGGCCAATAAGGTGAGCTCGCGCCAGTTTAAGATTGTGGCGCCCATTAATCCCGAGAAGCCCATCAAGTATGTGCGCAAACCCATCGACTATTCCATACTGGATGAGATTGGGCATGGCATCAATTCCTCCACCCAACATGTAGTACGGCAGAAGCATCGCGGCTCGAGTCATGGTTCTGTTCAATCTCTGGTGCCGTCATCGGTGGGTCCGCCACCCACCACAAAGCCACCGACACCGCCGCAAATGTCGCGTGCTGGCAACACCGGCACTCTGGGCAAATCGGTCAGCAATACTGGAACGCTGGGCAAGAGTTCACGGGAGTATCGTACGCCTCCAGTGGTTAATCCACCGCAAGTGCCCTCACACTATGCTCCCAACTATCCAATTGGACATCCCAAGCGTATGTCAACGGCCTCGTCCACCACCACCACCACCACTGGTGGCGGTGCAGCTGGCAACGAACGGGCCGCCGGCTACAGTGCGCTGCCCATGCCGCCCAGCCAGCAGATTGCCACGCACGTAAATCTACCCTCGGCGGGCATGATGCAGTCGCTGCCACCGCCGCCGCCCACAACTTACGACGACAGGAGCAGCATGCCGCGTAAGTTAAGCGATTTGAATCGAATTTCGAAAAGAAAATACTGAAAATTCTCGTGCTTACCCTTAGCAGCGCCTCCCTCGCCGTTGACCGTCTCGCAGCACGAGATGACCGAACAGAGTCACATTGGCATGCACACCCTGGGCCGCAATATTAATAGGTAAGCAACTACACCTAGCATGTTCTCATTTCTGCTTGTATATAAACTCATATCGTACCTTTTAATGCCATCTGCTTGCCCACAGGAATCCGAATAGGTAAATCGCATGCATTTAAGTCTTAAGTCAAATTATATGTTAATTCTGTCGTGTGCCTAGAAATCATTTCAGTTTGAATTTCGCTCGCCCTGGATCGCAATCGCCGCCGTTGCCGCCACCGCCGCCGCCAGAGGATGAGCATCAAGATTTTGGACGTCCACGCACTTCAACTGGCCCACAATTGGCGCCCATTGTGCCCGAGGATCAGAACTTACCAGGCTGGGTGCCCAAAAACTACATCGAAAAGGGTAAATACCAGAGCATATATAAATATTATTTCACTATTTTATATTATATCATATACTTATTTCTAGTGGTGGCTATTTATGATTATTATGCCGACAAGGATGACGAGCTTAGCTTCCAGGAAAGCTCGGTGCTGTATGTGCTGAAGAAGAACGACGATGGCTGGTGGGAGGGTGTTATGGATGGTGTTACCGGTCTGTTTCCGGGAAATTATGTAGAACCATGTGTCTAAAACACTGCCAACGGAATTAACAATAACAATAATATGCATTATAACGAAGACGATAACAATTTGCGCATATTGATTATGATAATTATACAACTACAGCCGCAGCGCACGCTCTTAAACGTATTCCACTAGCATAAACTGAATGGCAACGAGCTACATATAAATTTAAATATTTACAAGTGGTCAACAAAAGCCCACACACATACACACACACACACACACACACACGCACGCACACTCCAGCAACAATTGTCAAAGCATTTATATGAGAGCGCTCGCTATTTTCTACATAAAGTAAACTAAAAACTAATTAAATAATCTAATAGTCGAAAATAGCCCAAAGGAATGAAAAATTCATGAAATTGAGAATATATATATATATATATATATATATATTAACTATATATTATACTAACATATAGACGAATTCGGCCCCAAGTATAAAGTGGTTAAATTTTGTGTTTAGATGGTTTTCCTATTGTTTACATTGCGCTTACACCACGCCTCCACCAGACCCTCAATTCCCGCAGTATCGTAGGTTATACGAATTTCAGTTAGCCTTTAGCTGTTAAGTATTGGCCAATGGGTTATGCATTTTTTTTATGCACACATACAATTATTTACAACCATATTATACTATTATTATTTTGCGTCTGTGCATACTAAAGATTTAGTTAAAGTGAAATTACGAAAACAAGAAATCAAATTACATTTATAATATATACAGCTCCACATACATTATATGGTCTAATAGCTAATAAAAATTTCAAATTTCAAAAAACCTCTTTTTGTGTGACCATTCAATTTGGCATTGCCCGTTTGCATACCAAGGACATTTTGACCTTTTCGTGCCGGATGCACGTGTGCCTGGAAAAATCTTTTATGAAAATCCGGACGCATAGTGAAAGTGCTCAGTATGAAATGCTAATGTGAATCCTTCGCTGGCAGGCACCGGCCCAGTGACTAGTGAGTGATGCATGACGTGGGTGCCCGGCTGCTCTCAATAAAATATTTACAAATGCCAACACTTATAAAACTCCCGCCCAATTCTATCAATCAATCAATTCCCTATTGCTGCATGTATATAAACAATTTACATTTCAATGTCGAGCTCGCAAAACGGTATCGGGTCAACAATTCTCCTGCCAAGAGGACACGGAAATGAATGCCTTCATGTTGATGTGTAACACTTTTTTACCTGCAGCATTTATTATCGAGCCTTATTCACTTGAGTTGAGTCGACTCATTGTGGCATGGTATGAGATCGATGGGGCGGAAATGTTTCTAGTTTTCCGGACAGGCGCCGGCTACCAACTGGACTCCACATTGTCGCAGCAAAAACTTAAACCTAAAGTGATTTGCATAAAAATAAAAAAGGTTTAACTGTTAGTAAAAAGAAAAAAACGAAAATAATGGAAAAGTATTTTTATATTGATTTTTTTTCATTTCTTTGAAGTTTAAAGAAAATGAATTTAATTAAAATGAATAGTAATAATATAATAATAATAATAGAAACAAGTATTATTTTTATTTCGAAATTAAGAAGAAGAAGAAGAAGAAGAACTTAACATGATCCTTAATCCAAAATATACTCTAACTTTTTGCATGTAGAGTTGATATTTTATTTTTACTGTAAGCTCAACTTATGAATTCATAATTTAAAAATTTAGAATAAATATATATTGTATATTAAATACATATTAATCAAGGACTCATTCGTATATGTATCATATGTGTCTTAGAGTTTTTTATAAATGTGTTGATTTTGGAAAATCATATAGGCTACAAAATGCTTTAGTTTAGCTACTAATATAAGCTTAAGCAATTATCATTATGAAGTGCACACAAGAACTTCAATTTGTATTTACAACTTATTGATATTCGAGCAACTTGGGATTGTAGCACTGTCATCAGTTGCCGTAACACCCATGCAGACCAACAATTACAAATCCACTCACATTCAAGAATCCCTGGGCGAACTGCGCTGAACTGGCCAACGTCAAAGAAATGTATGCAAAATGGCGCATTAGCATTTCAACAATTCGGAAAACGAGTGGAGTAAAACAGAAAAAAAGAAAGAACAACTGAGAAATTGATTGAGCTATGCGGCCAGGACATAACAAAACAAAACACAGCTCAACACAACACAACACAGAGCCAGCCGGCAGTTAGGGGTGTATCCAAAAACCCCAGGACAGGTATGCCATACACTGTGCCTATAATTTGACCAGAGTAGAGCAGGCCAGAGTCCAATAGAGCCGGTGGACTTTCAGTTCAGTTTTGTCAGTCCACGCGAACGGTTCGCAGTCAACGGGAGTGAAGTTTTCTCGAAAGTGTTATATATATATATGTAAATATATATTGTATAAATATATTTATTTATTTAGGTCCTGCCGTAATATTCAAATAGTTGGTGAACAAACAACATTTCGTAAGTGCGGCATTTTGCAGAGGTGCTGAAAAACTTTGCCATCGAGTAGCGCAAAAGTTTTGTTCTTTTATTTAAGTTAATCGATGCTAAGTTTCGGCATATAGTTATGAGCGACTGTTGGTCCTGTTGGTCCTTCAGCTGTTTGCGCATATAATTGACCTACTTGGAGGCGCTTGCCTGAGCCGCTTATCGCGGCCATCTCTACTCGCATTGCATTTACTTTTAGCTGAATTGTAAAATATTACATTATTTCATGCTAAGATTGGGGCCAACCGGGCGTCATTTTGTTTTGAAATGTGCGAAAACTTTCGTTGGCACTGTAAACAATGCGAAGCAGTTGGCCCCCATTCTAAGCCAGGACAAGCTCTTGAGATTGCGGCACGCACACCTCTTTTGCAAAAGTTAACGTCTCGAGTTTTTTAATTGCGTCAACTAATTGCTCCACATGAAGGTTAAAAGTTTCCCTTGAAGCCATAAGAAAACCACAACAAAATTAGTGGATGGCTAAAAACTCACTCCTTGGCTCAAATTGAAGACTGGCCAGGGCAAAAAACTTCATATAACGACGATTAGCCAGGCACATTTCATTTGATGGACTCTATAAATAGCCATCAAACACACCTACAACTGACCACGAATAATTAACTATTTGCCACAAATGCTGACCATCAATCACAATCCCTGGAGCCATTGACTGCACAAGCTAATAATTATTGTAAATGAGCTGACTGCGTTTTATTTATTTGTTTTTTTTTTTTTTTTTGTAAACTTTAGTTTACTAGTTTAAACTGCAAAAATTAACTGTTGATTCGAATGTAGATCTAGTGTGGAATGGTATCAGCGAAAGATTTATATATCATCTTAAGTCATTTGTTATGCCTCATCGTATTTAGTAATGTGACATTTTGCAATATCAGCTAACACGGGCTGTACAATCCACTTACGATTTGGTAGTCGGAGATGTAAATGTTGTACAGAAGAGGAGAAAGTCATGAACTTTGTGGGCAACTCGCTGTTAAATTGATAGCCTGTGATATAGCGCTACCTATATAAGGCAACAATAAATTAGCTTAATGAGTTCTAAGGGAATATTCAATTTTTTTTTTAATGTTATAGACTAGCATACCGAACAGAATCAAATTCATCATCTAAAAATGTATAAAAATAGTAGGAGAACCTATATAGGAACTATTTCGATAATAGCGCAAGACAACATGATCAAGAATCGGCCAATAAAACTATATTTTCTTGCTAAAATTGAAAATAGGTTTTTAAAGAAAAAAAAAAAATTTGATGTAAATTACATGACTTCAAATTTACCCAAAGAAAACATGTTTTTGAACTTTAACGTTAAAGTTGACTTAACAGAGTTATTCTAGTTTCAAATATGTATTCAATACGTCAATCTTTGGAAAAGTAAAGTCTGATTTGTTTACCCTGAACCCATTGAAAATGGGAAATCTGGGTATAATGGTCTTGTTAAAGTGTCAAATGAATGTAACAGGCATAAGGAGCGTGGCAGAGCCCATAAAGTATATATGTATATTCTTGATCAGGGAGACGAACTGAGTCGATTTAGCCCTGTCCGCCTGTGTGTCTGTCTATCCGTCTGTCCGTCTGTCCGTCTATCCGTCTGTCCGTCTATCCGTATGTATGAACGCGTCGATCTCAGAACATATAAGAGCTAGAGACTTAAAATTTTTGTAGGTCCATGTATAGCACGCGTATCATTTTTGTTATCGATTAAATACCTATATATTTTCTTACTTGTTGGTTACTAAAGTTCTTTAACCTTTGTTGGCCCATGTAGTTGCAGTTGACATTGTGATGAAATGCATAAAAGAACCAAGTTTTATTAAAAAAGCAGAAAAATTAATGATATTGACATTGGAACACAATAAGAGATATAGAGAAAAAGTGACTGAAAAGTTCTAATAAAAATTAACTTAAGTATAACTTGAGAATATATCTAGAGTCCACAGTGTCTTGAGAGTAGAGGTAGAAAGTTTAAATGATTATGAAAGCGTCAGATATGAAATAGCTAAATTTACTTCAAGCCATTTCCGTTAAGACTTTCCATAATAGCAACACAGACAATATATATTATATATCATATTTAATATAACACCTTTTCTACATATATTTTAAGTACACACAAATGTGTGGTACTTCTTTGTGTGTGTTTAATAAACCAATTTGTCTTTTCGCTGATTTTTCGTAGCAAATGTAAATGAAATTTGTTTACCGCTCAGCAATTTGTCAATATGTGATGTTTGGGTTGGGGGATCTGCCTGGGTACATAGGAATGCAAATGAAAAATAGTGGAACCCATTTGGAGCACGCGCTCTCACTGATATATGTATTTACACGTAGGTGTGAGTAGCCTGCTGACCACTAATGAGCCTCAATATGAATATAGACCACATATATGTATGTACATACATACTCCAAGCACATAATGCAAGGGGTGCCCCCATGATTTCACCAAGCGCAGTGTGGCCTATCGCTGGGCGTAATCTGGGCTAAGTTTTGTCGCGGACTCTTCTGACCGAAATCAAATCAAATGCGGTCTTTCAAAATATTAAAACATTAACAATGAGCGTGCGACAACGTCAAATAACAAAACCAAAGACATGGGCACCTAGTACTAACATACACCCACCCACACACATACAAATACATTTCTGTATAGCTATTCAGCTGGACACCAACTGAGTTCAGTCCAGTTGTCGTGTCTGCGGGCAATTTACACAATTTCAATAAGCGACAATAGTAAACAAGTAAGCACTTTGCAGTCGGGCGCTACCGACTGCAGAATACTCATTTACGGTGAAAACGCTGCCAGCTCCAAAGCATTGCAAGATATACAATACTTTTTCCGATTTGCCACACCCCCAAGAGGCATATTTATATAATTTGTAGTAAATCAATAGAGAAGGTCAACACAGTAGCATAGTCGATCAATTTTGAGTTTGTAACTGTAAAACTATAGAAGATACAGTTTTTCCTGAGTTGCCACGCCCCCAGTAAGTGTAGAAATACAGTTTTTGGCCAATCCTTAGAAAGAGTCTGGGGTAACGTAACTGTCAGACTTTGAGGCTTACGCTCCAACACTGTGTAAATCACAGGGTATTTGGTGTAAAAAGTATTTTGGGTCATCAATAGAGGAGGTAAACAGTAACTTAATTATGCAATATTTAAGCTTCTAGCTCTAAAACTTTAAATATCATATATTTTCCAGTTGCCATGCTCCCTTTGGTCGTCATATCTTTTTGGTCTTGGGTTGTCAACGCGATTATACATTTCAAATTTCAAATATCTATCGCTTCAAATAACATGACTTCTGAGATACCGGAAAATGCATTTTCCGATTTGCTTTATCAGACGAAGGTACACACGAGTATGTATTCCAAATTGCAGTCTCTAACTTCAATAGAGGCGAAATGGTTCCCGTTCATACGGACAGACGGACGGACGGAAGGACAGCAACACGGACATTGCACAAAACCGATACACTCATTTTACTTCGTGAATGAGCATAAAAAGAAGTGGGAGAGCGCTTACAGTGAATTACTGTTTTCGATATACCCTGCAGCTGAAATACACGCTCATAGAGACGATCTATAGAATATTCCAATAAACGAATATACATACAAAAGTCAACTCTAACAAGTCTTCTTCAGCTGACTTGGACCATTTTCAAATACTAAGCCATTTGTTTAACCAGCATTTTGTCTTATTATACTCTATCTAAGTGTCATATCAAATTATATGTGTCTAGTCTCACATATCATCTAAAATGCATAGCTTCACTCTGATATTAATGCTAAGCTGTGCATAAATAGAATTTTAAATACTGGGACATTCCAATAATCATATTTACAGGGTATGCAAGCAGAAGCAGCAGAAAATAGTCGACAAAAATAAAAGTTGTATTTGATTGGGGCATTCGAAGCGTTGGCCTGTGGAGGTAGCCGTTGCGAATCGATTTGAATATCAAATTCGTGAAAGTCTGGGCCTAGGGCGATCCATTGGGAATTTCTATTTACTTAATGTACAAAGACTTGGTTTGCCAGTGGGCGTGTCCGAGGACTACTCGATTTGTTTTATTGACACTGAAGGCCAGTAATTTGTATGCATGCTACACACACACACACACACACACACCACACACACACACACACACACACACACACACACACACACATACACACACACGCCAATTGCAGCGAGTTTGTTTATATGAAATTCCGTTTTATATATTAACGATTTGTAGGCACAATTCGATTAATATTTCATGCATTCTGACGCCCAAATATTGACCACACTTTATAATTAATTCACTTTCAAGAAAAGGTGCTTGGGTGCCGAGGCAAAATTGGTTGGCCGTGATTAAAGTGAAAGCAAGTGTGGGTGTACCTCTAGTATGTGTATGCCAGGTACCAGGTGATACTTATTCTAGATAACTATTTAATTTGACTAGGTCGACTTACTGAGGCATGTAATTAACACAAAATACAATTTATTACTAGATTTGACTATTCAGATATTACTCGGAAAATGTTCATGAATTTAGTATTTTTTCTAATTAGTTGGTCAGCCATGGCCGATCATATCAGGTAAGAGTAATATTATAATTAAATAAAATTTAGAAAAAAAAGAAAGAGTTTTGATTAGTTTTGATTATATTAATCAAAAAACTATGAAAACCAATTCTATGTACCGAATGTAATTGGATTTTGACTATCAATCTTTCTTGATAAATACAGTGGAGTTTTCTGAAGACCCTGAACAATTGTTATAAATAAGTTGTTGTTTTTATCAACATCTCAAATGATTATAATCTTTTTAAATTATCTACAAAGTATAAATAGCAGTGTTTGCCTTTTTACATTTTTTTTTAATAATAATTTTACTGATAAATATCTAGGAACATTTCCGTGCTAACGATAGTCGGTTAGAATCAATTATTACAAGGAAAAAATTTCTTAATTTTAGGTTTTAGGGGAATCCTCTTCTCCTTCTTCTTAGTTTTCAGTCAGGTGAAACAACTAAAGCAACTTCTTTATTAGTTAAACTATAAACTATTTCAGTTAAGAAAAAATGACAATTTATTTTGCAGCTCTCAAGATATACATATATGTTGCTTCGTATTATAAAAATTCCTATTTTCTAATAATAACAAAATTCACTCAGATTTTCTCAATTTTAGTTATACCATACGTAATCTTTTCATCTAATTTTTTATTTGAAATAAATATATGAAGGTAAAAGTAAATATTGAAATATATCTAAAGAAATGGCTGAAGAATTGCTTTTAAGCAATGTTTTTTATTGACGCCTTCCTTGTTGGCCAGCTTGGTCATTCGGAAAGTTTTTGACTTTTTGAGCTGCCATCGAACTCTTGAAGAGTTAATGTTCGTTGATTTACATTCGAGGACACGCAAATGCAAGGAAGGTGTTCAAGTTCACGGCTTAATTTATGGCGCACGCCAAGCTTTACACAAAGCCCGCGGGACTTTCACCTGCCAAACTGGCCCACCAACAACATCGATTAAGCCAAGTCATGTTCATGGCTGGAAGACCTTGGCGCCGAAGTTTACAATCCATTACGGCCAGTTGACGGCGTAGGTGGTAGGTGGGGACATTGGGAAACACCCAGTTAATGACAGTTTTACGATTGTTGACAACAAATTGACACCATTTGTAAGCAATTGTTGTTGTCGCCTTGTTTCAGGTTATCAGCATTTCAAAGGCACGTGGCACACCTGTGAAGGACAGTCAACTGATCAAAGATGGCTGCTAGCGCTGGTGCCAGCAGCTGGTCGGGCAGCAGCGGCGGCAGTACATCCTCCCAAGGACGCCAGTTGGCGACCGCTCAACCCGCCCAGGAAGAGCGTTTAGTGGTAAGTGAATCCATCACCCAACCCCTAATACAAATGAGCTTACCCCGTATATATATATATATTGTTCAGGTGGCGGTGCGTGTGCGTCCGAGCCTGGAGGCCACCGAGCGCTGCATTGAGGTCATCTCTGGTGGCTCCCTGCTATATGACGACGGCGGCAAGAGCCGGCCACGCAAATATTCATACGATCATGTCTTCAAAGAGAACGACACACAGGAGCAGGTGTACAAAACCACCACAGCACCACTGGTCAAAGATGTCCTGAATGGATATAACGCGGCAGTTTTTGCCTATGGCGCCACAGGCTCTGGCAAAACGCATACAATGCTCGGGCCTGTGCCGCGTAAGAAGCCCTCAACAGCGGATCGCGGGCCGACTGCAATCATTGGCTACGAAGCAGATGTGAGCAGTCAGGACATTGGCTTAATGGTGCGTGCCATTGAGGATATTTTTGGCCACATCGAGACAGCTGGGCCGGAGAGTACATCCAAGGTATCAATATCGTATTTAGAAATTTACAATGAGCTAATACGGGACTTGCTCAATCCGGGCGGCCCACTGGAATTACGTGAAGATCATAGGGGTCAGCGCATCACAGTTGCTGGTCTTTCCGAAATAACCACATCTAGCCGCAAGGAGGTCGTCAACCTGCTCATCAAGGGCAACAAGTCGCGAACAATGGAGCCAACTGCGGCCAACCAGACCTCATCGCGCAGCCATGCCCTCCTCAGTATTACCGTGCAGACGCGAACGCCCCTGGGCACCAAACAGGGCAGGCTCTTCCTCACTGATCTGGCTGGCTCGGAGCGGGCCAAAAAGACTAAGAATCGGGGCAAACGCTTACAGGAGGGCGCTCACATCAATCGTAGTCTACTGGCCTTAGGAAACTGCATCAATGCATTGTCTGGCGGCGCTCGATACGTCAACTACCGGGACTCGAAGCTCACACGTCTGCTCAAAGAGGCGCTCAGTGGTCGCTGCAAGACGGTTATGATAGCCCACGTTGCGCCCGAGAGCAAGCATCGTGATGAAACTAAGAACACCCTGGTATATGCGGATCGCGCAAATAGCATCACCACAAAGCTGCAGAGCTCCGTCTACATCGATGAGTTCAAAAACTTTCCCACCAAGCACTATCAGAGCCTGGTCTCAGAGCTGCGAGACGAGGTCACCCGCCTACGCACCAAAATGCTGACGGATCGTCCACGCAGCGGTGCTGCCGCCGCTGCCGCTTCAATAGTGGCACAGCAGCCGCCCAGCGAAGAGCAGAACGAGCAGCGAAAAACAGAATTGCGTTACCTGCGTGAACAGATTGTGCTGACCTTCAAGCAGCAGATGAAGCTGCGGCGCAAACTCCTTGAGGCAGAGAGTCATCTGCTGGGCCTGGAACTGGATGCCGAGCGACAGCATATGATCATATCCCATTGGCAGGGCCGCATCGGCAAGCTGTACGATGCACCTGGTGAAGATGGTGAGCATTGAGTTTTATAAATAATATATGAATGAGTTCATAAAATTCTATTTATACTAAATATGCTCTATACGCTATAGATTTCTTACTTTAACCACGGACTAAATTGTGTTTTACTGAAACTTTGTCCATTTGTTTATTCTTTCACATAGACATGGAATCAGAGGGATCAGTGGCTTTGAAAAATGCGTGGGGTGAACTGGCGGCTATAGAGAAGGAGACGCGACGATATAAGGAGATTCGTGAGCACACTGAACACGAGCTGGAGCAGTGTCGCCAGAAGGGCGTCAAGCTAGAGGATGTAAGTGTCCAAACTATGAATTGTAACGATATTGTTCATTAATCCTTGCTTCGCAGGAGCTTCCGGAGCGCATTTCAAGCGATGAGGAGCGTGAGCTACTCGCTCTGCTCTGTCGCGTTCACGAGCTGGAGGCGGACAAGGTCTCACTGCAAGCGGAGCGGTTGGCACGTCAGGCGGAGCTACGACGTCGTGATCTGCAGCTGCTGCGTGCCGAACGGCAAAGGCGCCTGTGCGAGGACATCATTAGCTCTCAGCGTCGACTCATCGAGGAGGGCAATGTGGAGCTGCCGGATGAGCTGCGCGAACTCTACGGTCTCTATCAGCAGGAGATACACGCGGGAGTTGTCACGCCCAGCACGAGCAGCTACGACAAGAAGCTGCCACCCATATACACAGCGGGGTAGGTTAGCTGACGTCTCTATTTATGCACAATATCCCAACAAATCAGCAACATCGCCCTTTATTGCAGCTCCGATTCACCGGGCTCCAGTTCTAGTTCCGAATGGTCACCCGCCTCGCCGTTGCCGGCCATAGAAGGTCATGCCGAGCACGTTATCGTGGCGGAAGGTCCGGATCGTCTAATGGGTCCGCCAGTGAATTCGCGTCTGCCCCGTCTGACCACAGCAGTGCCCGTGGCCGGTATGCGTCGCCCCTCACTGCGTCTGGGCAAACAGACGCATCATTAGAGGCAACTGCGCCGGCTCTGTCCGAATTGCTCAGGTCTAATTGTAAAGGCTTACATATTGATTAAACGTGCATTACTTTTTAGAGAAATTAGCGATATGCTTAATATCTTAATTATTTATTACAATTAATCTTAATTATGTTTATTTAAGTTCGCAGTAAATATCTTAAATAAATGCCTTATCTGATAGAACTGCATGAATACATAACTTTAACTTATTACATTTAAAAATAAAAAAACAATATATAGAATTGAGCAAAAATTAGATCAAATTTGTATTCAGTGCAAGCATATATAGATACGTTGCCATATCGAATAAGTTTGCTATTTAAGTTTTCCGTTACATAGACAAACATGTGTTTTAAGCGATCTGGCAGCACAAACGAAAAGCGTGAAGCTGGCTGCGCTTCATGAACCTTCACTTGTCACTAGGGCAACTGGAATTTATATATAAACTATGATATAGAAAAGTTAAATAAGCTTGTATATGCAGTTATGTTATTCCAAAACTATTATTATTAAAAGTATTTATTGTTAACAAAAAAATAAAGCGTAAAATGAAATTTCAGATTTAGCTACAGATAACTTGAAATAGCTTGTTGTAAATTGCTTATCAATATGAAAGTTGAAATTAATCACTTGATTAATTGAAATGGTAAATAAACCTCTTAGACCTATTCGATTATTACATTAATTTGCTTTCCATATATTGATTGGTATCAAAAGGCTAATAACATATTTGTGTGGCAATACAATATCCGCTAAGCTGATATCACTCAATATAAAACATATATTTGTTGTATTTGTAATGCCATAGAACAGCCCTTCCGCACACTTGACAAACAGAATAGAATTTTCGTTCCTAAGCAACCACTAAGGTCACTGCCGGCCCAAAATATAAGTTTCTCGTATTTCGGAACTGGGTCACAAGCAACAGACATAAACAACAAGAAAAACAAAAACTGAGCATAAGTCAGAGTGGGACCGAGAGATAGAGAAGGGGGGGAGCGACAGGCTAAGTGCAAGCGAGACAGCCCGTCTTGAAGAGAGCACACAGTGAGCAGTGAGAGCGAGTTGGGCATGCGAGCATGCGAGCATGCGTTGCTACGGTGAATTATCTATCAGCATGCACAAAAGTATCTGGCAGCTTGATTTTCATTATTAGATACACAGCTAGCTGTATGGACAGTGCGTGGCTTTTGTTCCCCTTGGTATTCGGGTTCTGTAGTTCAAGCAGTGAGCAGGTTGCTGTCGCATACAAAATTGGAGCATCAAATGAAATACATAAATAAATTGAATCATAAACGAAAGAGAAATATTCAACAAATTTAACTGAAAAACAGCGCTGGAAAACCCGAGTCGAGTGGGTAACAGACGACATACTTATTCGAATACGCATAAGTCAATGCGCAATTTGAGGCAGATAATAATTATTTTTCGCTTGCTCAATACGAAAACATAAATTGTCTGGATGGGAAACAATTTGACTACGAGTGGATTGGTGAGGATTAACAGGGGCAGAGTTATGTTTTTCGAAAGGCCCATCGAGACCCAGGTAAGTGAAAATTGTGTATTCGCCGTCAACCCTCTTGTAACCACTGAAAAAAAAAAAAAAACATCCGAATTGCGTGTGCGTGGGTGTTGCGTGGGCCTAACTGCATTCAAAGCATACATGCATTCATGTATCTACACATAGACTATGTACATAGATGCTCGGCTGGTACAGAAACCAGGCTCTGCCCGGGCTGACGTTGCAATGCATAGCAACAGCTAAGGGCTGCAGCCCGGCCATCCAGCCCACCTGCACCGAGGCCAGTGGGCGTTTTAACCCTTGGTATTAAGAGTTAAGAACCACCCTTTTCGTTGAAAACTTCGAGAATATGTGAATGCTGACAAGTTTGTGTATGCAGCTGCAAAAATATGTATGTATATTTTGTATTTTGCGCCATATTCAAAGAGAAGAAAATGTCATCGAAAATGAAAGAAAATTAATTAACAATATTGGCGCAATAAAAAACATAAAGCCAAATCAATTAATGAGTTTAAAATAAATAATTTATTAAATTTGTTTTGTTTTTTTTACCACACACTCAACAAAGGTAGACAAAGCAATTTGTCTCCCCTATCTAACTATCAAAATACTATAGATTTATTACAATAGGGTTTTTATACCCTGAACCCATTGAAAATGGGAAAACAGGCAGACCCCATAAAGTATATATATATATTTTTGATCAGTGTGACGAACTGAGTCGATTAAGCCCTGTCCATCGGTCTGTCTGTTCGTCTGTTCGTCTGTCCGACTGTCCGTCTGTCCGTATGTATGAACGCGTCGATCTCAGAACCTATAAGAGCTAGAGACTTGACATTTTTGTTGTTGTGAGTATAGCACGAAAATATCAAGTTTATTAAAAAAAAAATCGATAACTATTCCTGTTCCATTGTTATCGATTAAAACCCTTATCGAAATCAAGTTATTAAATTATATCTCGTACATCTTTGAAGCTAGAGTGTCCTAATTTTGGATTTAGATTCATTTGTGATTTATAAAATTTTGATTTTTGTTATATTTTGGAAAAAAAAATTTTTTTTATAATATTTTTTTTAAGTTTAATTTTTTTGTGTTTTTAGAAATACATAATAAAGTTTATTTTAAAACACAGATCGAACGGGGTTGAGGGGATCTCCTAGTCGGGCACCAACGACTAGAATTTTCTTACTTGTTTATAACTTTTGTATAGCTTATCATATATTTTGTACAAAATGACTTCGATATCGATCGTAATGATAATCAGGCACAAGTCTGATTCAACTTAAGTCAATTTTAATTGAACTCTTGATATTTCCCACAACAAATTCTTATAGGAGAACAAAGTGGAGCCAGATATGGAGGAGGCGTCTGGGACTAGCAGTTCGCTAATGCCATCAAGCGGAGATGGGAGACGCCGACCGTTGCACATAGAGCAGCTGCCCAATGACATATGGATCGAGTTTATGTCATATTTGTCATATAGAGATTTGCAGCAGCTGCGTTTGGTATCTTGGCGCTGTCGCGAATTGGTCAATCGACGGTATTTCACATCTAAGGGCAAGGTGATTGTTACCAAAGAGAATCTGAATGCAATGAAGGCGCACGTAGAGCGTGGAGTTTCATATTTGCGGTTCGAGGATGTTGAGTTGCGTAATCTGACGCAGAGTGCCGACTTGTCGCAGTTTTTGAAGATGGTTGGACCGGAGGTGAAGCAAATGGAGGTCCGACATGCACCAGTCTTTCATAATATGGATGGCAAGCTGCCGAATTTGAAGATCTTGAAAATAGTTACGACCAGTTTGTTTGATGACGTCAACATGAGCATCGATGGCATCAATATGAAACAATTCATGCATCTGACCGGCTTCGAGTGCGACGGCGTCAGCTTGGATACAACACTGAAGCTGTTGATGCTTTTGCAACTGCGCCGTGTTGAGAATAAGGTGCGATTGCGTCATCTGCAGTTCGAGTATCGTCAAAACAATGAGACTGCATTGCTGCAGGTACTCTACGATCATGCGCCTACCTTGGAATGCGTCGACCTCTTCTTTAGCTGCTCGCCGGGTATCGAAACTCTGCGCTGGTGTGCGGCCTTCGAGCGGATGAATAATCTGCGCACTCTTAAGCTCTCTGGCAATTGCCATCTTGTGCTGCTCGATGATATTCTGGACTCGATTCCTGCATCGAGCAAGCTACAAGATCTCGATCTAACTGGCATGCTATCGCTAACAAATGAAATGCTGATCTGTATAGCTCACAAGTGGCACAAAACTCTGCGCTCTCTCGATCTCATGTTCTGTGTGCAGCTCGACGTGCGCTGTGTGGCTGCGCTGCGTAAGATGAGCGGCAGTCTGGAGTCGTTGACCATGGCCTACTGCCGTGCATTGACCGGCAGGGGCCTCGTCGAGGGCCTGACCACACAGATGAATTATACGCTGCAGGAGCTTTTCTTGGAGGATGTGTGCTTCATCGATGAGACGTCAATGTGCATAATGCTGGAGCGTATGCCCAACTTGCGCAAGCTCAGTCTCGACAACTGCCGCCAGGCAACCACCGACCGCACCCTCTCCATCATCTTCCGCCACCAGACAATGCTGCGTTTGCTAAGGATCGACCACTGCATTAAGGTAACGGATATGGGCTTCATAGGTTTTGGTAACCAGCCGGCGCCCATCAGTCGCTTGCGAGGCTTGCAAGAGCTCAATGTTCGGGGCTGTCGCAATCTGACAGATCGTATGCTTAAGCGAGCTCTATGTCTGCCGGAGCTACAGATCTTGACATTGGACTATTGCAATCGCTTGGAGGCCAATGGCATAGCGGCGCTCAGTGTCAACTGTCCGTCCTTGGAAAATCTGTCCTTGGCCAGCTGTTCATTGATCAATGACGAGGCGGTGGGCTATGTCGTTGTCAATTTGAAGCGTTTGCGTAGTCTCACCTTAAGCAACTGCTCGATGCTCACATTGCAAGCTTTCAAATATATTGCTAAATATGGTCGGAATCTTCGAAATTTGGTTGCTTGTAGTGTTGATGGACTTGATCATGATGCAGCACAAAAGATTTTGTCGCGACAGCTGCCAGAGCTGAAGCACGTGATGCTATAGCAGGAGAAGCTCGTTCACTGACTAGACGAGAACAATCCGCACGCCGGATGGGGAACCGATGACGAAGACGAACCGGAAATTATCGAAATTGTTATCTAAACTGGATCAGTGCAATATGATCGAATCAACTTTTATTCATCGTCTAATCTTACTATATTATAATACTTACTTACTATATCTATTATAAGTTATTCTAATTGTTCTTCGCATGTTTCCTTTTACTATACTTATGTTTATGTTTGATAAATATTAACAGATATTTAATTTTTATAAAACTTTGAATGTGCTTTACAATGTCGTAATCTTTAGGTGAAATCATATACGTATATGCATATATATAAAGAGAATGTTGTAATTTACTCAACAATTAGTTGAGATAAAAATATATATATATATATATATATATATATATATATATATATATATATATACATATAAAATATATATATATATATATATATATATATATATATATACGCACATATTTACAATAACAATAACTCCTATAACTACTATGGTTCTCAAGTCAACAATAGTTCAAGCCAAAAGGTCATGCTACTAACATACCTCTAAATAAATGAAACCAAACATTTCAGAAAGTCAAAATTCTTCAAGGAATACCATGTTTATTGGAAATATCTAAAACTTCAGTTATGTGATAAAACAAAATATAGTAACCCCAAGCAAAACTGGGAAAAACTAGTAAACTCTAGACTTACCAACTTATCGAGCTTGACAACAAAACACTTTTATTGTGAGTTATAAAGTATTTACCGTTTTACATATATACATGTCTAAAATATATTATAAGTGTCATAATTACTCACTTACTGAATAACATAACGATCATAAAGATCATATAGATCATAACGATATATCGATGTATTTATTCTATATGTTCAAGAATGCCGCCCATTGCGAACTTGCACCATTAGCTGATATGCATACATATATATATATATATATATATATATATATTATATATATATATATATTTATCAAGGAATATTTATATATATATATAATTATACTATATACATATATCTACTATATATAAATATATATATTTATCAGAATTTATATTATACAATACAATGCCAAATCCAGAAGGAGGCTTTCAATACTAATTACTTGAACTTAAACTTGTGTAAAACTTGACCGATTTAAATGATCAGCGAGTCTTAGGAAAGCTAATTGAAAGGCGTAGAACTAAGCATTTTGTAGCTGTAACCTATTGTTGAAGACTTTTCTTATATGAATGTTTCGACAAAATTGTTTACAAAATTTCACTTCCACTTCAAATATGCTGGAGAAGTATATCAGATGAGCACCTGTTGCATAAAAGTACATCAATCGAGCTCTGTTAAAATCTAACTAAGCTAAAGATTTCCTACTTAGCAAGCCAGAAATGGCTCTCTGATCATTCAACTCAGTTCAATTTTACACAAGTTTCTGAAATATATACGAATAGAGGTTAAACAAAACTTAAGGTTATTCATAGAAAAAGAAAAACTAATTTTCTCAACTATCCCAGTTTATGTGTAGCACAAGGTAATTGTGGGTTTACAATGATATTGAAAAAGACATGAAGAGGTTGTTTGCTGACAGCTAAAAGATCTGTGGTTTGAAAAGAAAAGAATGAAATTGGTTTAAGAAAGAGTTTCTAAGGTTTTATTTTTGGTTTTTTTATATATATATATATATTTTGTTTTTGTTTTAACATTTGATTATCATACTTAAGTGTATGGTATACAACATGAAAAGTAGAATAAATTTTAAGAAAACATATTTAATAGTTTGATAGTATTTACAAACATATTATATACATATATATATATATATATATGTATATATATATATCCTACAACTATATAATTATTACCAAGCGCAAATCAATAGATATTTCGTATGTGTTGTTAATTGCATATATTATACAATTGGTTCTTGCCAAGTCTTTAATATTAACCGCATATAAACTTTTATTGTTCAATTGGTAAATGTCTATTGAATACGTAACGAAGAACGAGGTCCCGGGCTCGGCTCCCGATGAAGGCTGGTTGAATAAGTGTCCAGTGGTTTAAAGATATATTTATTGACTTATTTGATCAAGTCTTTGGCGATCGATATAGAGAATATATAAGTGTATTCACATTTCTCTTTAATTATACTAATTTGTCGTAGGTCTTACTAAACGATTTATCACATAACATAATAAAATTGATGTTGCCTCTCTATCTTTATCAAGTTGTTTAATTATTTGTTTTTTGCATTAATTTCTTTGCTGTGTGGGGGGCAGCAAAAAGAAGTTCTGAGCTCGGAAGCTGTCAACTGGATTATGAACATTTCTGTAAGTCAATAAAATTGAATGGACTCTAGACTTAGACTTAGAACAAAGGCTGTGGCTTAACATTCAATATTATTCAGATCATTATACACCGCTAATAATTTATTCAAGCAATTTTAATATAATTAATCAAATATACACGAGCACTGAATAACACAGGCCAACAAGGTTTAGTATGAAGAATCAGTTGATATTTTGCCAAAACTTTTTACAAATTTTAAACTACAATAGAATAGATCTATAGCGTCGGGCTTCATAGATATTTTGGTAAATCGAGAATCGGTCTCAAAGCATCCTTTAAAATGTGTAGGAAATCTTCATAGTCCCATTATTGATTAGTAAATTCTGTTAGTTAGTGTAACTTTCGCTCTCTCAAAACCTACACCTATGTATGTACATAAAGTTAGTTAGATAGTTGTCTATAAACTAACAGAAAAGCCAGGTTGCAGTTAGAGCTTTTAAGCAAGCTAAAGCTAAAGACAGGCAATTGCTAAAGCTTGCACACGCACACACATAGAGACACAGCTTGTGGCAGCCCCCATCTTCATCTATGTAAGCGTGTCTACTTGTGCCTTCTGTATGTGTGCATATCAATGTCCATGTATGTGTGCAACTATTTCGAAAGCAACGCACGCACTTTGACACCGCTGGGGAGGGACGGAAGTTAGTTAAGGTGGCGCTAAACGAAATAATATAAATGAATGAGAGATATATACAATATATGATGGGGCCAAAGAAAATGTCACTCGTCAGCTCTGTGGAACGGAGAACAGATCTGGCACTGACAAAACGCATAGAATTAAACTTTTTGCCAGCCGTCATCGTGGGGTTTCTTATTGCTGCTCTTGTTTGTGTTGGCATCGGGGTGTGGGTGGCTGGCTGGCGTTTTTTGCGGCTATGAGAAATTGTGGCCAAAACACAAACAAAGCCAGGCACAGACCGAAGCACTTACAAATATGCACATGTCGACTGGCAGAGCCAATGCCAGTGACTGAGGCAGAGACGCTGACAGAAGCAGCGACAGCAGCAGCAGAAGCAGCAGCAGCGACGCGTCGTCGTTGTGCTTATTGTGGATAGAAATCTGAATGAAATTGTCGCCACTGCTTATCAGATAAGTTCAGAACGCGCTAGCGTGCGGTTCGAGTTCGGGTTCGCAACTCGGATACAGGCAACCTAATGCAGCTAGTTCAATGCATTTAAGTATTGCCATATAGCTGCGAGTTGCTTGGCCAGTTGTAATCAAATGAACGCAGTGTCCAGCGACGCTGGGCGGGCATTTGGCAACGTTTCTGGATACGATCGCGACCTCGCTGGCTATATACTTTTGTGTCGTCTGTGCGTTGCGTGTCAGTCAAGAAACGAGTTGAGTCGATTGGCTAGCTTCAGTTCTGTGTCGCTGTTACCTTAGTCGTGACATCGAATTATAATAATTAGCATATGGGGATATATTGGCAGTTAAGCGGCTCTCGGCATTCCAGCAAGTGGAAATTTTGAATGAATATAAACAAAAAGCGCACAGTTGAAGGAAAATTTCGAGCAAACATGTCGCCGGCCACAGAGTCACCTGCCATCAATCAGAACACATCAGCAATTAGCCAATTGTTTGGTGCCCAACGCGATCCCCTGGCCATCGTTATACCCGTCACGGTGGTCTACTGCCTCATCTTCCTGACCGGCGTCGTGGGCAACATCAGCACCTGCATTGTGATCAAGAAGAATCGCTCCATGCACACGGCCACCAATTACTATCTGTTCTCGTTGGCCATATCGGACTTCATGCTGCTCCTCTCGGGTGTCCCTCAGGAAATGTATTTCATTTGGTCCAAGTATCCGTATGTATTCGGCGAATTCTTCTGCATTGGTCGTGGACTGCTGGCCGAAACATCCGCCAATGCCACCGTATTGACCATAACAGCTTTTACCGTGGAGCGCTACATGGCCATTTGCCATCCATTCCTGGGCCAGGCCATGAGCAAGCTGAGCCGCGCCATTCGCATCATATTTCTCATCTGGCTGCTGGCCGTGCTGACGGCCATACCGCAGGCGGCACAGTTCGGCATCGACAGTTATGCGGGCATCGACAAGTGCGTGGTGGTGCGCGTGATCGTGCAGCACTCGTTTCAGCTATCCACGATCATCTTCTTTTTTGCCCCCATGTCCATCATATTGGTGCTATATTTGTGCATTGGCTTGCATCTGTATCGATCGAGTGTCATTGGCGGCGGCTCAACAGCTGCATTTGGACAAAGCGGCGTGCGGGGCCAGAAGCAGCAAATGAAGACGGTGCAAAGTGATACGATTCTCTATCGCTATGCCGGCTCCAACTCGGCTTTGGCAAACAGTGCGGGGCCTCAGCTCAGTTCGGTGCGTGGGCGCCTGAATCATTATGGCACGCGTCGTGTGCTGCGGATGCTGGGTGAGTGTCCTTCAACATTGATGACATCCAATTATGTAAAATAGCCGCAGGCTGTGAGCCAAATGTCTAATTTCTGGCTATATTTGTCTGTGTCAGCGTCAGTGGGGCAGAGGGCGAGCACGTTTAATCAGCCATTCACTGGCCAATTTATAGCGTCTGTCATTTGGCATGCTCGACATTTATGAGTCGCGCGCGTTTATTGTGCCCCGAAAAAAAGAGTATAGAAGATATATAAGCTAGTGCCTGTCGTTATGGCGTTTATGAATATAAATACACATACAATTGTTCGGTTTATCTATTTGTTTCACAGTTGCCGTTGTCATCTGCTTCTTTCTGTGCTGGGCCCCATTTCATGCGCAGCGTCTGATTGCCATTTATGCGCCAGCGCGGGGCGCCCAGCTCCATGATCAGCATGAGCTGCTCTACACGGTGATGACATATATTTCGGGTGTGCTCTACTACTTGTCCACCTGCATCAATCCGCTGCTTTACAATCTGATGAGCAACAAGTTCCGTGAAGCCTTCAAAGTGAGTGCCTAATTATATTTGCGCTCTTTATATTTTATATGTATTTGTTCTCTTTTCATTTTTTTTTTTGCTTGTCTGCTGCAGGCTGTGCTGCTGGGCAAGAAGTACACAAAGGGCTCGTTGAACTCACGCCATCAGCTGGAATCGCGCCGCTTGCGACGCACTATAACTCTCAACTCGTCGTCGCAAACGCAACGAGATTCCACTGAGTCGAAGCACACGCTAATGCAGGTCTGTAACACCGATCGTATGAGTAATAATACTTAAAATTACGCAATACAATATCAATTGTTTATATGATTTCCTCACTCCATATCTCTCTCTCTCTCTCTCTCTCTCTCTCTTTGTCTCTCCTTTTCTTTCTTTTTCATTCTCTCTCTCTGTCGCTTGCGCTTTTAGATAGCTCTAAGTGAACGCCCGCTGCAGGCAAGGTCGCAACTAGTTTCGTAATTTGCAATGCACAATGCACCGCTAATTATAGTGAATTCTTTTATCGATATTTATTTATCGTTTTTCTGTTTACTTCTAGTGTTAACTTATTATAATTTATAATTTTTTTTAAATAAGTCACTTTTTTTTATAGAACTTTTTAGCTAATTTGTTTACCAACAGCTACCAAAGCGTTTAGTACAAGTTTTAGTTTGTTTCTTATTTTAGTTTATTTGTTAATATTTGTATTACATTTTTTTATTTAAAAAACAATATTTCAGTCTTAAAGTGTATTAAAATAATCCGCATTTAATATTATTTGAAGGTTCAGACAATTTTGCAAGTTTCTTTTTGCATATTAAAATAATTAAAGTTAAGTCAGTGCGACATGCTGCACTAACTAGTCGTTATTATTATTATTATATGTATATCTATATAAATAAATTTATATATATATATATATATATATATATATATATATATATATATATATATATATATATATATATATATTGTCTGTAGTAAAAAGAAAATATATTAAAAAATGAATTAAGTAAAAGAGACTCTAATAAAAGTGAATTAGAAGTATTTGTCGTATTTCTAAGTGTACAAGAATTCACTGTATTATACAATATATTATAAAACTGCATTATATTAGACATTACTATAACGTTATATATTCCAATACAATATTTATAAAATATACTACAAGCTAAATACTATGCTATTATAATCACTATCAAGAATGCCTCAATTTGAACTTGAACTAAAAAAATCAATCAATTAAAAATTCATAGAAAATGTAACTCACAATGACTAACTAGAAACACCAATATACCTACTTATATGTAAAAAGTTATATATATCATATATTATATATATATATGTATAACTTCATTATTCACAAATTTGTCTACAACTTCAAATATAAATGAGAAATTATCAAAGTATTTCAAAAATAAACTTTAAATCAAAACTAAATTAAAATTGTTGTTCCCTTTCAAGCTTTGCCATAATTTTATAAAAGTTTTGCTAAACTTTAGTTGAGAAGTGCAAATACTGCAAGCTGTCATTGTGCTGACTGATGAGCTGTGGGCAAAAAGTTGATTTATTTCTAAAAAATATTAAACGTTTCTTCTACCGGAAAGTAAACACTGCGAAAGCTGAGGGAAAGTTTAATTCATGATGAAAACAAAGCTTTAAGAATGGCTTGGTTCGAATTGTATTTTTTATGAATGGAAAAAAACATAATAAAATCTAAATACGTAGCAAACTTAATGATTTTTTTCCTTAGGCAATTTGTAGGGTTTCGTTGATTTGCTTATTTTCGTTGAGTTAGAGATGGAGACGTGGAAAATAAATATATATTTTGCAGTGGATACATGCCAATGCGCGTAAACAAAATTTGTTTTTTTATTATCGATTTGGCTTGCAGGCAAATAGGAATGGAAATGCGTTTGCTGTGTGCATAAATAAATAATATGTTAATCATGTCCCATATACCATGCCCTGCGATTATAAGCGCCCCAGGGTCACGGACTGCAATTGCAGGCGACTGTCAACGTGGCGAATGCGTAATGTTGCTTAGGTACTCAAAGGTGAATTTCTTATGAAAATGCAATCAAGCAAATGGACTAGTCAAATATCATTGCAATTGTATGATTGTCTCCAATCCAGCCATCGACTACTGCAACAATGCAATCTATTCACTTACGTATTCACAGCCATTTGGCCATAAACACTCTCCAAATGCGTCACGTTTTTGATGCAAGCGGAATTATCTCTGGCGCATAAACATTAATCTAAAAATAAGAAAAAATTGTAATGCTTGCGATAGCATTGACAATATATTTCAGTTCAAACCTATTAAAATACTCTTGAGTTATTAAATTAAACTTCTATTTGCCTGATCTATATGTTTTTTATCTTCAGTTACTTTAGTCAACAAATCTATCCTTCATAATTAAGCTAATTGAGCTAAGCTTCATAATTTATTTATTCGATCTACAAATGCAATAAAAAATATAATATGTTTTTATGTTTTTTTTTTGTTAGATATCTGGTAAGTTATTTAAGGTTTGTTGTTTACCGAGATTAACAGAGACAGGTATAGGTAAACATAGCCAGATCAACTTTGAATGTGTAAATTCTGTATCTTCCTTTAAGCTATTTGTTTGTGCGCTTATTATACAAATGCAATTACTACAGGATATTTAAAATTAGCTGCATAAGTTTAAGTAATATTTACATATTTAATAACTATACTGTTATTCTGATGCCTTTACTCACAGAACATTCTCCCATCTGCATTAAATGGAATTTTCAGTTCAAAATCTATTTATTTGTTGATCTTACAATTAATTTGGGGCTGCGAAAATAACAGTCTAATCTGAATTCGTGTATATAAACTAGGTAAATCGCATGTATTTTCAGACAACTCTGAACATAATAATTATCTGCCGAGTACGCTTTTATTTTAAACGTCACAAATTCCAGTCGATAGCTAATATAGCCATTAAATATTTTTTTTATATATCTTTCACGCACGTCACGTTAAACTAACAAATACCATCGAACCAATAGAAAAAAAACGAGCAGCAAGAGCAAATGATCCACACATCCCCACGCACACAGATACATCAACTGCCACGTATAGATAGACACACCCACTGGTACACATGGCCGCCTGCAAAATGACGTAGAAAGTGTGAAATTATTTGATTTACGAGCGATTCGGGAAACAAAAAAGCGAAATTCTAGCAAAAAAAAAGTTGCAGCAATAACAGTTGGAAGTACAAAAAGCACCGACTTCATCCCAATCATTTAGACGGGAAGTCAAAGAAGACTGACACACACAAACACGCACACACACGACACACACTCACACACACACACACACACACACAAGCACACACATATGTAGAGACATTTGCGCGCGCATTCACACAAAAATAGTACTTAGTGCGCAGTAGCGCCAACAGGTGGCGCTGATGCGTGTAGCGTGGGAACTTTATAAAAACAACGTGCAAACACCATGAAATGTTAAAAATAGGTACACACATACATACCCACACACACACACTCACAAGTAGAAAGTTCTAGCGCTAGTTTCACACATAATTCAATCGCAAGTTACTGAAGTCTGTTGAAACACAAATACACTGAAGGCTGCTGAACAGTTTTTAGAGTGAACCAAAATCAAAGTAGGCTAACAAATTTTGAAATTGAGCAAGCCATGAAATTCCAATGCTCCTTACAACTCATATTTCTCATACTAGGTCAGTCTGTTTCTAGCATTCTAACTGAACGGCTGTAAAATTAAAAAAAAAAAAAATAATTTTAAAAAAACTTTTGGTAAAAGTTGAAAAATATTTGTTTTTTCAGGTTCTGATTATTTGTTTACTTTTGGTAAAAGTTGAAAAAAATTGTATTTTCAAGCTCTAATTATTTGTTTCTGGCCCAGCAGAAGGATGGCTAACGTTATTAAGAAAGTTGTACCCATGCTCGATCGTATTTTAATATTGCGTGCCGAGGTAAAGACTACAACAGCTGGAGGCATTTTACTGCCAGAGGACTCTGTGCCCAAGGAGATGCAAGGCGTCGTCGTTGCTGTGGGACCCGGTGCTCGTAATCCCGTTGGTGCTGGACATTTGCCTGTGGCCGTTAAGGAGGGTGACCGTGTGCTTTTGCCCAAATATGGCGGCACCAAGGTAGACATGGATGACAAGCGTGAATACGTGCTATTCCGCGAGAGCGACATCCTGGCCAAGTTGGAATAATTCAATGCAGGCCTATTTTTCAATTAGCGTCAAACACGTTGCAGACAGATCGGGGACTCAAACTATAAAATCTAACACAAACCAAAACCTCCTTTGCGTTCGAAACTAAATGATTGATGAAATGTTTTATTTGGTAGCTAAACACTAAAGAACACACATCACCGGCAAACCTACACAGTTATGTTAAGACACGACAATAAACAATTGTTCAGATTGCGTTTTTTCTTTAAAGAGCATTAAAATGAAAGTCTTTCTTTTGGTTGGATCCGTGCTCACGTGCCTTGGACATCAAAGCTCTAACCCCCATGTCCTCATATCAGCCTGTTGCTTGGCCTCTCAACGCATCGCTCATTGGCGGCATTGCGTTGGTCGTGCGTTGGCGGCTTCGCCATCGTCGTTCTTCGTCTGGCCCATGTGCTTCGTGTATGGTCGCTCGCATTGGCTGTCGTTATCTTTGCCCTTACAGCTCTCTATTATATATTGTGTACCGGTCGAGCTATAAAAGGCGCACGTCTAACGCATTTTGGTGCCAATTCGAAAAGTGTCTCGAGCACACGCATTCCAGTTTACACTTGCACCGTACACAGCGCAACTGTTGCACCAAGTTTTTATCGCCAGTGCATTAAAAGTGAAGTTGAAAGTGTGCCACAGTTGAAATCTTACAAATTTCTTTTGACAGTTTAAAACGTGCACAGCTCGATCTAAAAATGTGCTGCCAGAAATTTAGCTGGACTATTTTTATTTTTCTGGTCCTTTTTACGTTGGTGACAGGTAAATTGATATAAGGAGCAAAGAAAATTCCACTTAAATTGATATAAATTGAAAAATTTATTGATTTCTATATTATATAAATTAAAGACAAGACAATACATTTGACATACTTTTTGCACCTTTTAAATTATTGTTTTTTTATTTTAAAATTAAATTAACATTTTGCGTAAAGCTAACAATTCTTGAAATAAAATTTTCTGTATTTTCGTTTACATTTTCAATATGCACAAAGATTACTGTTGCTCAAAATTGAATCATACTTTAGTTAAATTTTGTTTAAATAGACATATATGATTGAAAATCGAAAAAACTCTGCAGGGATATGCAACGATGACAGTTTCAAGCAATAAAAAGTTCATAAATCTAAGCCCAGCTAAATTAATTTGGGTTCGTTTTTAAAATGTATTTCATATAAGGCAAAAATAACTTTATGATTGAAATATCTTTGTATAAAATTTTTGTTTATAAAATTGTTGATTTTACTTACTTTTTTCGGAACTTTAGTAGATGATAAATTAATTACCAAACAGTCATTTCGTCACTGCATGAAAAGACAATTTTTAATTTTTTTTTTATTTATTTTTTTATTGTTTATTTAATTCATTGTTGCAGCTTATTGTCTAAGACTCTATAGCGCAATTATCTCTAAACCTTAACTAATGAGTGGGCCAGTATGCCAGTATAAACTAATTATAATAATTAATATAATTAATAATAATATTATACGCAGAGATCAGATCACCCGTCTATCCAAAGGGTGTAGTCTTTTTAGTCTTCGCCTGTTATTGTTGTTGTTGTTGGCTAGATTAGCTGCTAGTTGATTTGGATGCACAGCAAGTCTTTCCGCGTATCTAGGACTGTGTCTCCCAATCAATTCTGCGATTGTAGGAATTTCAAGATCCCTGTGTAGCACTGAGTTTCTCACAAACCAATTTGCTCCAGTCCATCTTCGTAGTGCTTTATTCTGTAAAATTTTGATTTTGTTTATAGATGTCCGTGCTGCAGATCCCCATAAAGGCATTCCATATAGAAAGGTAGGCACTACTATAGCTTTGTAGATGATAGCTTTGCTGTTATACGATAGTTTGCTGGAGACTCTCAGCATCCAATCCAGTTTTTTAAGTTTAATTTTACACATTTTGGCCACCTGGCTTAAATGTGATTTGAAAGTCTGCCTAAAAGTATGCTATTAACATGCATGAAATGCATTTACAATTTTTGTAATTTCTTTTATATTATTTTTGTTGCTTTGCCCACTGCATTTTACTGTTGCTCTGAAAAAAAAACACTGAAAATAAATTAATTATAAATATTAGTTATGAAATTGTAAATTGAAATTACGTAAATCATAAGTAGCAAAGTAAATTTAGTGCGACTAAAGTTTTCACTTGAATAGAAATCCAAAGGGTGGTGCCTTTGGCTCTTTCATTGGCACAGAAAAATGGAAAAAAGTAAAGAAAATTTACATTTGAATATCAGCAAATTTCCTTAAATTATAAATTTATAACTGTCTTTAGTTGCAGTCCATAAAAAAAGGTTTGAATTCATGTGAAAGCCAGCGGTAGCATTGTCTGAATCAAGAGCCACATTTGCTCCATAGCATTATAGTTCAATTCTGTACTTTTAATAACAAGAACATAAAAAAAACTACCGTTGACCATGCGTCATTGGAAAAGCCTTCTTAGAATTTCCCACAATAATATGTGTTGTCGGCCATAAAAACATGAACCAACTACCTGATTAACACATATTGCTGCTATTATTATTTTGTTCTTGCTTTTTTTTCAAATTGTAATGCGCATTATCTATTTTATGCACATTTTCCTGTTGCTCTTTGATCAAGTCGAGTCACGCCCATTTGTTAGAACGCCTATCTAACATATTTGGTATAATTTTTCGTTACGTCGTCAACTGCGTCGGTTGTCAGACAGCAACGGTATCCGAAATGCCTGCAAATGCCCCAGCGATTTTAATTGCAGTCGTAAATTAATCCAAATTGCGTGCCAAATAACAACAACAACAACAACAGCAATAGCTTCAGCTCCACTTTTAGGTGACGAAGCACAAAAAAAAGGCGTGTGAACCACTCAAGCTGTGCCGCCGCTTGCAGCCCACTGCAGTTGTAGTTGGTTGTGGCTTAATACGGACTATGCTTATCCTCAGCTCTATGCCACAATTTAGATTGCAGCTCTTGTGTCGGCACTGGCCTTTGAACTGAGTCTCAGATAGTGGAAAACTAGCTGGGTTAGCCTAGGTTCAGGTTGGCAGATTAGGTGAGTGATTGAATGCTATTGAAAAGGCATTTATTATTGGGCAGTTACTGCTCAAGAGTGTAGCAAAAGCTAGAGAATAGACCCAGTTCCATATTGTAATTTTAAGATTGTCTGATGTAAGCTGATTCTGATCAATTCATAGATCTTTAGTAGGGCCCAAACACAACGCCAACGCCCTATAATTTTAACTATTTCATGTTAACTTAGTTATAAGCGTAGCTAATTGAAGCGTATTGCAATTTATCAAACATTCCCTGAACAAGTTAAGAATTTTTTAAATAAAGTGTTATTTACTACAAAAATATATAACTTTTTTAAAATATTGTATAATATTCCCCTTTAGAAATCAAATTAATTTTCTTTAAAAATACTTAAAAATAGGTTTAGAGTTTCAGGAATCAAATACATAGTCTTTACAAATTTTTAAAATTAAAATTTTATCTACAGTCAAATCATACTCGAAGCAATTCTTTCAACAGGTTGGCTTATGCACCAGCTTAGAATCTTCTTTTTAACTGCCTTGTAAGTGGGATGCAGTGATTCCCCTGTCGAAATTAACAAATTTATGTCTAGATTTATTTCGAGACAATTAAAAATAGCTTTATTGCCCAATGGCGTAACACTTTTAAATTAGACGTGAAGCTATTAAAATGAAACCATTGACATTACTCGGTATGAAGAGGGTCGACGCCAACGCCAGCGCCAACTGACCACACTGCGTCAGTAGAGTGGCTGGGCACGTTAATTAGACGCTTAAAAGAAGTCCTCTTTGGTCATTTAATGACAGCCCTTCGATTGGACGGTGACGCGTCATCCAAATCCCTGAGCAGGGGCTATCTCTGATGGGCTGTCAGCAAAGTGCGCGGTCGGCCACAATTAATCCATGGCTTAAGTAATTGACAAATGATTACACATCTGACATATGGCGGCTACAACAGGCGTTGGCAACAGTTAAATAGCGCGTCATAGATAGAGTCATTCGACGGCTCATGGGTCATGATAGACGGCTCATTGGGGCCAGTCAAAGTTTATTTTTCGTTATCAATATGCCTCGCACCGGCCAGGAATGGCTTATGCAAAGGACACTTACGAACAGGCGGCACAGCTGCGTCTCTTTGTTGCCAGGAAATGCTGCTCCTGCTGCTCCTGCTGCTCCTGCTGGTGGTGGTGGTGGTGTTCCAGCTTCTGCTGCTGCTGCTTCAGTCAATTGCGTAAACTTATCCAAGTGTCGCAGCTGCTCTTATGTTGACTTTTTGACGCCTCATTGTGTGACATGTGAGCCAAGCAAAAGTCTTTTGTGTGGACTTGTCGACCTGGCTATCCATTTGTGCGATTAGTTTTTGGCCACACAATGAACTGCAGCATCAAGGACAGTGCATAATAGTCCTGCCCCCACATCAAGCTGCATAACGACTCTCACTCGCCCTCTCCCCCGCTCACTCTCTCATTCTGCATCTAGTTTATGCTTTAACACGCACTTCATGCCAGCTGAGAGCTGCTTTCAACAACACATTACCCAGGTGCATGCTTATTACGCGCTATAACATACGACTTTGTAATGGACGGAATTTATCATATGTATGTCGCGGCATTATATAAAAAGCAAAGGCAACCATATCACTGCTGTACTGTGCCAAGACGAAAACAAAATACTCTTAGAAAGCTACAGCTTAGCTGGTAGCTATATGATTTGTCTGATTTGTGATGATGTGGATCGAGAAAGAAATCTTAATAGATAAATCAAATTTGCATAATAAGATTATTCTTTGTGATAAACTTAGCTGATATGCATACATATGATATAGGTATATCTAATATAAGCAATTTTCTAAATAGACATCTGTGAACTTTACTTTGTATGACAGCTATACGATATGGGCTTATAGTCCAACCGATTTTGGTATATGTTTGCACTGCTGCATGATAGCTGCAGCTAAGAAAAGCTGTCATCAACTAGACAGTCAATAATAATCAAGAATATATTCAATGATCGACAAATGTATGTATACCTCTTTAGGATTTGACTGTTTGGGTTTTTGAATATGGCAATGCCACAACTCTAAGCTAGTTTATATATACATACATAAAAGACAACATAATTCCAGACGAAGTGAACATATACATTTGTCGAGCACTGTACACACCTTATGTGGTCAGAAACATCTTTTGCATCAAGCTGCCTCGTCGAAAGGGTAAATACATATAAAATGAAAGTAAAAGAGAAACCGCAGCAGGCACATCAGCTTCTTGGCAATTCTTAACTTTTTAAGTCAGCTGCCACGCCTACATAGCCTAGGCTGCATAGGCCACTGTGATCAACGCAACTCAGCGAGAGTTCGTAGGGGGCAGTTCGTGGCGTTGTGGCATAATTCATTCTCATGCATAGCTTAACACTTCACTGCCTTGTAAGAATGATGATGATTTATTAAGTCCACATTATTTTCTTTTTGCAGGCTCCTGTTTGGAATTTGGACACTCGTGCTGGGGCGGTAAGTTGTTGTAAAATCTAGTTAAAAGGCAATTCCGCTGACTTCCTATATCTTTCTCGTTGGCATAGCACATGGCAAGCGGTCGGGCAACAGGGCAACAATTGCAGCTAAGCAGGTGAGTGCCCCCCATTCAGATGATATAGCAAATGCTTAGCCAAGTCATAAAGCACCATTATCGAGCTAATCTTATCCAACAACATTTAGCTTCAGCTAGATTTATAACTAAATAACTCTGTTGAAATGGCGCAATTTGACTGCGTGTCAATTGTGATATTAATTGGGACGGGAAACGTTTGTTTATGGATGCGCGGGTCTCAAACTAAAATAATTAACCACAACCAAAATGAATATCAATTATCAAATTATAGAAATTTCAGCAAATTAATTATAAATATTAAAATTTAAAAATTTTTTTAACATATCTAATAAATTATAATAATTAACTTTATAGTTATGTGCAAAAGTTTATATTTGTGCTTTGACTTTTATGGCATTATTGCCTTTGTTGAGCTTGTTTCAAATTTATATTTGTTGTTTTATAACAATTTAATGGGATTTTTTGCTGTATTTTGTAACATGTTCTAACGACTCCATAAAGAATATGTTTTCTTGGACAGCATAATCAACTTATTCATCTGTTTCGTCTGTCTAACTCGGTACCCATCCCTAGAGACTTGAAGTGTTAGACTTCGTCTCTTCTATAGCATGCTCAACTCAATCCAAATCTTTGTTAAAATGCAAAATCTTGTTTTGGCAGACTTTCAACATGTTTTGAACATTTCAATATTTTTGGTGGGTTCAGGCTATAGTTACTCAAACAAATCATAAGGCTCAGTAAGATGAAGTGGAATGCTTGAATCTGTGTGCATGTGAGCAAGTCTTGCAACAATAACTTATCCGGGTTTAGGTATCTGTTTGATCATAATAGCGTAAAATATAACTCTATGAAACGTGTCTCAAAATCAGTTCTGATAACATTTTGTGGCTTAAAAGATTCCTATATCCTTACTCTAGCCAGTAGCTCGAATCAAAAGAAAAATGTATTGTAATATGCTTCTTTCCCCTCCATAGCCAACACCTTTGGACGACAACCTAGCTGAGCAGCTCTTTAGCAACAACAACAACAATATGAATTCTCTTGACGACGACGGCAACAACAATAACAACAACAATATGAAGAACTACAACTTGCCCCAAGCTGCGGCCGCTTTGGCGCCATCAGCGACCGATTCGTCCGCCGCAGAACTCAATCGAGATGTGAATGAGGCAAAATGGAGGCAGCTGCTGCGACAGCATCGGTATCAGCTGCGTCAATTGCAACGGCAGTTTGATGCAAGCGATGCAGCCGCAAGCTGGCGCAAGTTGCAGCAAGCATTGGCCGAGGCGGAGCAGCAACAACAACAGCAGCAGCTGCCAATTGCCGACTTTTATGAACTTACAAAGTGAACGTTGACCGAACAATGAGAAATAAGTATATGTATACGAAACACAGATACACACTCACACACACACAGAAACACACACGCATAAACAAAATGAGCTGAAGCTAAGCAAAAACAATTAAACGATATTTATTCCATCAGACGAGTGATCTTTGCATGCTGCGCCCCAATTAAAAAATTTAAAAAAATTAAAAAATAAAAAAAAAACATTTGTAATGGCAAAAGATCGCGGCTTTGAGATTTCTGCACGCGAATCGCGCATACGACGCGCCGGCCAGCAACAGATTACAACAGATAAAAGATAAACGCGAAAGATCTAATGTATTTTTAAGCAAAATTAAATGTAAATGAAAAAAACATTTCAAGCTTTTGTTTTCAATTACTTATTCTTTGAATAACAATATTATAATTATATATTAATAATATTATTATTATAGCCACATTATATGCATATTTATTGTTTTTTCTTTCCTTCTCTGTGTGTTGCAAGCACAATATTGCGCCATTGGCTGGATGCCGCAATATTGCCCAGATCAAATATACAAATCTTTTGAATATATTCTACTTATATGAAATATACGAACTCAGAATTGAAATTCATAATCAAATTTAATTGTACTTAACCGAAAGTAACTATAATCTATACATACAACACGTTTTAATAGTAACAAATAAAACTTATGAGATATAGTGCAAAGCAATCTGATCTCCGTCTAAGCCTTGATTTTGGCGGGTATCTGGAAGCAGGCGGCATCGCCCTCTTTGTCGCCCAGTCCCCAATGGATTTCCAGACTGACCGTCGGATAGACGGGCAGTATCTTGAAGCTGTTCTTGTACGTATAGGTCTCGCCGGCCTTCAGCGGACAACCGACCTTGTTCTCGCCGGAAGCATCGTAGATATGCGGGCAGGCGCTGGTGCCGTAGTAGCCAGGGAAAGGCAATGGCACATCCAAGATGATACCCTGTATGTCGGAGGTGAGGTCGGCAAAGTCCCGCTCTGGCTTGATCTTCATCGTGATGCTGGCCTCTGAGTTGCGTTTCAATATGCACTTGTTCTTGGGGCAGTTCGAGATGGTTACCTCATCGGCACCCAGAGCACGCGCCTTGGCTAGTTTACGAGATGAATAAATTGAACTTGTTTACAGACGCTGTGGTCTAGGTGACTGTACTTACATTTCGGGCATGGCCTCACATCGGTGGCAGCGGCAAGGCCTAGCAGTGCGGCGCCTAACAGAATCAATGCAGAGTTCAACTTCATTTTGCCAAACTGTGGAGACTATGTTTGATAAAGAAGAAAAAGCGTTTTTTATTTTTTGATTTGTTACTAAAAGTTGCAAACGATGTGCTCAGCTTGCTAATTGATGTGCAACTACTTTGGACCTGGCCGAAAGCTTGGCTCAGCCAAAACTAAATAAGCAAAAGTCCAAGTCAAACCGGTTCGATGTTTGCGCTACTAACGAAAGATCGACCTTGACTTGAGTTTTAAAAACTGTGCAATTGAGTTAACGCTGAGTGGAAGCTGTGGTGAAATGTGTAAGTATCTTTGAGATATGTTAATGAGACTGCAGTAAGAAAACTAAAAATGAAGGTTTCTTAAAGATACTTTAATGACAGTGCAAAAGAAATCAAATATACCCGAATACTGTATATTCATAGTATATTAAATAAACAATATAAATGAAAATAATTAAAATTTGTTTGTAAACCAAAAAAATGGGTTTGCAAAAAAATACAATAAAAAATACTAAAAAAATATATTTAAATTGAAAGTATCTTAAAGATACATGAATGACATTGCGCTAAAATAAAACTTATGAAACTTATAAACTGAGTAAGTCTGATTATATGATAATCATTACAAGATTTCAGATTTCTTTGGATTTGATGTAACTATGAAAGGCATCTCAAAGATACTTTAATGACGTTGCAGTAAAAATGCTTATGTAAAGATACGTACTTAATTTAACACTTCATTTTTAGCTTATCACTCTGACTATTCACAAATTTGCATAAAACGAAATTTAAGATATTCGTGGAAATCATTTAGATTTGATTTTGGAGCACACAAAAACTGAAACTGAAACTGAAACTACAATTTAAATAAATATAAATAAATATGAAAAAGTATACAAATTAAGACACTTTTACTTCACATCAACAAACAATTTTAAATATAATAAAACAAACTTTTTTCAGTGTTTAAATTGCTTACTAATTAAATAACAACTAAAAAGATGTGTTAAATGATGCAGTTAAATTTATTCAAATTACTTTTAATACTATTAAAAACAAAATATGAATTGAAAGCTGTGGCATGAGGCAAGGCATTAACAAATGTAAATTATACTTGAAATTGATTTGATCTTTTTGACATCTTAGCCAGCTAAGCATTTAGTTTGCAATATTTCAACTCAGAAGCTATGCAGACAGTTGAGCAAAACTTTTAATTTCTGAAATAGATTCAAAGATTTATATATGTATATATTCATATATAGTATATTATTTCAAAATATATATACAAGTCCAAGGTCGAGTGAAAACCTTTTATGACTCTGCTCCCTTTTCACATTCAATTTTTACTTTTTCACACTGGCTTAAAATGTAGATTCGATGCAGTTACAGTAACACATATCAGCACTTTAGCATTTAGTTAAAGTCTTTAGATTATATTGATTTCAACTACTTCATATTAAATTAAACAAATTTCAAATTCACTTACTATAAAATTGTTTAACTACTTTGGTTTGGTTTTGCTTTGGCTTGTGAATTAATCAGTTTTGGACAGTTTATTTCAAGCTGTCAGCGCGACTGTTGAACGACAACTGAGCGAGTGCCGCGGCGCACAGATACTATATATACATATACATATATCTAAAGCTAGTTGCGGCAGATCGTATCGATTGTTCGTTGTCTGTTGTCTGTTGTCTGTTGTCTGACTAATCGGGCGATCTGTCTTGCATGCCAAGCAGAGCCAGAGACTCTGGAGACGCAATTTGAGCAATTGATCGCTGAGTGCTCATTGTGGATAGCATGCGTGCCGGGATTGGTCACTAATTGGAGGCATCCGTGACGTTCTAGTGTCAGTTTGATTAGCTCATTGTGAGAACTGAGTGGAGCTACACTTCGCTTGGCTTGGCTTGGCTTGGCTTGGCTTGGCCTGGCGACCGCCCACTATAGCCACTTGTTGTGTGTGTCTGTTAGATGCGTTAATTTGCACTCGACAAACAGCAAAACAGCACAGCTCGTCTCACATTCAATATAACAGTGCAACTCAAGTAAGTACTTCCCTAAAGCCTATTAAGGTTCGCACACAACTGGGAAGTGCTAATGGCTGACCATGGTCAATGCCCAAGTCGCTCGTATGAACTCTCTGCTGATTGAGAAACAAAAAACTAAAACTTATTACAAAGTTGTTGCTCTGAGCAGCAATACGCTTACAATAGCCAGACTCTGAGTCTACTGAACTGCCGTAAGTCTACTAGAAAGACCCCATAAATATCTCATCTATTCAGTCTATGCAAAACAACTTATAGATTTCACAAGCAAGCCACTTAAGGAAATCTATCAAATTTTAATAGTTGCCTCAAAACACTTTGAATGTAAATTTGAACACTAAAAATCTAAGCAAGTTTTCCATACTCGTTCATAGTGCGATAAGGGTATATTTGTTTTCTGAATTGAAATTTAATTTCTTTACTCTCGCCCGCTCTAAACGAGTATAGTATTAAGATCGATTGGATACGCTCTCTGGGGCGCTGCAAATCGCGAATTAGCTTACCTCTTGCCATACAAATTCTATTGGTTATGGCCCTATAGGAATAGGCATTTGAAAGGTGTGCAACTTGAGTATACTGAAACAAAGAAGCTATTCTGAGAGCTAGGATCACCTTTGACCGTTGACCTCCTCACACAGCTACAGTTGGCTGTGTTTCTACGTGTTAAATAGAAAAATATTGATTTAATAATAAAATGGATATAGTTTTGGAACGTGAACAAGCATTATGCAATCAGTTGCGCCCGCCTACAAAGCTTTTATTTGTTAGTACTGCAAATACCTTTCAGCTTGCTCAGTTCCCCATCAACAATTGCTTAGGCGCTTTACTTCTCTAGTTTTAACCGAGCTTTTTTCAGTCTTTATTCGACTTTTACAGAGGAGAACTTTGAATTGGGCATGAAGTTCGAGCTTAGACAATGTTGTATAAATGCCAATGTAATAATCTTGAAATAAGTAAGGATTAATGAATAAGAATTTGAAATCAGCTTTGTTATAAATATTTCCCACTCATAAGAGCAAACTGCAGCTTTCAGCTCACCAAAGACAACTTTCTTTCTTTTACTGTCTCTTTCAGAGTTCTACAATCGAAATAGTTTGAAATTCTTATCTTATCTCCATTGCAACAACTATATTATGAGTGTAAGACTCTATATGATGACTCGAAACTGAGCATGATTAATATGCAGCGCATGCGATTTAGATTTAAATTGAATTACTTTAGGCTTGAGTTGAAATCAGGAAGCTTTAAGCAGAGGCTTTGGGGCGTGACTCTGATGACGCTGATGACGCAGCTGAGCGAGCATTTGCATTTAGAAAGTCAACTCATCGTTTAGAAGTAGCTCAGAGGCAAGGCGAATCAAATACTTTCAATACTCACTCTGGCTGCGAGCTGCGGCTTCGGGCGACTGCTGCGATCACAGTTTAAGATGCAACTGAAAACTGAAAGCAGAAAGCGAAATCAAAGAGAGTTTGACAGACAGACGGACGGACAGACTGAATGATGTCTATGGACTTCTGTGCAATCTGCACCCATTGAAAATGTGTAAGTAGGGTATATGGTTACTGTGGTAACCTGTGTAACAGGCAAGTACCTATCAGATCTATCAAGATGACATGCTCAGGCTTCCATCTGCCCATCAGAGCTTTGTTATCTTAAGCTAGCAAAGCTCACGAATTGAAGTTTCAAATATATACGAATATATGTTTTCTAGATATCGGCTTAAAATTCCATAAAGATCATAGAACCAGATTCGATTTTATTCAAGTTATTTCCCTTAGAATGGGACTGTAGACGGAATACATCTGTGTCTGTGTCTGTCTGTATACAAAAGCTCATTAGTACAGGGTATATTCTAGTCGTGTACTCCCTACTAGAGCACAGTTATTTGTTTTGTTGCTGTTGATGAAAAGCGACTGAGCCGGTTTGAGCGAAGCTGTTTTTTGTCGCCGTTTTACACACTTTACACAATATTTTCCTTGTTGTCGCTATACCCTGTAAACATTTGATGGATATATGGGGATAATGCACATACATATATTTGTTACAGAATACATAGAATATTAAAATCACTTATCAATTCAGAATTGAATACATCTCTTGTGTAGCAATGTGCACAGAAATAAATTAAGTTTTACAGGATATCTCTTAGCTGATCATTATCATGCTACGCATATCACAGAATTGAATATATCCGGTCTTTTGTCACAGTTAACAGGCTGTTTGTGTGTGTGCGTGTGCGTGTGTGTGCGGTCAATGTACAGACAAGAAAACGTATAAACGACTTTTATATCGAAATATAACAGATTTAGAATAATAATAATAATAATAATAATCTTTTTTATAAGGTTAATTTTTGAATATTGGCGCCAATCGTTCCAATTGGGAAACTACATTGTGAATATACCTCACAACAAAGCAGTGCAACTGGCTGCAAGCAGTTAACCTGATTGCAAGCAGTGCACACGCGCTACGTTACTCCATTTTGCGTTCACGTTGTTCTTTGATTTAATACTAAATTAAATTATGCAAAAAAGAGTTTGTTACATTTATATATTATATAAAATGTGATAACAAACAATTAAACAATTATTATTATACCATTTAATAGACATTTTTGTTATCTGAAGTGATTATATAGAATATATTATATATATATGCAATACATGTTATTTAATTTCTATGCCTTTTTCCGTCATTCAAATAATTCTAAATATTAGCACAAATTTGGTTAACAACAAATTGCAGTATTTAGCGAATAGAATTATTATTACTTATCAACTTTTCACTCTAATCAATTTCGGCTTTGACATAGTTATCTTGCTTGATTTTAGTATTTTTTTGCATATCACCCTGCTATGCACAGCGATACGGAATAACATGCCCATTTGAGTACAACAGCGGCTTGTGTGCTAACATTAACATTGTGCAACACTGTAGCATTGCCACAGTAAGAAGAAGACGCCATAAGCAACAACATCGGAACGCGCACAATACACACGAAAAACAAGTCGAGTGAAATAACCAATATTTTTGTGTTGTGCGTTTTCACGCTTGGATGTGCAATAGATGCAATTTGCTCATCAGTGCTTAAATCGTGACAACAAGATTTGCATTTGAAACAAAGCAAAACACTCAAATTGACACCAACACACACACACGCACACATACACACACACACACATATGCAGGCGCACAAAGTGGAGCGCATTGCCAGGGGCTTTGCTGCTGTTGATTGCTGCTGCTGCTGCTGCTGCTGCTCTGGACAGCAGATAAACAATGAAAGGTGCAAGTGAATCAAATTGTGCACAATTATTGTTTCAATTAGTGTTATGGACAGTGCTTGTGCTTGTTTCCGACTGTCGCGCGCAAGATGAAACGCTGCATACGACAGTGAAAACAAAAACAAATAACAAGGTCAGCAACAACAACAACAACAACAACAATAACAAGAGCAATAGTAACACGCAAAGAAATACATATGTGTGTGTGCATGGACAAGAAGCAAGAAGCGAAAACAAGAAACATCGTAACAAAATACACTGTGAACAATCGTGCGGCAAAACAAATACAATCAAAATTACGTGGCTGTTGCTATTCCGCTGAATGCCAAAACAGGCAAGCCGTACTGTACATCCCCCTCGCACCCACACACTCAACATAACTGTGCTGCCGCCTCGCATAGCCAAGGAATAACAGCAACAACAACAGCAACAGGAAATAGAAGAGCTGCTACCAAAGCAACCACCGCAATGTCGTCGCTCAAGGTTGCCGTAAGGGTTCGCCCCTTCAACTCGCGGTAAGTAGTATGCAAGCAGTGCCATTTGCATTCGAATTGGAATTCGCATGTTCCAACTAGAACTGATAAAGCGACCATTTGTGAACGCCCCTCGATTGGCCTGTTGCGCATCCCGTTTAAATATTTAAAAACAGCAACGAAAACAAAAAAAAAGAACATTTGCGTTGCTGACGTTGCCAGATTGTGATTTCTTTTCTCTCATTTTTTTAATGTTGCTACTGTTTTTGTTCAACAAATTAAGCAAGCGCTCTCAAAGTACATTGGCCCAAACTTGCCTAACGGCTACTTAAAACCACATTAAACATATTTACTATGCGTGTGTGTGTGTGTGTGTGTGTATGATTATCTTGTCTATCTTGACGCGCTCATTGCTTGTGGCACACTTACTTGGCTAAGACGTTCACGAAGCGCAAAGATTTTTTGGCAACGAGGCAGCGAACAAAGCAACAAAGCTGAAACTCTAATGATGTCATTCATCTCATACGCTTGGTTTCGATTAAGAAAGAAAAAAAAACAAAGAGTTAATTTCTTTTTCATGACTCTCATTGTTGAGTTTCAAGTTATATTTGGTGCTCCTCTCTAGAGTTCACTTTTGCTCTTTAGAGTTCCTAATTTATACTTGTATATGAAGTGACGTCATCAGCCATGTGTAAAACAATTGCTACCGGCTACACACACACAACACACACGCACACACACACACACACACACAAACGCACACAGCTTGTAGAAATATGCATATTTGATGTTTTGTTTAGCGTGAAAACAAAATTTTGTGCAATTTTTACCTGACTGTACACAGCGAGAAATGCTTGCTCACTTCTTGATTTCAAGAATATCAAATGTGGTTGAAAATCCTTAAAAAAAAACAAAGAAATTAGCTAAATGTATTTATAAATATATTTAAAAAAAATATATATATATAAATATATTTAAAAAAATTAAAAATGAAAACTAACTGAAAGAGTCAGACAATTGACATGATATTACAGTTGATTTCCATGTTTTAGTTATTGTTTGATTCGATCAAATTGACTTCCATATCAAAAATCACAAGCAAAAAATCTCAACATTTCATGTGAGCCAAAACAAATAACAATCAAACATTTCTGATAACCCTTAACTATCTTATCTGCCGTTTGATGTATTTATAAATCAATAATGTTTACTAGTTAGTTGTAGGCAGGAAAAGGCAAATAAGAAAATGAAAACGAAAAATAAAAAAATTAAAAACCAAATAAGCAAGAGTGCTTTAGTTGAAAGTGCTCGACTAGCAAATACCCTCAACTAACGGACTGCCAACATATCTATAGATTTATATTATCATTGTTTTTCAAAATCTTTATTAGCTCTTGAAGTCTATAAGTGACTAAATCTGATTAGGAATGTATATACTTTATATGGTTGGCCGCGCCTCCTGCCCCCTGTTACATACAGTTGAAGTTTACCTTCGTTTTCATTTGCAATCGCTTTAGGACGATTGTTGCTTTTTATACCCTGAACCCATTGAAAATGGGAAATCAGGGTATAATGTTTTTGTGAAAATGTATGTAACAGGCAGAAGGAGACATGGCAGACCCCATAAAGTATATATATTCTTGATCAGCTCGACAAACTGAGTCGATATAGCCATGTCCGTCTGTCCGTCTGTCCGTCCGTCCGTGTGAACGCAGTGATCTCGCAAACCACAAAAGCTAGAGATCTGAAATTTGAAATGTATACTCGTGTATATCCTACGCAGTACGAGTTTATCATTTTTTTTCGATAACTCATCCCATTTCCTTATTATCGATAAAAATCGATAACTTTTCTTTGTTTTTGAATACCGTTAGAGCTATAGATTTCAGATTTACTGTGTGTATCCATGTAATGAATACAAACATTTTGGAATTTTTGGATTTTGGATACCACGCCCCCTTCCCCCCAAATTTGAAAAAAACGTATTTCAAATACTAGAGACTTGTGCTTTGGCAAATACATACATATGAATGGCATTATTACGCTGTAAAAGTTTGATCACGAAAGTCCATCTAGAAGCAAACCTGTTCAACAAATAAGTTTCCAAAATATAGCCCATACTGCAGCCCAAGCGCTGCCCGCGCGCAGTCGCTGCGTAAACTGCGCAGTAGCAGAGAAAGTGCTTGTGCGTGCGTGTGCATGTGTGTGTGTGTATATGTGTTGTTTGTGTATATGTATATATAAAAGAAGCGTAAAATGATTTGAATATCGCATCTTCGCAGGGTTCAGGGTATCTCTTAGTCGAGCAGTCTCGACTAGAGCACTCTTGCTTGTTCAAGTATCTCTTGCAATCGATGAGTCATTTTATAACAAGTAAGAGTGCTCTAGTCGAGACTGCTCGACTAAGAGATACCCTGAACCCTGCGAAGATGCGATATTCAATCTTTTACGCTTCTTTTATATATACATATACAACACACACACACACACACACACATACACACACACACACACACATGCACACGCACGCACAAGCACTTGCTCTGATACTGCGCAGTTTACGCAGCGACTGCGCGCGGGCAGCGCTTGGGTTGCAGTAGGGGCTATATTTTGGAAACTTATTTGTTGAATAGGTTTGCTTCTAGATGGACTTTCGTGATCAAACTTTTACAGCGTAATAATGCCATTCATATGTATGTATTTGCCAAAGCACAAGTCTCTAGTATTTGAAATACGTTTTTTTCAAATTTGGGGGGAAGGGGGCGTGGTATCCAAAATCCAAAAATTGCAAAATGTTGTATTCATTACACGGATACACACAGTAAATCTGAAATCTATAGCTATAACGGTATTCAAAAACGAAGAAAAGTTATCGATTTTTATCGATAATAAGGAAATGGGATGAGTTATCGAAAAAAAATGATAAACTCGTATTGCGTAGGATATACATGAGTATACATTTCAAATTCAGATCTCTAGCTTTGTGGTTTGCGAGATCACTGCGTCACACGGACGGACGGACGGACGGACGGACGGACGGACGGACGGACGGACGGACGGACAGACGGACATGGCTATATCGACTCAGTTTGTCGAGCTGATCAAGAATATATATACTTTATGGGGTCTGCCATGTCTCCTTCTGCCTGTTACATACATTTTCACAAAAACATTATACCCTGATTTCCCATTTTCAATGGGTTCAGGGTATAAAAATTATCTTTACTAAACCAATACATCATTCTATATACAGGTTGACATATATATATATTATATATATATATGGCTGTACAGATCTAAAAGGTCGAAATATTTGTGTTAAATTTGTCAATAGCATAAACCCTGTTTTTTTCTAAATAATATTTTTATTTAAATAATTTTATGAACAGAAAACAGTAAGAAAATGAAAAATGAAAAATTTAAATATTTAAATTAAATAAAGAATGTTTCAAGATCTAGATCAATGCAAATAGTTAAAAGTGTAGCTTATTGAAGGCACAAGTTTAATAGCCAATAAAGAATGTAAAGTTAAACAATCTTCTTTGGTTGCATACTCGAGCGGAGTTGTAAAATCTTTAGTTGTTATCTTAATGCTAAAATAAATGATGAGTTTCAGTTGGAATTTGGTTTTGACCTGCTTTTTTCGCTCACTGTAGTCATGGAAGAGCGCGTCGCTCGGGCGAAAAATAAAACAAGCCAAATGTAATTGTTTATTAAATAAATATGTTTGTATGTGTATATGTATAGATGATTGTATGTGTATATGTGCATGTGTGTGTGTTGGTATGCACCTCTTAAATTGTATCAAAATTTCATGAGTATTACAGCTCACACACACACACATAGAGACAGGCCGACTTTATAGGTATTATGCATGAAATTATGAGTACATTTTGCACGCAAGTGCAAATCAAACAACTTCCATATTCATTATGACGCTCAATAGCGATTTATTCATGTATGTATATATATATATCTCTCTTTTTTCGTGTCATGAGTCACAAATTTTCGGTCATAATCAAGAGAGTTGCAGAAGTCCATAGTTTGTGGAACAAATCAGCGCCGCAGATTCAGATAAAGCGCAGGGGGGAATACGCAATAAACCAACTCAAAGCGCTCGACAAGAACACAACGAGCAGATTAAAGAATTAAAACCACTCGACTGCATTGAGCAGAGAACCACTCACAGGCTGCAACTGAATCTGGAGCGTAAACATGCCACCAACAATGCGGCACGAGCAATGAGCATTGAGCAATGGGCCCATAAGAAAAAGAGGAACGACCTAAAATTGAGCTTTAAATGGGGACAAGACGCATGTAGATATATATATATATAAAAAAAAGAAGAAAAATAAAATAGATAGCATATATAAAACGGCATGGAACAGTTAGGTTTGTTAAGCCGACTATTGCATACGCTTGCGTACATCAAGATCATATATAAACTACTATATAATAATATTTATATTTATTTTTAGTTTTATTTAGTATCTGAAACTTATTGCTTTTATTATTATTATTAAAAATTAAATTTTAATATTTTTAAATAGTTTTTTTAACCATTAAACATTATTGATTTAATTACCAAAGTTGAATTGTGCTTAGTAATGCCCATTATTTTTGTTTTTACACATTCAATGACATGAGTAAAATACCCTAAGCCAGTGTCTAGAATAATAAAATGCTCGTAGCAGCGTCTGTCTTTATGCGGGGCCATTGACTGAGTCATAGTGGCAAGTCTTTGAAATTGGTGGCATTTGTTTGTTGATGCCGTTGGCACATGCAACTGCGGTGGGTGTAGCCTCCACCAATGATCATCGTGCTAATGATGATGATAATGACGATGATAATGATGATGTGAACCGTTGTGAACCGGTTGCTGCAGCAAACGTTCTATGTGGCCGCTGGTCAACATCTTTGCTTGAGTGATTCAAGTTTTTCCGTTTTCAGTTAACAAAAACCGGAATCGGTTTTGTAATTGGCCGACTAAAAAATCATGTGACTTTTTGCTCTAAACCTGCATATAGCAGGCCCATTACTCAGCTGCTATCGCGTCATACACCATTTAGAGATCATGCACTGCGCCTATAAATAGCAATATTTATGGATGGGTCAGCTCGAATTGCCAACAAAAGGGGCAAACTAATGGGACAATCTAATAATAATTACAAATCGAATCAATTGTGTGACTGACGTCAGTTGATTTTATTGTTATGGGGGCCAAGGCTATTTATATATAGGGTATTGAAATGCCACTTTTCTGCTCTTTATTACAGCGAGAATGACATGGACGCCCAGCTGATTGTGGAAATGGAGGGCAAGAAGACGCGCCTGCTGAAGCCACGCTTGCAGTCGATACGCGATGCGGGTCGCGAGGCCTTTCACGATTTCACCTTTGACTATTCATACTGGTCATTCGATGCCGAGGACTCACATTTCGCCACCCAGGAGCAGGTGTACAGCGATCTGGGCAACGATGTAGTTGATTGTGCCTACGAAGGTGAGTCTCCATTTGCATAATCGAATTGGCGAGAAAACAAACGCTGCGATGACATCAGAATTGCTGTGGGTCGCCAGGTCACAGGGAACCCATTAGCTGAGAGCTAATTGCTCTCAGCTCGGCTGTCAGCTGCGGGCCATGATTTTAACTGATTTGGTTTCTCATATTGGCAGCCAGACAGACGCACAAATTTGGCAGCTCATTTGCTGGCATTCGCTCAGCTTTGTTTACAATTTCTGGCTCGCTTTGTAGTTTGTTTTCGATTTTGCTAGGTTTCGTTGTGGTTAGCCCAATGGCGTGCGTGTATCTAAAAATAGTCGACTTGCTTTGCGCTTTGCCTCAGCAGACATGCAAATTTCCGGCTGACGTTGGAACCCATCATACCCTAGGTAGCTGCCCCGCTGCGACCGGCATTGGCACTGGCACTGGCACTGGCTCTGCCTTAGTGCTGATAGATTGTTGACATGAGTCGCACGTGCTGGGGTATCATTTCCATCAGTGCGTAATATTTTATGCGCTTTCACTCGACATTAACTGTAGCACCAGGCTAATTTCTTTTATTGCTAGCGAAAAACAAAAAACAAAAACAAAAGCCAAAAAATAAATAAATAAATAACTTTCGCCCACAACTGCACAAAATGCCAAACGAAATGGAACAGCTGTTTGCTGCATCTAGCTGATTTTGTTATTGTTATTGTTTGTTGCCTCCGTTGCTGCTGCTGCTGCTGCTGCTGCTGTTTCTGCTGCTGGCACGCTTTCAATATCAAATTACCCGTTCAAGATTGGCCAAGTGGGAATGACAAAAGTTGCATGAACACGAGTCAACCATGTGCTGCTAAAACGAAAAAAAAGTAGATAAACCTAAACGTAGATAACAAGTTGAGTAGACCGAAGCCTAGATACCCTTGCGAACAAATTGAAAGACTTTTGGATGCCAGAAGAGTTAATTTGGCTTAAATATTTCTTGTGACTATCAATATACCTCATAGCTATAGGGCATACTTACATATAAAATGTAGAGCAAATCTAATTACTCATAGCTGATATAAATATATAGGAAATAAAGTTTCATTTGGAAGAGAGAAAACCTTACGTATTACTGAATCAATTATGTGAGTTTGCCAGCTCTCAGAAATTTATAAATAATGCACAAGAGCTGAGTTTGCTGAATATAAGTTATAAATAATTAAATTATGTAAATAAATTGATATAAACATTTTTTTGATTCATTATGATGAGAACTGATGCTCCTTTCGAGCAAATCTATTTCAAATTGAAAATTCTTTTTTCAATCAAATATATATTATACTAGATAAATTTCTTTATACAGATGTTTAGTATATACATATATAGAATTAGTATACTTTCTATATATATATATATAATCAGCCAGATATATACGATTAAACATATCTGCAGACAAATGCATCATACTCCATGTAAGGGTAGGCAACCAAAGAAAGAAGGAAAAAAAACTGCAAGTGATGTCCATTTGGTTAGCGGGGTGCTGGGGCTTGACTTTGAGCAGTCGTTGCTGTGTGGCTGACTGGCTAACTGAGTCAGTGACTTGGCAGTGTAATTGTTTGGGCTGTTGTTGCGACACTTGTGCGGTCTATGAATACGAAGATGTTGTCGCACAGGCCCATTCAAGCAATCTCAGAGCTAGACAGCAGGGCAACAAGCTGTTGAAATGTTTTAATCGCGGCGCAGCACGCCCAGTGGGTGGGTCCAACTGTCGCCACAGACCGACCGACTGACACTTGAGCTGCAATTGCAGTAAAAGTGTTTTTCACCCATTCAAGTTAGCTCTTCCGTCTCCAGATGTGCAATGGTCAAGCGGACTGCCGTCTAGTATAAATATGCCCAAAGAGCAATTCACTAAAACCTGAGTCAGCGCTTTGCATTATATAATAATGATATGTATAATAATAATATGTATAATTCATATAAACCATAACATGTGGCTTATAAGTATTTCAGTTTGTTACCACAATAATTTGTTCTCTTAATTGCGTGGTATTAATTAATTTATTTTCAATGGCATAAATAGTTAATAAAATACATTCGCTTAGTAATACATTAAATCGGGAAATATTCATATTCAAATAACGTCTATATACATTTTTAGAATGGTAATAGATTGTTAGAAAAAGATATACAAATATCTGGCATTCAGAATCTACATTTATTTAAGGACAGTATAGATACTTTTCTATTTTTCATTCGCGCTCCATTTGCTCCTCTTTTGACGACAATATTGAATATGTATTGTTTATAGAGTATACTCGAAAAAGACTTGGCGTAATCGAAATGCCAGACATTAGTCACGGTCGGAGTGCTACCCATGTGTTAGCCAATGCTTGTCAAGTGGTGCAATTGCATGCAACAATTCGCGATGCAACAACGTTTCAGCTGCAGCCTCTTACCTTTTTTCAAATTGGTAATAGGAGTTGGCATTCACATGGTCTTTGTTTTACTTGACAGGTTACAATGCCTGCGTCTTTGCCTATGGCCAGACGGGATCGGGCAAGACGTTCACAATGATGGGCACACCAAACAATCCAGGTCTGATACCGCGCATTTGCGAGGAGCTGTTCGCGCGCATGCGCGTAGGCCAGGAGTCGGGCACGGGGTACCGCACACATGCCAGCTACCTGGAGATATATAATGAGCGGGTGAAGGATCTGCTGGCGGCACAGAGCACAGGTCATGCATTGCGCGTGCGTGAGCATCGCAGCTTGGGCCCCTACGTGGAGAATTTGTCGCAGCATGCGGTCTCCGACTTTGAAGAGATACAGGTGAGTGTTGGCACTTGATTTGCGTAACGCATCAGACTTAACCATGCTAATGATTTGCTCTTGTAGGAGTGCATTGCGCGCGGCAATGCCCATCGCACCACGGCCAGCACCAACATGAATGACACGAGCAGTCGCAGTCATGCCATCTTTACAATTACGTTTGTGCAGGCTGTCTTCATGAATGACATGCCAAGCGAGACCGTCTCCAAAATCCATTTGGTGGACTTGGCTGGCAGGTGAGCTAGTGCGTGGAGCATTGAGTTATGTGTTTAACAAATTATTGTTGTTGCAGTGAACGCGCCAATGCAACGGGTGCAACGGGACAGCGGCTAAAGGAGGGCGCCCACATCAATAAGTCGCTTGTTACGCTGGGCAGCGTCATTTCAGCATTAGCGGAACAAACCAGTGCTCATAATACTTCCATGTTAGCCACCACACCGAACGGCAGCACTAAGCGCGTGCTCTACATTCCCTATCGTGACTCCATACTCACATGGCTGCTGAAGGACAGCCTGGGCGGGAATAGCAAGACAATCATGATAGCAGCTTTGTCGCCGGCGGACTGCAATTATAGCGAGACGCTGAGCACACTGCGATACGCGAATCGCGCCAAGAACATCATCAATAAGCCCACGGTTAATGAGGATGCGAATGTTAAGCTAATACGTGAACTGCGCGAGGAGATCAACAAGCTCAAGTCCATGTTGACTGGCGATATTGTAAGTTTTGTTGATCAATACTTTGAATGCTTGAAATAACAGTTTTGTTGTTGCACAATTAGCACTCGTTGCAGCCCTCCCTCAAGGTGCTGGCCGATCTGCAAAAGAAGGAGGCGCAGGAGAAAGTCCTTACCGAAGAGTGGACCGAGAAATGGAAGGTGGCTCAGTCCATATTGCAGGAGCAAAAGAGTCTCGGTCTGCGCAAATCTGGCGTGGGCGTTGTCCTTGATTCGGAGATTCCGCATTTAATTGGCATACACAATGATGTCACCACTGGCGTCACACTGTACAGCCTGAAGGAGGGCGAAACTCGTATAGGCACTGAGGATGCAGAGTTGGCGCAGCACATTGAGCTGATTGGCGATGGCATACGACCGCAGCACTGCAGCATTATTCTCAAAGGGGGTGTGGCCACGCTGCATCCCTGTCCGCAGGCTCAGTGCTGGGTTAATGCGCATCTCATCGATGAACCCAAACAGATTTCACAGGGCGATATCATATTGCTCGGCCGCACCAACATTTTTCGCTTTAACAATCCCACCGAAGCAGAAAAATTGCGCAAAGACTTGAATCGCTCACAGCTGGATATGTCACGTCTGTCGCTGATAACATCGTCGCGAGAAAATTTGCTGACATGCAGTGCATATGTAGAAGATGATGCCATGACAGGCAGCACATCATCGCCTTATAAACGATCTGACCGCCAGTATTATCCACAGCGGCCCATGTCGCGGGACGATCCCGAGTTGCAGGATGAAAATCGCAAAATTCTGGATACCATTGAGAATGCACTAAAGCAGCTGAATGTGGTATGTGCTGAATAAGTAAATCTAGCTAACCATTTATTAACATTTTACTATGTGATGAACAGGAGCGCGTTCAGATGCATGACCAATACAAGACGAAGGTGCGAAAGCTTACGGAGGAACTCAAGCGTCTGGAGTTGGAAAAAATGGATGGCATGAAGATATTGAATTGTCGTGAACAAGAGCTGCTTGCCCGCAAGGATATGCTGCTGTGGGAAAAGAATAATGAAAAAGTTCAGGTAAGTTCTTCCGATTTAACTAAATGCATGTAAAGCTTTGATTCTTTTGTTTCGCATGTGCTTGGCCAGTTTGAATTATTATTTACGTTTTATTTTTATGCTTTTTTCGTTTGATTCATTTTCATTATAGATCGACATTGTGTGTAGACAAATTTCAGCGTTTCAAACGCAGCTCGACTCTAAGAAACGCGATTTCTCTGAGTATGTAGCGAAAGAATTGCAGGAGCTGCATGATTGTGGCAAACTTGACGAGGTTTGTTTATTTTTGTATTTGTACTTTCAACATTTGTAATATTTTATTTTGCTTAAGCACTTAGACAATTCAGAAGAATGTACATCCATTTAACTTTAATCTTTAATGGTCAATTACAGATGGGTGTTAAGATTGAGGACGGAACTCCGCTAAATGATGAGCTACTGCTGCATGTCTCCGATTCACTAGATTTGTTTGCAGCACAGTTCATCAAGGATACGGTGCGAAGAAATGTGAGTTCGAGTGTCTAATTTTTAAATGGTATTGTATTGACCTTGAAAGCGTTTCGCAGAATGAGGAGATACGCAGGCTGGACGAGCAAATCGCTGAGAAGGAACGCATACTCAACGCTAGCACAAGTAAAATAGCGAAGGTGGATGAGACCATGCTTGAAATACAGACGCAATTGGAGCGATTGCGGCAGGAGCGTGCCGAAAGCGAGAAGGAGACGCAGGCGATGAGGGCTAAGAAACAGAGCATGCAACTGCCGATGCCAAGTGCAAATGACATGGACGAAGTTTCGAAATCGGACACATATGAAACCTGTGATACCTTCCATACGGCTCATTCTGATTTCTCGCTATTGTCATCGCCTACTATTACAGAGGGTCAGCAGTCGCCGCTGAGCAATTGCTCGTGCGATAGAGACGACGACGCTGAAGATACGCGCAAAGATGATTTCTCAGGCAGCAGCGAGGATGCTTCACGCACATGCACTGCCGGCCCGAGCAGTGGCAGTGGCAGCACTTCAATTGCGCCCAGCTTGCAAGCCATTATGAGCGATAGTGGAGTTTGCCTTGATAGCCGCAATCAGGCGCTGCTCCAAAACGGATCTGGTGGCAATTACAGACACATCACGCGTACCAGCGATGATGAAACCGGCTCCTGTTCCTCCTGTGAGCTGGGCCGAAACTCTGAAATGACGCGCCCCTACTGTCCCCTTCATGTACAGCGCCGCAAAATTGCCGCTCAGAAGGCTCAAATTATGAAAAATCTCGAAACGGATGTAAACAAAGCGCAGCTGGACGAGCAGATTGCGGTATTGCAGGATCTTCAGCGAAGCTATATGCAGATGGAACAGGAAATGCTGCAAACGGTGCAGGACCTGGAATTACACGCGGACTGTTGTAGAGAGGAGCGTACTGGCATGGAAAGGCAATACGAGCTGGAAAGTTCTATAATGCGCTCTAGTGTGATGAGTCCAACCAGTATGGAGGAGTCTACCTCACAAATGTATTCGCCCAGTATGACGCGATCTTGCCCCTCCATGAGAGAATTTCGTATGTGTTTGTTGAAGTACCCAAAAATGACCAAAACTTAATTATTGGAATTTATTTTATGTGCACAGCTGAAGGCGAACACTTCATCACCATACCAAGTTTTGTGATGCGCGGAGCTGGTAAACAGACCCACTACGAATACGAGGTACGAATTGCTCTTCCCGATGGCAAATTAAACATTTTGCGTCGTTATAGTCGCTTCCGAGAGCTGCACTTGTGCATGAAGCACTGCTATGGTGCCAAGGTAAGTCATATGAGTTATGGCTATAAATTTTGTATTTTAACAACCATTGATATGTTTTGTACAGATCTCTGCACTGCCTTTTCCTCGCCGGGAACTTTTTGCGTCGAACAGTGAGCCGGTGGCGAAGCATCGTCGCCGCTTGCTAGAGCTGTATTTACGTCGTCTTTTTGTCGTTTGCTCGAAGATACCACAGTGTCCCATCTATGAGGGACCTGGGGGACCGGGCCTCACGCGTGCCTCCCTCGTTCAGCTGTCGTCTTTTTTCAAGAAGGGCCTGTTCGAGAACGGAAAGCATGGGACGGGATAATAGTTAACCTACTGCTGAATTATCTCCTGCCTACAGTGTGTCTATTTATTTATTTATATTATCTGCTTAGCTATATGAACGATAACTTGGGCCTGTTCTAATTAGCTAGACCGACTATAGGATGTAAATTGAATAATGTATCTACTAGTAACACCTTGTATGTTCTATGTATGTATAAAAGACCACCAGTGTCCTTCCACTTTGTTTTTACTTTTATATATGTAGCTACAAATATATACATACATAGTTACAAAAATATCCACAATCACTGTATGGAGCTTTACCTTAAACCAATTGTAAATGTAGCTACTAACGGCATTATTGTGTTGTATTTGAATACGTACATGGTTGAGATTTGTTGGTCAGATATTTTAAAATAGATAATTTTTGCTCTAGTTAAATATTCCTGTATGTCTTGTTTGTACGGTGAACTTCCATAAGTTATTCCAGTTATTCAATCTGTGATTATCTAATGAAAGTTATATTGCAAAATCTGAATCCAAACAAAAGTACGTAACTGAACATTTTACGACTATGTTAAAAGAGATATCCAATCAAAGCATATATTTATTAATTGTAAGCTAATTATAGAAATAAACAAACACTGATGGGTCACAGGTAGGCAGATGTTTAGCAGTAGGTGATAAGCAATATATAGTTCATAAGTAATCATAAGCTGACTGTCGCAATTATATTACACTAATTATGAGTACAATTTATCCCAACAACATTAAATGTTAGTTATAAAAAGATATACAATAAGCACTTTAGCCTAATGAGAATTGAATGTTAAAGTTGCTCGATTGCACTTGCGGAAACAATAATAGTTTAAATGTTTCAATAAAACAATTTAAATGTATTTAACAAAAATCGCATTTTGCCATGTCTGAAATGTTAGCATTGCAATAGAACTTTCATTTAGTTTTTTTGTATCAGATCTCGCTTAGCCCCGATCAAGTCTTGGAGCTTAAACTGTATCAGAATAACGCACTTTATCCGAATGAGAATTGAATGTTAAAGTTGCTTGATAATAGTTTAAGTGTTTAAATAAAACAATTTAATCTGTATTTTAAAAGAATCGCAATTGGCGCAATGTCTGAAATGTTAAGCTAAACGACTGTTAACACTGCAGCAGAGCTTTCAATGAGCTTTCGTTAAGCTTTTTTGTATCCGGTTTCGCTTTGCCTCGACCAAGTCTTGGAGCTTAACCTGTATCAGAATAACGCACTTTAGCCGAATGAGAATTGAATGTTAAAGTTGCTTGATAATAGTTTAAATGTTAAAATAAAACAATCTTAATCTGTATTTTAAAAGAATCGCAAATTGGCGCAATGTCTGAAATGCTAAGCTAAACGACTGTTAACACTGCAGCAGAGCTTTCATTGCGCTTTCGTTAAGCTTTTTTGTATCAGGTTTCTCTTTGCCTCGACCAAGTCTTGGAGCTTAAACTGTATCAGAATAACGCTATAAGTAACTATTGTGAGCACCATCTGCAAGGCGAATAATATTTGAATTCACTTTTAGGAATGTTACCAGTTTTTTTCTGACTGATTCAACTTACGCCACCAAAGTTTTTTAGATTTATATCAAAGAAATTGCTGCAAGTGAAGCGCAGCTTTAAATGTTCCATTTGCAGGGCATATTCTCGCAGAATATTGCCAAGCAAGGCCGGATTGCATTTGCCAAAGCCACAGCGAATATTGTGAAGAATACGATTAATGCTGAGATACTGTAAAGGAATATATGCATATAGTATATTATGGCATCTATTTGGTATCCATGACGTATAACTACTTACCGTATTGATGCAGTTTTGACTGAGCCAGCAGGGTATCAAGAGATTCATTAGCAGAACCATAACGTTGCCGAATCGCGCTACAATTAAAATAAACAGATTCGATGTAATCGTCTATTATTCTAAGCTAAGGTACTTACTATAACGGCAATAGGCACAATCGTTTGGATTTAGAGTCTGTATAAAGGCCCAATTGACGATGTGCAGCATGGCCACGCCATTGTTCACGAATATGAATAGCATTGGCAGAGTAAAGTATAGTTCTAGGTCGCCGACCAGCTTCCAAACACGCGCCACCAGCTGCTTATTGCGTTGGAGTGCAACACACAAGGAATGGAGCAGAACTCGCTCCTCGCAGGTGGTAAGCTCCTGTTGCAGGTGGATAAGCGTGTGGCGCAGACGCAACAGTAGCTCCTCCACCAAGACCACAAACAAGCCATATTCCACAATCTTCAATTGAAGCACCATCAAGATGAATTCGGTGAAAATCTTGTTGTACCAGTCCATAAAGTCGGTCAAGGAGGGCACTGAGACACAGGGAAACACAATTGATAGAAACACAAGCCACAGTCCAATCAATTTAGCCAAACGTTGGCGAAACTTGAAACTCTTTCCCAGCCCACCGAAAGACTGCGAGGCGGCACCTATGTCCAGCTCCAAAGTAGCTAGCTCCATATAAATGCTACCAAGTTTGCGAAAGTGCATCAGCATATTGCCATGAATGACAGCCAAGAGCAGCGGGTAGCAGAACTTTTGTATCTTGCCCTGGGCACTTGTGAAATCTTCGACCTCCAGAATTAGGATTTCAAAGTTAAGTATTGCTATATTTACGTAGGTCACATATATGCACAACAGCAGAACGCAGAAACAGTAGCAGCCAAAGCCGAACATCAATAGACGCCTCTCGCAACCACGCTGAACTCTCTCATAGAAGCTGGGCGGCGGCGTCAGCGTAAGCAGCGCGAGCAACTGCAGATAATGCCGCGCTGTGGTTAGCATATGACCCTCCATGGCAAATACCAACGGCAGTGCGCAATACACTGACCGAGCTATTCAACTGACGATTGCTCGGCTCTAATTAGTTGAATTCCACATACGCCATATTGGTCTATTTGAGCACTGCGATTAATTGCATTGATTAAACAGTTGAATATTTGCAAAGGCAAAAAAAAAAACAAGTTCAAGGTAATATAATATATATATCATTTTATATCTATATTAAAACTCCTCTTTTTTTTTAAATAGCTTTGAGTGCAAAAGTGCTGGAGTTACTAATTAATAAAAAAGCCTGTTTACTTCTAAATCAAATATGTAGGGGAGTAGGTTAACTTCTTACTTCATTGATTTTTTTGTATCATACAAGATTTCTACCAGTTCCCTGAGTTTTCGTATGACTGGCCTACGTAGGCAAGAATTGTAATCAGTAAGGTCTTGTTCCTCTCTGCGCCGCTCCTTCTCTATGTCTCTCGCCTTGCCCAATGGCATATATATATATATATATATATATATATATATATATATATATATATATATATATATATATATATATATATATATACATATATATGTACGTTGCCAGCAATTGTTCCAGTTTCTTGCTTCATTTTCCATTTCGTGAACATAATTGCACTTCTTGTGCACTGCAATGTGCAAACATTTAGCAGAATAGACACAGGCACAGAATCGTTGATTCGAATGTATGCAGCATGCATACGAACATGAGGCAGCCAAATCAAATGAAAGCACCCTTCGGACTCGGCTAGAGTCCTGGAGCAGCTTCTATCCGCTTGCTAATCCCAATGTTCGCTTGTCTGCTCGTTAGAATTTCACTTAGGCGACCGTCAACTCTGCAGGATCATGTGTCCTTTTTATACCCTGAGTCCGTTTTCAATGGGTAAAACGAGTTTATTTGCTTAGTGCAAATAAAATGTAACAGGCCAAAGGACACTTGTATAGTGAATGACCATTCGATAGTTTTTCCTGTTCGCAAAGTATCGCGTCAATCGATAATAATTGCTATTTAAGTGTAGTTCACACGTTTTTGTTGCGCCTGCAACTTAGGGTATATGTTATTCGGCTCCTTCCTTTTAGTTTCGAGTTACTTGTTAATTTTAAACTACTTCACTTTACTTTGTCCACTCATTGAGTCAGCCATGCAAGGCAGTGTGTGTGTGTGTGTGTGTGTGTGTGTGTGTGTGTGTGTGTGTGTGTGTGTGTGTGTGTGTGTGTGTGTGTGTGTGTGTGTTATTTCTTTTTCAAGTCGTCTATTTTTCAGCTTGATTAAGCACTTTGTGTAAGTGGAGCACATGCTAATATCCCTTGTACATATCTCAACTGGCCAATGGCATTTTTAATTTACTCGGCTCGGAATATCTAAGTGTAAAAGTGAAGAGTCTTTGTGCTAAAGTGTCTGATTTTCCCATTGACATTTTTTTTAAATACAAATACAAATGAGCTTTAGTTGTTGGTTTGCCTATTCAAGCAGCAAACAATAATTGAAATACAATAAAATTAAATTATTTTCAACAAAGCCACAGGAAACGGAAGTACTCACCAATACACATACACACACACACACACACACACACACGCATGCACTCACATACTGTCACAAAAAGCAATCTCTTCACAGTTTGCCCAGATAGTTTTTACATTGCCTTTTATTGCGCTTATTATAAATACTCTTGGGTATTGTTTAAATTGCTTTCCGTTAAAAAAGACTGCCCATATATTTTATTTGCGAAGGTAAATAAATTGGCATAAAGGCATGTAAGCTGACTTCTGCATGTGCATGTGCATGTGTGCGCGTGTATGTGTGTGTGTGCTTGTGTCTCTGTGATGTCTGTGTGTAATAAACAAATACATTTTTATTATTTATGTATTCATGGCCATTAAACGGATATCCGTGGCCATTGCGCGTTAAATTGCAATGGACCCCACACCGTCGTCTCCCCAGAGAGGAACGCCACGCGCCATGTGCATATGTATTATATTTCTGTAAATAAACATATATATATAGATATATATAGTTAACTTTAATGTGCGCATCTGTGCTTACATACATACAGCTCTCACGTTTTATTGAATTAACGCATAAATTAACAAAAATTATGCAGCGTTTAATTTTCACCCGAAAATTCACTTTAGGACCCGGCCAATTCTATTAATTAATAATTGTTATTTAAAACAAAAATACTAATAAAAAAGAATCAGTAAATATCTTAAAAAACATATTTTTATTAGAAACAAATTAAAAATAAAAACTAAACAAATTTTAAAAAAATAAAAAACTAAACAAATTTTAAAAAACTTTCTAAAAAAAAACCTTTTTTCTGGAAAAACTGTATTCAGATTTGAAATATTTTACAACCATTTCAACTAAATTTCATGCTTTTTCATAAATTATAGTTTTATTCAAATTGTGGTAAAACTCTATTATCAAAGTTTGTTTGTTAAATCTTTCGAATTGCAACTCTCCTCTCTCTCAGTCTCTGTCTTTCTGTTACCTAAGGCAACGTTAGTTATATGAAACACATTTTTATGGGATAAGTTTTTAATCATACGAAACAAAGTTAATTTGTTCTAGTTCGAATTGCTTGACCGAGTGATGCGCTCACAGATACAAACAGAGAGACGGACTGACAGACAGAAAATATTAACTCGTTTGTTGATGCCAATCAAGAAAACAAGAATATTTTTTAAGGTCGGACTCGTTTCTCTTTGCCTGCTATATATTTTTAAAGCCTGAACCCATTGAAAATGGGGAGGCAGAAGGGGGCGTGGCAGACCCCATAAATATTCTTGATCAGGGAGACGGCCTGAGTCGATTTAGCCCTGTCCGTCTGTCTATCTGTCTGTCCGTCTGTCCGTATGTATGAAAGCGTCGATCTCAGAACATATAAGAGCTAGAGACTTGTAGTTTCTTTTAAGAAATCGATAACTTTACCCCTTTTTTTGTTATCGATTAAATCCCTTATCTGATATCAAGTTATTAAATTATATCTCTTACTTCTTTTGAGCTAGAGTCTCCGAATTTTGTATTTAGATTCATTTAAATTTTATACAACTTTGAGTTTTGTTATATTTTGAATACCAGCTAAAAATTGAATTTTACAAGTTTTCATTTTTTCTGCGTTAATAAATACAAAACTGAGTATACTTAAAAACGCAGATCGGATGGGGTTCAGGGGATCTCCTAGTGGAGCACCACCGACTAGAGTTTTCTTACTTGTTTTTCCTTAAATTACTATTCAAGTGTAGGTTAAAAATATATATATATATGTATATATTTATCATGAAAAAACTCACTTTGTATGTATATTGCTTTTAATTTGTATTTCAAGTGTTTCAGTTTCATTAGAATTGTATGAAAACAAAAAACTTTTATTATTGTTTTTCAATTAGGAAATTGCATATTAATTTTATTATTAAATGTACTTGCGGAAAGCCTTCACCCTAACTGCCAGCAGGCCGGCTTTCGTTACAGCATTGCCCCTAGCCGAGGAAGAGAAGCCACAGAAATAGTAATTGCCTGATGTGTATAATACACTCGTATATGTGAATGGCTTTCTCATACATATCGCTAGTGCTTCTAGACAATATATATATATATACGTACTCGTACATACATATGTGCATTTATATTGGTCCAACTTTTGCCAAGAGCGGTTGGGGTAATGTTTAGGTTTGCTCGGCTCTAGTTCTCATATATTAATTCTAATTAAATTTGTTATTCAAAACGAAAATGCGGCACGTCCACGTCAGCCATTTTGCAAGTGTTAACCTTTTGGCAGTCGGCGCTAAGCTCTCGCAAATGGACCAACATTGACGGCGACAATTCGCACGAAGCGGCCCGAGAACAACCTTGACATTTTGTTCTTTTTTTGCCCGTTTTCATTACACTAATGAAGTCATGTGCGCCGACTGTGTTGACAGCAACTGTGGCAGCTCGTGTGTGTGTGTGTGTGCGCGTGTGTGTCTTGTCCAGGTCCAGGCAAACGACTATTGCCAGACATATAAAAGGTGCATGACGGGCGCTGGCAGCGACGCCTCATTAAACCATTTTATTATGCCCAACGCCATGGGGCGGACTTAACTTTGTCAAAGATTCCCAAGCACACACACACACATATACACACCACGCCCACACAAATCCGCATAAGTGTAAACTGAACACATGCCGCCTACATCGTTTGGATGGAGCTCACATTTAACGCTTTAAATTCGAGCGCATCTCGAAGTGGAAGTCAAGTTGCTGGAATGCCAGCTAAATTGTAAGACGACAGAAATATTTCAACAGGAATTTACGATGCGCGCACACTAAATGCTCATTTAGTTTGCACTTTTATTTAGAAACTTGGTTTGCACGTCTGCCAAATTGTCTGCGGTAGCGAAAAACCAGCCACAGCCGCCAACCAGCGGCAACCGCCTGCACCAGCAACAACAACGACAACAAAAGCAACAGCCGCAAGTAGAACAACAACGTTGTTTGGGCAAAGTGCAATAATAATGAAGGGAAAGGCGTAAATTTTGCTTTGGCTGCAGCCTGCCAAGCGAGAAAAACTGGCTGCTAACAGACGGAGAGAGTGTCTGTGTATGTGTGTGTGTGTGGGAGAGAGAGAGAGAGTGCGAGAGAGGTAAACTGTGGCTCCTGCCAGGTGAGCCATGTTGTCAGCGGAAGGCAGCAACAAATTTTCGTTGCGAAAGCTTTTAGTAAATTTATGGCAAGAAATTTCCCCAGCTCGAACTGCAACTGCAGCTGGAATGCCTGCCTCGCCTGACACTGGCCGTTTGTTTATGTCTTAGCTTAGGAAGTGGTCGTGGCATGCGCTATGCATTTTGCACCTTTTGAAAATTTTGAACACCTAATGCACTCGTGCTCATCCAATTGTGTATGAGCTCCCAAACCGATACACAACTGCCTAACTGATTGCCAAACTGTTGAAAGGTTTCATAACGTGCGCGCTATTAATTTGTGAAATATTTACGAGCGCATCCTTCACTCAGGAGTCGAAGATGGCGCGTATGGGTAGACAATAGACATTTGTTGTTGGGGCTTCACTTGCGCCGGCAGCATCAATTACATGGATATTTTCTTCTCAAATTTCCACAGAACCTTCATGAATGCCGTCAAGTTGAACGGGAAAGTTGCAGCCGTCACCGCTTCGCTGTTACACAATACGACGACTTCTGTTTCGTGTCTTATTTTTCCCTCTTCAAATAAAGTTGATTAAAGTTTATTCAAAAACAAATTTAACTTTTAAGTCATCAGGAACAATGGCAGCAGAGCACCGCACTACAGCCAGCAGCAGGTAGACATGCTTAACAATTTCAGGACATCACCACCATATGTGAAAATCCTTGACTGCCTTAGCCAACGAGCTAAAACACCCACGACTCACAGCGGGAGATACCGTTGTATAATTGTTTTACTGCATAAGTCGACTTTGCAGCTCCATATGCTTGGCGACACATAAGACTCTATTCGAGACGGGTTCCATAGAAATTAATCAAACAAAATATATATACATTTTAATGAAAGGAAATCTTAGAACAAGATGAAAATGTAATTAGGTTTTGAGGAAATTATGCTTATATGATATAATTGGATTCAATTGATTACTGTATGCAGCTAGTCCGTATGGAGACAGGCTATCAGACTTCCGAGAGTTCACTTTTAAAGGGTATCTTTTGTTCGCTAAGTATTTTTATACACTGCTACAGTTCCTTATATCCATATCTTTTATTCCATCCAGAAATATTATTAGAAACAGGCAGGGATATGTAAGAGATGGTAGACAGTTGGCAGGTGTTTGGGGGAAAAGGGACAATTGAAGCTGCATCCACATTCGCGCTGTCTGCCATTGTTTAAGTTGCAGTTCGGCTGTCGGCCTGCACTTTACCGCAGTGTCAGGCAATGTCGTCGACTGTATTTGCATTCAACTTAATTGCGTTTTAAGTAGATTTGCGGTGACATGTGCACACATACAACATATGTGGGTACATATTTGCTTATACGCCTGTGTATGCACATATTGTTCTCGGGCGCAGATGGCGACACATACGTAGAACACTTCTAGCATGTTGTCCCTGAAAGTTTCCATCCTTACAGGCAACGACAACTACGCGAACAATCAGCATTGCCCATGGCACAGACTTGACGTGGATGTGTAAAAATGAATGCTGATTCCAGCCTTGTAGCTTGATAACAATAGAAGCAAACTTTAACTTTAATTAGTGGTTTTACTCATAATGTCATTTGGAAAGCCTTGAAAAGTCAAAACTCTTAAAACAAATTGTATGTCCAAGGATTATATTTAATTACAATTCTAATTTAATTAAAACTTACATGACTTTTTACTTTAAGGGATCAAAAGTGTGAATAAATTAGAAGTCTTAAAGACAAAGGGCAAACATAAATCTATAAATCCCGAAGAAACATGTACGTATATACGATTGTTTGCGGGTGTGGCATGATGCAAATTCCCTAGAAATCATTTCAAGGGAAATCTGCGACATTTGCGGTCTGCTTGGCAGCCACGCGCTGGGTTGAGGTGGGCTGGGCATGAGCTGAGCAGCTTTCTGTCTTTTACTTTTCTACACGTGTCAAACTAATTTCGCATTTTGTTACCTTTTACACTTTGCCGCATTTGTGCCAGCATCGTCTCGCTTCCCTTTTAGCCCAACACTAGAGGCGCCGAACGACGCCGGAGGCTCATTGAAATTCATAAAATATTTGCACAGCGAAATGGGCTACGTAGAGTACTGGCTGCAGGCGGTGTATTATGTGTCAAGCACGTTTGAATTTAAATTCAAATATTTATCATAGAAGGCAAACAAATAAGCAGAAATATGGTAAATAGCAATAAGCAGCAGACCCAATGGAAACACCGACAGTAACACTGCAAATGAAGATGGACGATGGAATGGGCAGCAGATGCTTAGTTAAGTCTACACATGGCTTCATGTGTGCCTACACACACTCGGAGCAAGTGCATAAATCTGCGACAGGCCAACTGTAGCCAGGTCTTTCTCTGTTTTCAATAACACAAAGACGAAGAATGAAATTACTATGGATACGACTTCTTTCGGTCAATTGTGGTATTTGTCTTTCTAGCAGAGTCTCATGAAAATGACAGCTTCAGACAGAGCTGACAATGAAGAGCTGATAACTGGCAACTGCCAACACGGCAAATCCTGTCAGCGCAAATTGCTGTACTTGCTCTGCATAATAAGTGAATAAGTGAGCCACATGTCCGACAGACCATACGCAGCTCAGAGCCAAGCTTCACATGCAGTGTCTCTTGAAGTATTATTTAATATGTTTTATGTCTATTAGTTAAATCTTTTTATTAAATAATTGTCTATATGTGTATAAGGTAATGTTTGTTGAATATGTATTTTTGCTCTATTGCGATTGAATTTTGATTTGCTCGTCGATTTACTCAAATTCAAGTAACTCTTGTAAGTGATTTAAGCTTCGATTGAAATTACTACAATAACACTTTGTTCTGAGAATTGAATCATTTCGAGCTCTCACTGAATTCACTTGAAATTTGCTTCTCTCCTGCCTGCTCCTTCTCAAATTATTTCTTTTCTTTTTCACTGGCGTAATATGGCCAGTGAATAAATATGTTTTTTTGTATGCATTTTTGTGTAAAATAAATGGATTTATAAGTCTGCATATATGTAAGGCATTTCAATCCTGAGCACAGTTTATCACCTACGGGTTAATAAACACATAAAATATAATAATGTGCTTACATACAATGGCGTTCCTCTGTCTGCCCTGTCAATGCTTCTATTAAGATTTGTGGCAAAAGTATGGCATAGTTATGTACGCTCTCTTGATATTCAGAGTTTATCGTTCGTCTGACTGTGGGTGTAAACGTACATTTGAGAGTCGCTTTTTTCTGAATTCACGCGGCTGAAAAAAAAATATATATATGTATGTACGCTTTGTCTGGCTGCTTGAATTTGCGCCACATTAGACCGGCCTAATTGCGGCGTCAGCCACCCAAGAGAAAGACAAACAAAACCAAGTCGAAATGCGTCGACTCAAGTCTGTTGCTGTTGTTGTTGTCGTTGTCTATATGGACCAATATAAAAATGGTCTTATTTTTTATTATTCCACTGACCTTGCCAACTGGCAGCAGAGATAATAAAGCGCCTTCTCGAATATCAAGTGAATTAAAGTTGATTTCCAACGAGTGACAACTTTTCACATGCGAAACTTGCGCAGTTAGCCCGTCGCTTAACCTTGCCAATTAGTTTGAAATATAGAGCTAAGCAAGCTTCTATTTGAAATATATCGCAAGGAACAACGAAATTGCCAATAAATAGCTAAAGAAGGAATATTTTTAGCCCTGACCTCCCCCTTTCCCAAATACTCCACGACCCCACAACAATATCGGGACGGCGCGCCGTGTCTTTGACTTGGGCAACGCCTCGACGTTGGCTGCCTGTGGCCAGCGAAGATAAATGATGTTATCGAAGTTTGTAGCAAATGCTGAGATGTTATATACATATAGTATATATGTATTGTATAAGTATATCTGTATGTGTGTGTATGTTCTGTCATTGTTACCACCTGACTTTTTGCAATTGTCTGTCCCAATTTGAACTGGCGTGACTTTCGAGTCGTTTTTCACGTCGCTTTCCCTCATCATAATTATGTGTTTGAAAAAAATGCAATTAATTTTTATTGTGGATTAAGGTGCCATGTTTGCATTGCTCTCCAAATGCCGCACATATATCACATCCCAACCTCGCCCCTAGGCATTTTTGCAAGTCAACAGACACACACACACACGTCCGCTGCGTCACATGAAATTTATCGAGCCAGACTAGGACATATATCAGGCGCATTTGTCAGCCCGCCTTTCGTTTTTTGGACTGGATCTGAATCTGCCAATGACTCCAATTGAACTTTCTGATTATTGATTTCCAGCACATCAGTGTGTATGTATGTGTGTGTGTGTGTGTGTGTGTGTGTGTCTGTGCGGTGCTATTGTAATTTTGGCAATTTAAATGTCATTAAAAACAATCTAGGAAAAAGTCGCAAACGATGTGCGAAAGATGTGGAAGTGGGAATGTTCAAGTATTTATGCAATTTGTGGCAGCTGCTTGAACAATCATGGCAACAACAATAATGCTAACAGCAAACATACATAAATGCGACAACGATATGTGCGCCACAACAAAAAGCTCTGGAGTTTTCAATTAAATTGCAAAATCAATTTTCACCAAAATTACCATATTTACATTTTCGCATTACGCATTTGCATATTTGTAATACCAACCGGCTGGGGCCGTGGAGTGCTACATAGGTCAACAGGTGCAAGAAGGTAAATTGCTGCAAATTAAAATCAGATAAGATATAATGACTTACACAAAGCACTCGCATATTCCAACATGCACGTTCCACGTGTCATATAAGCAGCTGTGTCAAAGATCTGTGGCTCATATTCAGTCAGGAGCAGGCGAATTGGCTATACAAGGCGAAGCCACAAAAGCCAGTTGGGGCAGCCACTCTCTTTGAACTGCAAACACCAAAGTGAGACCCAAAGTCAGCATGTTGGCATTTCAGTAGGCACGTGCAGCACACTTACAAGCTCAAGGATACAGACACACAGACACAGACACACACAGGTATAAGTATGAGTGCGAGTGCGAGTATGTAGAATACTTGTGCCAAATATGCCGATAATTACATTTGGAAAAATTGTTTCCTTTACTGCGCGATGAATGGGAGTGGGACAGCAAGTGCGAGGGCAGTTATGAAAATAGCTCAAATAAGTTGCACAGCTTGTTTCCATATCAATTTTGATTTGAAGCTGAGCCAAAGTACATTTCTGTGCTCTGTGTTCTTAAAATTTGTACAACAGACAAAAATCTGCATCGGATATGTATCTAAATATAGATGAAAAGTCAAGAAAGTATTGATTTGAGTGAAATATAAGGTACAAGTTTACAAAACGTATTTTACATTTAAAATTATACTATTTAGGCTTCAACAGGAATTAACTCATAATTAAGTGTATTATAAATAACCATTCTAATTTTTTTTTGCTGTCGATTGTAATTTTTGTAACGTCCCTAGATATTACGTAGGCTATAGCAGCAAGCGTATGTGCGCGTTAATTTATTTATACATATTTGGCACGGCCTAGGGAAAGTGAAATTGCCAGCTCCACGGCTAATGCAAATACACATGTGTGGCTACGTTTTGGTATACAAATTACAAAATTATACAAATCAACGCCACACAATTGCTTCAATTTAACCAAGGGCCACAACCTGAGCGAACTGCCGAGCCAACCAACCCCTGCCATGCCAGCTGTTTGCTGTACTTTAAGTGGCCCAGTATTGGCACAAAGGATAATACAGATCCTGCTGTTGCTGTTGATGATTGCGTTGTGGCTGGCAGAGATTAGAGACGCGGCAGTGGCGCAATCAAAGACAAAGCGCTCTCGACATCTGCACAAATTATGAGCCCAATTGCAGACAGGCGGGCCTGATTTGACATTGACTGTGCTAAACTGAAGGGGCTTGCTTCGAGGAGTGGTTTAAGTAAGGGGCTAAGCAGTAGTAGCGTGGCAATTAAGTCATTACCTCAAATAACTGGAGGCGTTGAGCTTCATCGTCTCCATAGGTGTTTTATAAGTGTGCAAACAGAAAGTCTCACTGGTTGCATGAAGCCAACATCACATGTATGTGAGTATGTGTGTGCGTGTTTGTTTGCTTGTCTCTTGCTTTGAGCTGCAATAAAGACATGCAAATTTATGTACAACGTCTATGTGTTTGTGCTTCACAGTCATCCCAGCTTTGGTTCCGGCTCCGGGCTCGAGCTCCAACCACAACAACCAGCGCCTGCCCATGTTTTTGATAAGCAATTTCGTCACTCTTTGTGGTTGTTTGCCTGTGTGTTGGTACTTGTGTGTGTATGTGTGTATGTGTGTACGTAAATTTAAGTGAGTTTTGCTTTTGGTGTAATGAAATTAACAAATAATACCTCTCAGGGGCTGATTCCAACTTGTTGGCGTCACTTTGATGGCAATTTGAATGGGCTAAATGGCATTTAAAGCGATTACAACACTCTCTTATCAGTGCATCCAGGCAGCGCAGATGAAAGGCAATGCATCACTTGAGACCACAATAATTGTACAGCATTTGCCAAACAAAAACCGCAAGAAGGAACAGCTATCTCCTTTCACGCCGAAGATTATATACACTTGTAGGAATGTAGGTTCAGACGTATTATTATACAGAAGCCTTATTTCCGACTGATTGAGCTTCTGGTTAGGAGGGCAAAGAATACATCCACATTTACAGTACAGTTCTTCAATGAACCTTGCTTCATCTGGGCTTTGAGCAACAAATGAAGGTCACTATTTTTCAGAAACAGATACAGCAACAACCAGATGAGGTAAATTAAGTGAATCTCACTATTAACTAAATGGGAGCGACAGGTTACATTTGTTACAATACTAAGTACTCGTTATTGGAAAATTTAATTACTTTTTTCCCCTAAACATTTATTAGCAGAAAACTTTAGGCCAACATAATTTGATTCAATTTTATGAAATATTTCTATTATCTGTCATACATTCTCTGACTCCTTAATAAGCAATAATAGAACATTTTTGTTTAATATTTTTAGATAATACGATTTAATATTATTTTAGGTAAATTGTTATAAAAAAACATTTTATATTTTAACTTTTTTTTCTTAAATCAAGAGGTTATATCTCGTTTTTTAATAGTGTTTATGCAAAATTTGTAATTATCATTGAACTTAAATTTTTTTTTTTTTGCTGTTCAATTATACTCTTACTAATTGCTAACATTAAAATAATTAAATTAATAATAGACCAATGATGGCATTTTGTAAAATATTAAAAAGAAAGTTTTTTAATTAAAATTGTGCCGCTAAGCGCATCCACAGTCAGGAAGCCTGAGGCTTTGAATGTCAAACATTTAAGCGATTATAATCAACTGGGGCAACATTTCTAAGAAATGCCAAAGCTGTATCTAATTTTGAACGTGAAACCATTTATAGGTTTGATATTATTCAAATTATGCAGCTGATATTCAAGCAAATTTGCATCTTTAAGCTCTACTTGGCGATTCAGAGTTGAGCAAGAACATTTCTTTATACGCCTTCAGCTTCAGCTGCAGATATTGCTTGTTATTGAACTGTTCAATATATTCGAAATTATGTGGACATGTTTTATAAATAAATTATTTCCAGGTATTTAATCTGCTATCGTCTGGTCTTGTGTATCAGAATGGAAATTGTGGACGGCTTAAGTAAATTCATTAGTTGCGTTGAATTTTTGATGTATTTCTCAATTAAAGTAATGGCAATTAGTCAGTTGATATCTCAGTAAATTGAATTGATATTCGAATATCATTAAGGAAATCTTTTTGATTTAACAAGCTTAGCTTTCAATGAACAAATGAGTGAGACTTTCTATATATATCTCATCAATTTCAATTAGCCAATTAGCTATTGATTTTTAAACCGACAAACCAAAAAAAGGAAAACGAAAAGCTCCTCAGTCATGGGTTATGTGCCAGTCAAGCTGCACCATTCGGCACTGCGCATCATACAGTTGCTGATGTGCTCAATATTTATAGTGCCGCCACGCCCTTATCATCAACTGAGGCTGCTCTATACTGGAATTATGATAGTCTATCTGTGTCTGATCTTTCGATGGCGTATCGCCTTTAACTACGAAGTAAATTACGATCGACTGCATGATCCGTTGTCGGTAGTCCTTGACTTACTTAATTTTGTGGCACTGGTTGTCAGCCATTTTGTAGTATCCTTGGAATTGATTTGGCAGAACCGCAGCAATCAAATTGAGAAACAATTTTTGCACATACAACATGTTCTCCGTGAGAAAATTGGCCATAAACTCAATACTCGACGCAATCGATTAAATACGAACATAGTGTTTAAATTATTATTGTTGCGTGTATTGATGCTATTGGGTACAACAGTCTACAACAATTTGAATTCCAATACCTCGTTACTGCTCATCTGGAACTTCTATTCACAATTGGTGCTCATATTGCGTTGCAGCGAGTTCACATTGCATTCAGCTTTTGTACTGACTACTTATCAGGAGATGCATGATGCTGCCTCAAGTGTTATTTCACAGCTAGAGAGTACGCGCTACGAAGGCTGGTCTCTGCACCGTCTGCCCCTAAAACACATCGCCAGTCTGCAGCAACTCCATCTGCTGCTCTGGAAGATACAACGTGATGTCGAGAGAAACTTTGAGCGCAGTCTCGTGGTGCTAATGCTTAAATACTTTATAGATACTTCAGTTCTTCCATACTGGGCGTATGTGAACAAAATATATACGAGCAATGTTCCAATGCAGATCTGTAGGTAAATGTGTTTATAAGGCATCAGGACAAAGCTTTCAATTGTGTATTCAGGGTGTCTTACGGAGGAGCTTGGCATACTGATGGAGATTTGTGTGCCGTGTTGGTTCTGGACCCGTTGCGATCAGCTGCAGCAAAAGTTTCGAGCTGTTTTTCATGGCGTATCGGTAGATCGTCGCAACGAGCATCTAAATACTACTTTGCTTAGAATTTCGGCGCAACTTGGACAGGAATCTTGTCAGTTTAGAGTTGGCGGATTGGTTACGATCAATAATGATATGTTGGGCAAAGTAAGATATCAATTAATATTTAATATCTGGTTTTTAAAAGAGTTTTATTTTGCAGTTTCTATTCGGAGTGCTGAGTTATACTTTGATTTGCATACAGTTTTGGATAACATACACCGTAAAGATGAGAGGAGAAACAGAAGCTGAAAAAGGTAGCATTGATCAGGCTCAAATAAATAAAACTACAGTTTGAGTGCAATCATTAAGAATCATAAAGGCTTAAAATCATTAGTGTTTAAATTAGATTTTTTAGATAGATGCTTCTTAATATTGACTCTGCATAAATTACAGATTTTAGTTACATATTATAAATTGATTGATTGCAATTGGAAGAACTGATCACTGAACGCTGATATATGTTGAGCTCCGATGAGTGAGCTACAGTGATTTATGTTGAGCTGACTGTCGCTCCTATGACCGACGCCTTTTGTTTAAAATTCTTATCTAACAGCAGCACTCTTTTTACAAATAAACATCATTTTACTTAAAAATAACTTTTATCCATTGCCATGATTTCTCACGGTGTGTAATTTGGAGCAGAGGGCACAAGTGGTTTGCTTATGTCCCTATCATCGTTAGGTTTGGCATTGGGGATGGTCGTAAATTCCTCAATGCTCAACTTGAAGGCGTCAGGAGGTGGCTGCCAATACCATGTTCATGCTTGAACAGCAATAATGCTTTACTCATCTGTCCGTGTGAACACCTGACTACAATCTTTTAATATATAGTCTATATATACATTCATTATTTCGTACAAGTTGCATACATTTTGGTCTCCTCGTTTATTCGTAAAATTTTTGTCCACGCAAATAATATTTGACCTCTTATAAATTGTAATTTTGTTTCGAAACGTCATGCAATTCGTAATGCAAAGCGGAATTGTTTTCGCTTAGTCAAATGAGCAAAAACAGAGCATAATTTCAGCCGTTGATAAATATTTTTCAACACATGATATTCCCCAACAATGTCTTTCATCATTTAAAAAGTTTGAACAACTCAGAAGACAAAAAAAAAAGGAGGAAACATCAAGCAAATAAACTTTTTAAGGCTTAATTTGTGTTCATTTAATTTTACGTTTTTGCATAATTTTCCTTTTCAAATATGTAAAACCACATAAGTAAAACCTACAAATGAATGTACATATAATTATTTTGAATAAAGTTAAATATCTAAACATCATCTAAATATAAAATCTTTGTAAATTAAACTCTTTGTTTTGGGCTTTGTTTAATGAAAATCGTGAAAATTCGAATCATTGGGACTTCACTGTATGTGTCTATAATATAAAGTCAGTTAGAGGGAACAAGGTTGTTTACTGAAGGAGAGTCCGCATATTACTATCAACAGCTTAAGCAAATTAACCATGCCCGTGTTTCTGTAAATACTATTTCAGTTTTTAAGCTAAAAAGCTGAAATCTAGTGTAATTTTGTTCCTTCTGTTGCAAACAAATTAGCTCTCACCGATGCCAAAATCCAACAGAGAATATAATTTTTACATAATTCACTTATTATTTCCTGGAATATTTCTCTTAGCATATAAGTATGTATATGCATATCAATATAAATGTAAGCAAGACCAACAAGAAAACGTGTGTATGTATATATAGTGAACTGTGGAAGGACATTTGAGCGCATTAGCTTTCAATTAGCCAATTAGTCATTGATTGTGAATCTACGTGAATATGGAATACTACGATAGTGGCTTTTAGTCCTTCAAGTGACTTTTAGTCATGTGGCATGTACCTGGCGAATTACACGAAGCTTCCTTGCGCTTCATAAGCCGCTTGAAGCGCTGGCTGTTGCTGCTGCCGCCCCATCCACTTCTGCAGCTTAAGCTGCTCTACACAGCCAGTTTGCTGATTTACCTGGCCTTCATACTGAATTGGCGATTTAGCTTTAACTACGGAGTTGTCTACAATCGAAACGATAATTTTTCGTTTGTGATCGACTTACTGAATTTTGTAACTTTGACAATCGCCCACCTGGTAGTCGCAATGGACGTAATCTGGAAAGATAGCGGTGATCAGATCGAGCAGCAGCTGGAACGAATGCGCTACGTGCTCCGAGTACAATTTGGCCAGAAGGTGAACATGCTGCGTCTGTGTCGCTATTGCAAGACCATCAACTGGATATTGATAATATGCTGCCTAATGCTCTTGCTAATGACTATATATAACAATCTGGTCACAAACATGTCGCGTTTGCTTATCTACGCCATCTACTCCGAAGTTGTACTGATGTTGCGCCTCAGCGAGTTTTCTCTGTTTGCAGTACTGATCTTGGTCTTCTACATGGAGCTTGCTGAGGTCAGTTGCAGGCTGATCTTAGAGTTGGACAAGACACGTTATGAGGTGTGGTCTCTGCGTCGTCTGTCGCTGGAGCGTTTATACGTGCTGCAGCATCTGCACGGGCTGCTGTGGAACACAGTCCGCCTCATTGAACGCAACTTTGCACTGAGTCTGATAATTGTGCTGCTAAAATATTTTGTGGACATCTCCGTTTTGCCCTATTGGATGTTTGTCAATAACTACAACCATGTGGATATGGCTACTACATACTGTGGGTAGCATTGTTAAACGATCTGCTGATCTTTACTCATTTCTGTTTGCAGATTGTGTAACTGAGGAGTCTTGTAAGCTACTGTTCACATTCCTTCCCAGCTTCATCTGCACGAGATGCGATCTGGTGCAGCGTAAGTTGCGATCTACTTTGCATGCGTTATCTACAGATCGTCAGAATGCGCAGCTAAATACCGCTCTATATCGCATCTCAGCTCAACTGGGTCAGGAGAGTTTCAGATTCAGTGCTGGTGGTTTAATGGTAATCAATAATGAGTCTCTGGGCAAGGTGAGTGTATCGATTTAAAAAATCAATTTCAAGACAGCTTTTGGCATATCCGTTTGTATTACAGTTTATCTTTGGCATGATTGGCTACATAATCATTTGCATACAATTTCGCTTGGCACTAATTGACAACAGCCCAGAGGAAGCCGTTCAGAATTTTGTTACTGTTGCCCAGCGCCGCTAAATCAAATTTCTTTGAATTGCGGATCTCTTGTGTTTTCCAAGAAAAACGCTGAATTCACTTGGTTGCGAAGCATATATTACATATATAAATAGATTTAATTAATTTAATTCTTTTTCAATATCAGACATTGGAATTGGATTGATTACTTTTTCTCTGTAATAAACTGACAGCCGGCCAACTAATTGGTTATGATTACATAAATAAATACATAAAAACTCAGTAAATATTTCTTGAGCTTCCACAATATTTGATTCCAAATTCAAGCAACAAATAAGTACGGGCCATTCGGATCACATTCTGGTGCTTTAATATGGAAAATAATTCACATGCCAAATTAATTAATTTTTAAAACTTTTGCATAACTCACTGTGCTTGGCATTTTGAGTATCCAAGTGTTACGCATGGTCGACCATTATACAGTATGAGTCTGGGTTTGCCCACTATCAACTGTTGCCATATACAGGCTAATAATGGGGCGGGCTTCACATGTGCGCACGAGCTGACTTTGGGTCGGCCTAGGCCAATTGCTGATTCGACATCGAGCCATGGCCAATGCAGAAGCTCATGAAACTTGAGAGACGTTCATTAATTTCAAGATATTTGCACAGAAATCTCCTTAATTTTCTTGAAACTTTTCACTTAACTTCTCGACTTGTCAACTGCGTAATTAGGGGTCGGTCTTGCCAGTTGTCCACTGAGGGTACTCATTACGCTTCAACTGTTTGGCTGTCATATGCAACATGATAAAGCTCTTGGCCAGTTGCTTGCTCCAAATGCTGAATGAATTCAAAATTCTGACACTTTTCTAATAAGCCAATTTCAGAGCCAAAAACTTTGGATTACTGGCCTCAATATTTCATTTCTCTGACACTGCATTTATCAACGCTTACTTGCAGCATCGATGCCACTGACAGCGACCTGTCCCCAAGTGCCTGAAAAACGACAGATAATTCTAATTGCTAAGGGTTTGCGTTTTTGCCACTAACGAGCAAGCAAGTGCACTTCGAACTGCAGGTGACTTGGAATTTGGAATAGGTTAATTAGGCTTCGTTCAATTGTTTGGCAGGTTGTCAGTTGCATGCAGTTAACATACGTGAATTAAAGCTGAGAAGCTGCTGAAGAAAGCAACCAAAACGGAGTACCTTATGGAATGGTAGTTCTTTTCATGCCACAACGCTTTAGCTCAATGGCAAATCATAAAAAGCAAGCCATAATCGTCTCGTAAAAATCAGACGTACACGCACACTAATGCAATGGCCATACATGTACCAATCCCTTTCTCTCTCTCTCTCTCGCTTAAATTCTTTCCGAATTGGGGCTGCGTTGTGCGTGCTATGACATAGACAATGGCATCGTCTATGGTCTATGCTATGGCAGTGCCAGCGACAGTGACGGCTGACGGCGCGACGTCAAGGCTTTTACTGTTACTCACACACGCTAACACACACACACACACACACACACACACACACACACAGAAGCGTAACACATACATAGGGAATCGTATACTTGCATATTCAGAAGCACTTTTATAGCGACACGTAGTCAGCCACGCTCTGAATTGCAGGAAGCTCGCTCGTCCTTTCTCTCTCTCTCTCTCTATATATATATATATATATAATATATACATATATATTTCTCTATCTATCTCTGTGCACGTGTGTGTGTGTCTGTGTAGTTATTACTTTTATGAAGCATGTGATTACGTTTTATTTTTAATGCTTTTAGTAAAATGAGGTTAGTACACACTTGGTTAGCGACAAATTACATTTTTTTTGCTTGCCTGCCTCCTGCCTCGTCTCTGCGACTGTGCGTATGTACAGAGTTTATGCTACGACTTTAGCAGATTATTGAATTTTTGGTATTCACATTTTAAAGGATGGCTACCAATTGGCTAAGCAAATAGAATTTCAAATGCAACTGACTGAGATCATATTGAATGCAGCAAAATTTTGCTTCAGCGAGTGTCTTTATATCCTTATCCCAGTAATATAAGTTACTATAGAAAATATAAAATGAAACTGTTTATGGGTCTCCCTTTCATTCCCTTAATTGTTGTTGTCATTAGGCAAAATGCTTAAACGGTCACTGCCTGCATGAAACATGCGCACAATTAACTTCCGCTTCCGGCATTGATTGAAGCCAGCGAGTGCTGAATCAACTAGCTATATTGCATGCACAATGCACACACACACAACACACACACACACACACACACACACACACACTTAAATCATGCACTTGTTGTAGTTAACTGTTTGCATATTAATGACAAATAACCCAACATCAGCGCTGCTCTCGCCCTCCACTTGTTTCGCGCATTTATCGAAGTTTATGTGTGTGTGTGTGCTATAAATGTTAGATAATATTGGGATGGCATTTCAGTGGCGTGTGGCAAGTGGTGATGCCCCAAGCCAAATGAACTAATTTGCGACAAACAACAACAGCCGCACATTTGACTCTGTGACTCTTTCAAAGTCCTCGCGATTTATGTGACAATTAAGTGCCAGACAAAAGGGCCTTGGAGTGAACTACTCAGATTGTGCGAGTGAGTGTGTGTGTGTCTGTGTGTGTGTGTGTGTGTACATATGTTATATAATAAAATAAATGCTCTCTTAAGCATTCTGTATTGAATACTTAACATGAAATTCAATTCGTTATCAGTCAATCAGTAAATAAGATGTGCACATAAACTGAATCATTCTGTGAAGGCTCTAATATATATAATATAGGTATCTTGAGTTAATTAATACTTCATCTTAAAATTATAAGGAATCCTATTGAAATATGTTATAGAGTACATTGTTAGCAGAGCATTGATAATATTGCTTAGAGATTTCTTGCGAGAAACACGATTTCAATTAGATGGCTGCTGATTAAGCGTGATTTGTGCGGTTCCCTCGAGTATATCTTGTGGACAAACTCTAATGAATGGCATAGAGAATTGGGTCAGATGGGAGATGAGCTAACTCCTTTGTCCATTTGGTGGGCAAGGAGAACAATTGCCTTGGCATATTTATAGATTTATGCTCAATAAGCAGCACATGAAACCCACTTTCGTTGTTCCTATTGTAGTAGTTGATGTTGTTGCCGTTGCTGTTGCTGTTGTACTTGTACTACTTGTTTTTCCACTACTGTTGTTTATATGTCCACAGCAGAGCCACAAACTCAGTCAGCATTTGCTGGATTTTATTTGTGCGCCTTTTACTGCCTTTTACTCCCAACTCAGCCAACCAAGCAGTCAACTCTCTATACACAGTAGTCAACAAAAACAACTACAGCTACTTTGGTCGACTGCCAGCAGTAGAAATGTGTGCAAATAATAAAAATCTTGGGCAATATTTCAGTTTTGTGCTTTACGGCCGGTGATGTCTTAGCTGTGCTGTGCTGTGCTGTACTGTGCTGTGCTGTACTGTGCCGTGCTGCCGCCGGCTTAGCTACCCTTCCAGTTGATGTCATAAATTATAAACAAAATGGTCGAGCAGAGCTCAAAGCTCCAACAGCACCTGATTTGTTTATTTGTGGAACATTTTTCAAATTTACGACAGTTGACAACGCACATTTGGCCGAGCTCTTGTTGCTGTCACGTGGACAGCTGCCAGGGCAGTTTTTAATGCGACTGTATTGGCAGATCGACTGCTCGAATCCTTTGCTCAAACAGCTTCTGCCATTGACTGATTTTCAATTTGGCCAAATACATAATGCTGCAGGCAAAACAAAATCGCTTAGCTGGCACTCGTGCCTCTCCGACTTCAATACGTATTTGCTTAACTCATTCCAACAGCGACTGCACATCTAATTGCAGCGTAAATATTTACCAATGCTCAGCTGAAATGTCCTTTGCGAAAAAATGCCTACACATTGCGCTGGTGCTGTCACAGCACGTACTTAATTATTTGCCAAGTAATTGTGTGTACAGCAAGCAATGCAAGCATGTTGCATGCCGCATACTAACTAACGTCATCAACATTTACATTGACACGTGCAACATGCTGCTGCAACATGTCCATCAGTCAACAAATGTGTTGTAGTTTTTACTAGTTTTCAATTTGCATTTGAGTAAAAGCAAAAACGTTGTTTTTATTTATTTTATAATTTAAAATTTACCCAAAAGTTGTTAAATGAATATGGAAAACCGGGAATTAGACCGACTTCAAATAGCCTTGTTCCTTATCGAAAATAAGTAAAATATATGTCGATAAAGTTAATTTGTAAGCAATAAATGAAAAACTACTAAATAGAGCATTTTGTATATATTTTAATATAAAATTGTTGGCTTGAGGGTTCTATTCCTTTGTGCCTTCAATTTCCATGAATAAGTCAGGTTTCTCTACCTCGCGCAATCTGGACTTTATACAGATCTAAAGTGAGAAAAGTATTGTCCCTGTATTTGTTGGTCTATGCAAGAGCGTTAGAATTGTCACATTGTTAAGTTAGTTCAAAATCCAAATTTCATGTAAGATGTCACGCCCAAGTAAGCCGCGGAAGCATGTCAAATAATAAAGAGGAATGCCGTCAACATTAAGAGCTAAAGCCTTATGCCGAACAAACATAAATACAATACAAAAAGCAACGAGTCGATATTCAATTTGATAAAGGACTCATACACAACAGTATTTCTTAACCAAGCACTTCACAGTCTTGTAGAAGATTCAATATTTAGAAACGCTAGTATATTGTCCAAACAAGTCATTAAAGTTATAAGCAAATGAAGCATTGCAGTTACGTACATGCAAAAGTTGTTTATTTCAATTAATGTGCAGCTGAGTGTCTTCATTCTTTAGCTTTTCTCGTTTTTGCAATGTGACAACCAGAAATCAATTCATGGCTTTACATACACACAAGCAAAATATTTTGTACAGGGGTCAGCTGCTCGATATGAACTGCTTTAAATTTAATGGCTGTCTATTTAATTGTATATTTTAGTAGATTTAAAGTTTGCGCAGTATGACCACGCCCATTAGAGTGCAGTCGAGGTCCATAAGTTGGGCAGAATTATATAGACACGTATTTAAGCACGCCTTTTCCGCAGATGAAGGCGAGGGCCATTAGCATTAGCGCCGCTGAATAGAGAATTTGGCACAACTCCAGGCGACACCCGCTGCCAAACACTTTGAAAGCATTTACCAAGAATGTTGGTCTGCAGGAAAGAGTGTGCTGCCTACTTACATAGTTGCTGCTCTAGTTGAGCTGTATTTGTGCTTAAATTATTTTAATTTTGGTTAGCAGAGTTGAAAACTAATGAAATACAGAGAGTTGCACTACGCTTTAAGCTTGTCCTTTCTTTTCTGTGTGTTTTCTTTCCTCTAATTAATATTTGGAGCAACAGCCAATTTAAGCAACACCATTCACCTGGGCATTTTCGTTCGTAGTTGAAAAGGCAAAGAGAATTCTCGTAGTAATTTCAGTCCTGTATATATATGTATGAAAAGTTTCTAAGCTCCTTTTGGATGCATTGGATATATCAATTTCAGCAACATTGTTGAAGAAAATGCAATGAATAGCGCACGTTGCACGTTCGTCTGAAAGAGTATTTCATATTTTCACTTTTGCTTTTATGAAATTAAGTTTGGACTTCGGTTTAAGGCTGATTGAAGTATAACTGACCTCAATTTAAACAAGTTCCTTGAAGCGAGTAAATTAAAAAGGTTTCTGAAATAAAAGTACATACATGCATAAGCCGAGCGAAACTCATTTGGGAAAATTGTGCAAATAAATAGCGAAGGTTACATACAGCTACTGCTCTGTGTTTAAATTGGCTTTTGCACGTTATTCACAGTACGACATCAGACCTAAACCTAAATGCTGATACTTGGCATCTAAAAGCTTTTAGAGTTTTACACTTTACTGATGATTGAGCCAATTTGCATGTCCTTTATATTGGCAAGTGTGCCTCAAGAGGGCAACTGCTGCTAGTTTTTAAACTAAGCATATTCTGTCGTAATGTTTCATATTAGAGCTAGTGATAAATACCTTACATAACATGATAAGTTTCCATTCTGAATTACACCTGGATTGAATTGTGAACAAGTATTAAGCATTGCAACATTCTTATTTTCTTGCCTATTGGTTATTTATTATTTCTGTGTGTCCTCATGGGCACATGGAAAATTTTAACATAAATTCTCCTATGCCAAACGCAAATCAGATACGGCTCTCTGAGTGGAAGAAAAGTAGAGAGCTCTCAGCTTGGTTAATTCTTATGGCGAGGAACTGTTATTAGAGTTGAATATAAAACATCGTCCTTCTTCAATATCTCTAGATGATCTCCCAGTCAGTCATACCCCACTGCAGCAGACTTTGCCTTGTTTTCAATTAAGTAGGCATGTCTATATAAACCACCTATTTAACTTTTCCATGTATACTAACTTGTTTATTTACGAGTACTCCTTCCATTTCAACTGCCTAGGCAAGAAAGTTATTTGTAAATATTTATTTTCGAATATTGAAGAAAAGTTGAAACACTTGATAATGAGTGCACCATGCTTATAATTAAGTTGTATTAAAATTAATTAAATTTTGATTGAACGTAATCTGGTATGCGATTGCACTTATGCTTAATGATAGTTAATAAATTCGCATTGAAGTGCAATACCGAAGTAATGCAGTTTAGAGTGCTTTCAACATCTTTATCTTGATTACAACTACGCATACATTTGGAATAAATTTATAAACTTGAAGTGCAACACAGATAGGTTGCTCTGTTTCTAAGGATTGGCAGACCATTTAATTTAAATACTAAATCAAACCGCAGTAGAGCAACTTCTCAAGTCGTATTCTTCAATCCGTTTATTGAAGATATTTTCCTCCTATCTGACCTCAGAAAACAAACAAGACGCACTCTGCCAGCAGCAAACAAAGACTGGCATAATACTTTCATGAGTTATTCTGTTTTTTGTTTGTATGTCAACCTGCAGAGAGCTGAGCATTGCCAATTGCCATTGTCATTGGTTGGCTTGAATGGGAACGAAACAAAGAACACGTAACGATTGTACCTGTTGGCAGGACAAGTGTTATTTTTCAATATTGCTTTCCATTTGGCTGAATCACAAACATTATTGGCCTGTTCGGCAATGCAGCATGGCACAGTAGGTAAATTGATATAGATATACATTTAAGCCCGTATATCAATTACATGTATATTTGTAAACACATAGACATTGAGGCAGACAAGTGGGCTTTAAGGCTGTCTGATCTGTAAGCCAGACACCCTTTCGCCTCTTCAGACATAAACACCTCCTATAGCAATATTTCTACATACATAGGTACAGGCCGCAACGGCTGATATCTCTTTTATCTCGGTAGTCGCTGTATAATAACAATAATCAATATAAATCATTGCTCAAAGTCGAGTACAAAAGGCAACTGTTTACAGTAATTATAGTACATCGGTAGTCTTATGTTATGAGTTGTTAAATGGCTCGTGACCTAAGGCCATAGTCATGTATGCAACTCATGTTGTTTTCTTAATACTATATATTCTATATATTCTATTCTGTAACAATAATATTATACTGAGCTTAAGCTCAGATTATTACAGTTTCTATCTATTATTGTAATATTTATATGCCAGATTAAATGCGAATGATTCTTAAGTGAAAGTTTCAACAGCTATTTGCGTCCTAATTTTAGTTTGATGCAAATAATTTGATAACAAATTCAATTTCAAAGTGCCAAATCTGTAGTTAGGGCTAATGCAGTTTCATTCCTAGGCAGGACATGGTCTTTGACTGGGCTCTGCACAGGTTTTGAACTGCACCAGCAGCGCAGATTAGGCTACATTAGCACATACAAACATTAAGATACACACACACATAGCAACTGTAACTACAAGAGGCGAAAACGACATCGGTGCCCCGTAAACAGCATAACAGCATCCGGTGGCAGGACTCATGTAATTTGCAAAAGTTCAAAGTTTAACAAACTGTTGCGGGAAATGCAAATGACTATTCGGGTAAATATACCAAGGCAGCTGTAGCGCTGTGCTATTTTGTGTGTTTCCTGCAAATGCTTAGGCTGTCAGTGCAAATAGAATGAAATCCTTTGAAAACAAATAATTACCCATGAAGTTAAAAGTAGTAAGATATTTTTTTTCCAATTTCCTTGAATCGAAGATATTAATTTTTTTAGGTTGACAGTAAAATAAGCTAAAATAAATTGGCATTTGCTTTTCAGAAATCCTTTTATTTAACTTTAATAAAATGTTGTGAAAAACAAAATAAAACAAAATCTTTATTCATTGACAGTCAAAAGCTAAACACCCTGTAGAACTTTTGCTTTAAAATTAAGGTTATACTTTAAATAAAATATTGAATCAATTGTGGAAAAACTAAAAAAAATCTTATATTTATTTAATGGTAATATAAACATGATTCAGAATTATACAAATAAAAGAAAAGAATTTTTTAAAAATATTTATTTTAAAATAGTTCAAAAAAGACAACTCTAATAAAAATGTATGCAAATTCGATCAACTGTTTATAAAACAGCCACCTTTTCAATTATTGCATGCATGCTGCGTAAAAAAGTCATCTGCTATTTGCCCCGAGAATATTTTAATAAGCTGTTGAAGTTTGCCCCGAAAACAAAAGAGCCGAAAGAGCCAAAATAAATACCACGGAAGCGTGTCATAGTAGTTGCCAGGACGACGGGCTGGGTAATGGAAATAAGCACTCAAGTGGGTTGCACATGCACAAAGGAGACCCTTGCGCTCAAAATTGAGCAAAAGAAACCATCAACTTAATTTCCTGCTCAAGTCAATTCAACTTTTTTGCAATTTGCCTTGCAAAAAACTTGTAACTTTGATTGGCATTGAAACAAAGGAAGCTGAATATACCAGCGTGCACGACATGCGCTTTTAAACAACATATTGGTGGTTTTTTCTGCGATTTTCAAGGAATTTTGACTGAACTTGCCAAAAGATTTATGCAAAAATGACTATGAAAAACTTATTTAAATTTTGAGTTTGCACTTCCACAATCAAATAGCATGATTGTTAAAATATTAGATTCTCTTTAAATAATAAGAATAATTATAAAGAAAATTAAAAAAAAACTCGACATTAGCACATCTGAACTCGAATTAACATTTACTTGTCACTTCATGTTTGTAAAAAATGAAACAAACAAAATATCCTAATTGACCAAACGTTTTGTTTAATAACTTCTGTGTTACTTAATGTATTTTATATGATCAATTGTACATATTCTATTGAAATATTTGTTAGTTGTAAACTGTATAAAATACACTTTAAACTAAATCCAAAATATGAAGACTAGATTCAACGATGTGCGAGATATTAAAAAACTTAATTTCAATAAGGTTTTTAATCGAGAACATCAAAACGGGATTTGTTATTGATTGTAAATAAACGCGATCAGTACGTGCTATATAGGAATCACAGAAATTTCAAGTCTCTAGCTCTTGTAAATTCTGAGATCAATGCGTTCACTCATACGGACACATATACAGACGGTCAGATGGACATGGCTTCTGCCTGTTGCATTTTAACAAAAAAATTATACTTTCTCATTTTCAAAGGGACCAATCTGCGTTTAGATACACAAACACTGGCCCACAACTTCTCGGCAACGAGACTCTATTTTAAATATTATTGAATGAAAGGCCAATTTATAGTTTTTCTTTAAATTAATGATTTTATTGACGAACATTTTGCTTTTACGATTCAAATTGGCGTTAGCTTAAACCCAGAAACTTTCATTTCTGAAGCATAGCTATTTAGTTGTAGACTTAGTTGACAAGCAGACTAAACGTATTACAAATTCATCAATCCAGTATCTTGGTGACTCTTTAAGAGTTGCACTCCTCTATAATGGCCCGGTTGATTGCCACAGAAAACAATTACGTATTTAATTTACCAAACTATAATTTACATTAGATTTACGATTTATCTGTTTAAAATACACACAAAGCCAGATACCTTGTAAGCCTTATGCATTGATGACAAATTATGATTCAAACTAAAACGCTCTACATCTTAAATTACCAATATGCCCAATATTAGGCCCAATGGTGTTATTGTTATTTCAAGTCAACAGAATCCATCTATTGTAGTCCCAAACAATACCAAAAATTTAATTTCACTGTCAATGTGCCTACAAAGATAAAGTTGTGTCTCGGATCCACAAGGTATCGCCCAAGCCGCTCACTCACCCTGAAGGCCTTGCTTATTGTCCAGCTTCAAACAGCTGAAAAGCTGCCTAAGCACATTAGAAGTTTATCAATACAGTTGCAGTTTCCAGAATCTTCATTGTTTGAGTGAGTCTATATTAGGCCATTTGACCATCACAGAAAGGGATTAGGCAATTAGTTCGCAGTACTATTATTTACAATAGCTACACGGTATATCTTATTTACATACACACTAAGCTAGACACCTTGTAGTCCCTAAACAATGACAATATTGCACTTAATCTTAACTTAACAATGGAATCAATTATAGTAGTCGGTGCTATGTTGTTATTGTTATTTGAAGTCAGCTACACCTACGTATTATAGTCCTATGCACTACGGTCGCTAATCTTTTCAATTAGCGACGCAAGCCTACGCGGATTATTTCAAAAAGCCACAAATTTGATTTTGCTGCTAGTGCGCCTCCAAAGATAAAATTGTGTCCTCGGATCCCCAATGTATCGCCCACGCCACCCACTCCCCCTGAAGCCTTTGTTTATGGTTCAGCTTCAAGCAGCTGAATGGCTGCGAAACATATTAGAAATGCATCAATTGAGTTGGGTATTCCAATAGCTGCATGGCTCTTTAAGTATAAAATCTGGCAAATAACAGTGTAAGAGTGAATTGCAGTTCCTCTGATGGTTACAGAGCACTAACAGATGGCTTAAAAATCAAGATATCTATAAATTTCATTCATGGCAATTAAAGGAGGAACGTGGATTCAGGGTGGTCGTCCGAGGATTACACCTAAAAAATAAATCATTGATGTATTTGCCTTATTAGGTCACACTGTCCGCTCCTTAGTTGTTGTTTTGGACAAAATCACCAAGAAACCTGCGTAAACATATTAGAAACGTATCTATTCAGTTTGGTATTCTAATAGCTTCATGGCTATTTAAATGTAAACTTTCTATCTTTAATTACCATTGTCAAGCAGACATCCTGTTTACAATCGGAAAGAGCAAGACATCTTGCAGTTTCTGAATATTAGCAATATTAAGCTGTTTTGCTAGATTGTGCCTTAAGACAAAACTCGTTTCCACATCTTCACTTAACAACAATATTGTATAAAATATACATGAAAATAAATGTATATATTTTAATGTTATAATTATAACTGATGTTTGATAACACTTTTCATCGATAACATTTGAACAATAATATATTTTGATTTTTTGAATCAAACTTGATTTGCGCGTGCTATACAGGGAACCATTGAAAAATTAAAGTCTCCAGTTCTTGTAGATTGACGTGGGAGATGGACAGATGGCCATGGCTCAATTCACTCGTCGTCCTGATAAAAAATGTATATGCTTTATTGGATCTGTCAGGCCTCTTTCTGCCTGATTTAACAAAACCATTATACCCTGAAATCCCATTTTCAAAGGGTTCATGGTATAAAAACATCAAATTGCTTGAACTTGCATATGTTTGAGTATACTTCGTCTGTGCTAGTTTTCTGTTTTATTTTTATTTTTTTAACCACAGATAGACTGATTGAGTTGTATCTGCAATCAAATAACTTAATAAAAATGCAATATGCAATGGAATCTGCCAACACTCAATGCCATGATTACATTACAGAGGCGACATACCAAACTAGCTTTGACATAGCAAACTCCCATCATGCTAGTTTGATATGAATTTCATCAAATTCAATAAATATACAACACGCAAAGCAAAAAGCTGTGACTGCACTCTTATGACTATAAATTCTTATGATTCTACTTGTGGTCAAAGCTGCCACGACACAGGTGCTCCCCAAACAATAAGAGTGTTAAATGTTGAATTCGTAGTATCAGAGTGTGTGTGTGTGTGTGTGTGCTACTACGTATCTGTGTGTATGTACATATGTATGTGAGGCCTTAGCTTAATCAAATACGTATGCTCATTAAACTTTTTCAATTTGAAGCCTTTGGCTGTCAAGTTTTGTGGTCTCGCGTGACGACTTATTAAAGTTGCATGGCAACAAATTTGCCCACAACTTTCACTTCTGCACACTTAACATACACGTATACTATAACTAAAAGTTAAACTCGAATGGCATGCCATAAATTTGGCTCAGCTTTACGAACAACATTTTCGTATTTATTAAATATGCAAATGAAATTCTTGAGCCAAAGCAATGGCAATGCATTAAAAGCTCAGGTAAGTGGCCCAAAGCTATAGACAACATTTAGTCGGAGCGGAATTCAACAATATTTGCGGATATTTGATGCTGCTGTTTGGCCAACTAAGATGTTGTGAGATGCGTATTAATATGTTCAACGTGAATATTCGCATATTAATTTGTGCATCTAGCAATACAAATGTGAGATACTTCATGCAGCTGGTGAGCACTAGAATATGTTTAACCAGATGTGTTCTTACACGCCAACGAATCTTTATCAAACATAAAAAGTAGTCAAATTCAAGTCAACTTAAAAATGCTTAAAAATTTAAAGGTTATTCATTTTCATTTAAAGGCTTTCATTGGCCTCTAGATTTTCTGTTCAATTTGGCAAAAAGTTGGTTTACCATTTCAGCTTTTACTCAGTCAGACATCTTGTTGACGCACTTACGCATTTTAAGCGTAATGAAAACGTGGAGCATATGCGTGTAAGGCGTGGCAGTCGCCCCTTAACGTATTCTCATTTCAGCTTGGGTCAGGTGAGCTAGCGTGTTGTACAGAGCACAGTCACAGTCAATACCATCACGCACATCCACATATTTAGGCAGGGTCGAGTGCTGCTGGGCGTGAACTGAAAACCTAACCGAAACTGGAGCTGAAGCTGGATCTGGATCTGGATCTGGAGTTGGGGAGACTCATTTCGCCTGGTTGTGATAAGAAAGTGTCAACACGAACGTGACAAAGCTACAAATGCTTAATTTTTATACGAGCTTCAGTCTCGTGAAGCCAGTAGAGTTTTGTGGGTAGATGGCCAATGGGTGTGATGCTGTGCTTTTGCCCAACTTAACTTATTTGCGGTTGGTGAAGGGTTCGGCCTTGGCCACATTTGGTCAGCGGCAGCCGGGCTCAGTTTTTGGGCCGAAAATCACGTTTTTACCGTAAACATGTTGCAAAGTTCGCGCCCGTTTTATCTTTTGCATACTTCCGGGCGCATCGCAACGACAAACGGCCAGAAAACGAGCGGGCCAAAACGTCAAAGACGTGTCGCGTGGGTAGCAAGCGACAAGCGCTTGCTTAAATATTTAAATCTTGTTCTCTGTTGAATGAAAAAACATACATTTAGCCAGGCGAAATACAAACTATGAAACTTTTGTATCTCTGCTTAAATAAAAACAAAGAATTAAATGAAAAGAATTCTCGGATAAAATATACTCATACATAAGTTACCCTACTATATTAGAGGCTTTTATTTAGATTATAATTTTACTCACATAAATGAGTTCACTTTCAATTTTTTAAGGGTTAGAAATGTTTTTTTTTTAAAAAAAAAATTTTAAAAAATTTTTTTTTTTTATTGGTGGTTGTGGAAATTATTTTTTTAAAAAATATTAAATAATAAGGGGGGTTTTTTGTTTTTAGGTTGTTTACAATTTTAAATTTTAAAAGTGATATAATGGTGTAATTTGCTGTCGACTATTGAAATTGTGGTAGAAAACATTTGAAATAGGCAAATCTAGAATAATTCTAAAAAAAAGTATATTAAATTGAATTTTATGTTCTATTGCACACAGAAATCAACAATATTTCTATTTTACTTTTTGTTGCAGCTATGATTTGAAAATATAATATGATCCAAACTAAGAGATATCCAATAATAAATGTAATTTTTTATTGAACTTGAATCATTGGGAGTATAACAGAAACGACAACTATAGATCATATGCAAAACGCATGCCTTTGTCTAAAATTACTAATTCTAATTTACTTAATTTATTTATACCCTTGCATATTATAATGCATATGTGCAGGGTATTAAAATAGTTTGCATATCAAATAATTGCAAGATTTGTGGCAAAACATTTCATTTAATTTTCAAGCATTTTTCCCCTTGGCTAACTTAATTTCTATGCATGCTTTTAGCTCGCAGGCGGCACGGGAAGTTGGCTTTATGTTTTCAGCTAAAATATTTAATGCACATACACAATCACAACGAGCACAGAGTCATAGAAACAACAAAGGCGCACACACACACATACGCAAAGAGAGGCGCATACATTTGGGCATAATGAATGTGCAGCAACATTTTTGATGGTGCCCACTGACAACAATAAATTACTTTTGGCTTTAAACGAAAGCCATTAGCATAAAACTTGGCATCATCAGTTGGAGTAGGAACAACCAACAGCCTACATTTAACGCGCATGCTGGGCGTATGCGCAATATTTATCTGGCTCTAATTTTTAGCCGACAATTTGCCAGCACTTACATGATTAAACTGCGTTGGGCTTGTTCTGCGAGAGCAAACTTTTCAAATATGTGAACCTTTTAATTAACTCGCTTGGCTCAAGCTCAGCCGCCTCTTGTTGTTGTTGTTGGTGTTTTTTTTATTTTATATTTATTTTTAATATGTGAAGGCGTCTGCCCTTAGCTAGAGAGCTAAACGAAATATTCTTTTATTAAGCGTTTCATAATTTCATGCAATAAACTTGCTAATTGCGCCGCGTTAGCTTCCTTTTCTTGGCACTCAACTGGATGCGCAGCGCCGCCCATTCTGTAAAGTGAATAACCGGCCAAGTCTTGAACCCACAAAGGCTGCCAAAAAGCAGGAAAAAATCGGAAAGCGTCAAGAGCTGTCGACAATCTAATACACTTTCACAAACTATTATAATTGCTTCTGCTACTGCAGACAATGCATATAAAGCTCACTTAGAATGTGACATAAACTGAGTATGGCATGTCTATAATGCAAGTAGTACAATCAAAAATATATATTTTGTGCAGTGCGTACTCTCTGAGAAAATCATAAGACCTATGTGAAGAGTAGAAAATACTTAAAGGCTGAAGAGCAGAAGAGCAAAAAGCAAGTCAGCCAGTGCCAGAGAATTAGTTGCTCCAAAGTGTTTTCCGTTTTTAATATTTCCTACAAGTTGGTAAAAAGTTTCTGCTGGCCACTTGGCCACTTGGCCATTTGGCCACTCGGCTCGTTCTTGGTCACTTGCTCAATTTCCGTTTTTAATTAAATGAGCCATTAGATTGAGGCTGCACAATGCCATTGAAAGCTTTTAGGCAAACACACACACATGAGTACATGGACACATGCACACATATACATGTGCATACATGTGCATGCGTATGTGTTGGCTTAACCGCCCCTTTGCACATGAACCGACTATGTGTTTCACATTGTTGGCTAAATTGCGCGTAAACTGCGCGGCATTCGGTTTAAAACTTTAAAATTAATTTTCAGCCTGCTCCAGTTGCAGTGTTTTAATAGCTGTTAATATTTATGAACTCGGGCTATGGGACCATGGCAAGTACCAGCGAAAAAGCAAACAAACAAAACGAGAAACAGCAACAACAATTGCTGCCGCTGCTGCTGCTGCCGTAGACTAGCTGTACACAATTGGCAGGAACTGTTGGTCGAATGAGTTGCTGCCAATATTTAATGATATTTTGCGCATTGCATTTTAGCCTCGAGGGTGCTAGCCGTGATGTTCAGGTCTCACTGGGCATCAAGTGGCTTATAATTATTGAATAGCTGCGTACTTATATTGTGCAGCTGGCACGAAAACAAAAACAAAGCAAATTTTGATGCAGCTGCAGAACAATTAAAATAACTTTGCAAACTGCGCTAATTACTAGCTCCGCGTTCGGTTACATTTCCTGTGGTATTTAAGCTATTATGTGATCATAAGTCAACTTTACAGTTACACAATGAACTACAAATGCTGAAAACAAAGCTTTGGCTACTTTAGCTCAATGGAAATATTTTCCATAGCATCTACGAGTTGTCCTTATCCAGCAGCATTCAAAAGTTAAACAAAAACTGAGCTAAATAAGTCAGAATATTCTGGTCATGCTTACACGAATAGAGAAGACTCTGGTAGCAAGTTTGAGTTGTAGATATTAAAAACATTTTAAGTTGAATAGACATTGATTGCCTTTGGCACTTCCTTTTAGTAAATCTCTTAGTTAGATTGAGGTTTATTTTATAATTGAATCGGTAGCTATATCTATATTCTCAATTCAAATTTGGTTGATGCAATAGCCAATCGTATGGATGCATTATTGTGAATTGAAATGTGAAGTGATATTCAAATAAGACTTAAAGGAAATAGACGATAACTTTATTTGGACTTTTTGGAAATAAGGAATATTCCCTAAATCACATTAAAAATCAGCTAAATCATTTTTTTATATACATCATATTTTCAGAACTCTTGTTTGAGTCTAAACAATTTTTTCAAAGATATAAACTAAGGTTTTTAATAGAAAAATATCGATTCAAGTTCAGTTCAAACGATTTATCAACTTAGAAATTGCACATTCAAATAACTTATATTCATGTTACAGAAGATCAAATCTGAGTGCGTTATGAATTTTGTGGAGGCTTCATATAATAATACATTTATTAGACACAGCTTGCGCTTGAATATATAATATTAAAATACTAAAAATTAATGATCTAAAGCGTAAATTTTAAGTCTTATATAATTTTAATTTAATTTTAATATTAATCGCTGTTCATGGAATAGAATACGCATATTAAAATAATCACATCCAATATAATCAAAATCTTCAGCAGGTTGAGTTGCAGAAAATGCATTTGGATTGTACTTACATCTGAAAGCATAACGAATAGTTTTGTTTAAGGTAAAACTCTTTCTGGCATTAACTTACCATTCTTGTCTAGCTGCTCTGGGATCATTTGAAGCTCCATCTTTGGCACGAATACCTGCCTCTCAGCAAATCCATAACTCCGGCTGAGAACGTCGTTGGCTGGCAAACCTACTTGGTCTACGCGATATATGGTCATTACACCATCCGGGGGAGCTGCCTGTTATTTTTAGCCATAAATCACTAATCGTATTTTTTATTTAACCTTTGCCATTTACCTGCACCAGGGACGAGTTCAATGCCAGCGTTAAGAGAGCTAACTTAAAGTAACACCTCATCATGCGTTTCGTGAATGATTGCGGACTGGAGTTTTGTGCGCTTGAAGCGTTGGAAAATATTTTGGATCAGCAGCTGAGCAAATATTCTGAAACAGCTGGTCCAAAATTTCCAATTTCTTTTTTCATTAAAATAAAAAAAATTGTTTGAGTTTGATCCATTTTAATGACAGTCAATACAATATTTGTTTTTCGCATTCTTTATGGTATACGAGGTCGCACTGTTGTGGTTGATGTTACCACTGTTGTTGGTATTGTTACCATTTCTGGGTTTTTTGTATTTTGCTATTGGCCTAAGCGTTGTTGATGTCCCCTTGGCAAGCAACGCATGTGTAGTTACTTCCAGTTGCTGTGAGCTATTCGTTGTCGTTACGTTACGTAGATCAGTGCCTTTGTTGTCATCATTATCGGTAGCATTCAAGCCGTTCATCAGCCCAGCCAGACCCTGCAATACACGTAGTGCATAGTATTTAGCGAAATCATTAAGGTTGTGACCTTACCTTTCTAAATTGCTGCCATAGATCGTCGAGTGTATTTGTTGCATGATCCAGCGACGTTTCCATTTCATCAAGAAGTCCAGACGTTGGCGACGTCGTTGTGGCTGCTGTTGTTTCGGGTCTGTGGTTGCCTTCACGCTGACTGGAAGGCTTTAGACTTGTAGCTGCTGTCTGAATGCCAAAATATTGGTTAATGCTATTTAGCGCTTCGCCTATAAAGTCATCCTCATCCGCTGATGGTGCTGCATTGCCTGGCAGTTCGAAGAACATGCCCAGCACATTGTTGCAAGCCAGGCACAGTAAACACGCCCAGATTAATTGTTTCATTTGGGAATCAATTTCGAGTGGAGCAACGAATTTGCTGTTCGATTCACCTGTCGCCAGCTGTATGGCCCAACAGCCTAATGCTTGGCCGGAACATTGAAGTTTTGTTCAAGCCGTGCTCCGGTCAATAGATAATGGCAGTGACACTAATTGAAAACAGCTGTGCAAATGTTCGCCTGAGATAAAGACTAATTAGCTACGTTATTAAGGCTATCCAAACATAGATAACGTGCTACATCTGGAACTCAGTGAACTTGTTTTATTTGTACAAAACTGAATAGAGAGCATAGACAACAGAGCTCTTAGATAAAGTTCCTATTAGTCAGATATTTGGAAACAGAATAACTAGTCAAATCTATCCATGTTGATTGCTCTCTCTAGACCTCAATACCTGTTTTATCATAAATATCCTGAATTCTCGCTGTCTCTTCTTCTCTTCCTCTCAATATCTGTCTCTGTCAACTAATTGCCTCAAAAGCCGCTGTCAGGCACATTTATGCGCCACTTAACGGAAAGTGTTTGGCAGTGGGGAAGCTGTGACATCTGGGCTTTGATCTGACTTAGACATATGAATAAGATAATGTCTGTGCCGGCTTCATATGCATTCCGGTTTAAGCTGTGGGGTGTGCCGACAGCATTTCAAGTGCATCATGTTGTAATCACGAGAAAAGCATTTGATATGCATTCATTAAATGCAAGCGTGCAGCCAAACGTTTTAATTTACTCACAATAAAGCTGAATGCGGCATGTGGCAGACGATAGACGGCTAGTGGCAAGTGCCAGTGGCTGACAGGGCGTATGGGACGGCATAGGTGGTGGTGCTGGCGGGCTTGAATGTGAATTCCACCCCAAAGTGAGGGGCGCTGATGTTTGAGTGAGTTTCAATTAATATGCAATTGCATTGATGGTGGCGTCAGCAGCACTGAGAATATTAAACAAAAGGAAGCTGTATTTGTGCGTGGTGTGTGTGTTTGTCGTATACACTTCCGTTTTAATTAAATGATTAGCCAGTTACATTGCATGATTATTGAGCCTGATTGCTTTGGATGGCATTTGTCCAGGCAAATCAATGGATCATAAGCTGGCTATAAATAGCTAATAAAAAAGCTATTCTAGCAGCAACAAACAAAAGCTGAGCCAATGTCATGGCATGGCCCGCAGCGCCTGTTACTGATCTATGGTGCTGCAAGTGTCACATAAATTACAAGCGGAAGCATCAAAATGCTGTCAAGTCGCGTCGCGTGTAGAGACTCGACTCGAGGCGAGCTGAGTTGAGTTGAGTCGAAAAAGGATTTTCATGGCGCATTGTAGCAAGTCAGAACCTAGACAGGCGGCTTGGCGTTTAGTTTTTCGCATTGGCACTTTGTCTTCATCAGCTGGTGTGCTGTCTATTTGGGTGTGGGATGGGGGCTCGGTGGTCACAACGAGCTCATCATTGCCATCGACGGCAACATCATCTAGCTCGTCGCTGTCATCATCGTACATTGCTATAAACATCAATTTAGCAGCGAAAATTGGTTTTTTGATAGCTACACAAGCGCAGACACACACACACACACACACAGCTACAGCATAGCCACACATAGCTTCATAGCTGGAGAAAAATTGTTTTTCAAGTTAAGTGACAAGCAGCAAAGGCTAGAGCAACTTCATCTTCCTTTTCGTCTTTGCAAGTAAATTTTGACATGTTAAAGCATTCGTGTGGAAAATAATACTCAAAAATAGGATATACAGTGCTAGTATATAAATTTGTGTGTACTAGACTAATACTTTAATGTAGAACTTGTGAGCGATTGCACATTTTGCATCAACTTTAACTTAATTAGTTGTAGTAATGTAGTATTAAATTTAATTGGGAATGTTGTAGAGATTTGGGTGTGAATAAAAAAGCTTTTGCTACAGTCAAAACCAAATTGCAGAAGTTATACATATATGAAGACGCTTATATACATACATATACATATGTTATGATATGTTAAATCAAAAAGCCATGCTTGACTGCCAGCAGCAAGTTGAGCTGATGACGGTCCGCTTGCCATCACAATCCACTGTCATTATATGAAACATAAACCAGGTAGTTACCCCATACACACGCACACACACCCTGAGAGAAATGGATTAGTATCTAGACAGACGGATTTCAGAAAGCGAGCTGTAAAAGCGAATGCAGAGTGGAAATTATTTAAATTTATGCTGTCAAAATAAAACTGGAAGAAGCGACGCACATCGAAATGGTGCAAAGTGCACACTACGGGTCCAGCTACACACACACATACACACATATTTACGTTCACGTATGTGTGTCAAGTGAAATTCGCTTCAATTTAATGCAAACCCCCAGCAAATTGTCATTAAAAGCGGCACACATAAACAAACGTATACACACACACACACACACACACACACACACACACTGTCAGCCATAGACGGGCAGACTAAGCCGTAAACAGCACGCCATTTGCCCGGCTATATTTATGACGTGAACGACAAGACAAAATGGACTTCCGGATGGTGAAAGGGGGCAACGCGCGACGGGTTTTTTGCATTTTAATAGACTGACCCAAACGCTGTTAAAACCGCATGCAAAACGCGAAATATACTAAAGTAAGCAGCGTATGTGAATGTTGCTCTGTTTCTCTCTCTCTCTCTCTGTGTGTGTGTGTGTGTTAAAGGCATTTGCAATGCAAATTTCTTGTAAAAGTTTAAAAAATTTATGCCGCTTTTATGGCACCTAGCGACCTGCGACCTGCCACCTGGCACCTGCAATCCAGGTAGAGGCCCAAAGCGTCCTGCCGCTGGCCAGACGGGACCAGGAAATTATACACTTACTAAATAGCAAAATAATTTTTGGCATTTGCGCTCCTCATTTTTGCCCATTTCATTCTCAGCTGCATTAAATGCAAATTTATGCCTATTTGCAGCAAGAAACTGTAACGGAACTGGCTGTTCGCCCCACCCAGTGTTTGGCCCAATGCTTCGTTTTGCTCCTTTTTGCTGGCTGCTTGTTAAAATGCCATAAATTACAAACAGCCAAGCACTTCGACTTGCTTCGAACTGGAAGCCGAGCAGGACTGACAGTAAACGGCGCTGACTGTTCGAATGTTTTATCAAAGGGGCAAGCGGCGCATTGGCAATGCCAAAAGTATTCCAAAACTATCGACTCTTGGCTTGTGCATTCGAGCAAGTTGCCACTTGCTGTAACTTGCAACTTGCAACTTATTGTTGTTATCGCGCTGTGCACTGGCTTGGCATTCTTTTTGCTTGGCAGGCGGTCCAGGAATCTCAAGGCGACACTGCAAAACTTGCCCAACTACAAATTTATGGCCACTGTTTTTATATTTTCACCCAAAACTTTGGGTGTTACCGTAAAATGAAAAGTCTGCCCTGATCGCAACTTGGCCAAGAATGGCTGTCATTTGCGCGAATTGTACTTTCAAATAATTAGCCATTATCAATTGACGATTCGAATTTTCTATTGTCTACTTATGAGCGTACACCATGTCGAAACACAAAATTCTTGAGACAGTTGTGCTTCTGTGGCAGTGGCAAGTTTTTGGCTGATTCGCTCAGCGAAACGATTTATGTTGGGCCAAACTCAAAGTTTTTGAACTTAACCAAGATTTGTCTGCCCCTTTTGAAGAGCCACTCGAGCCACTCTCGTTGGCATTTTCTTGCCGCTGCACCATTATTTAAAGCCGTTTATTTGTGCAACATTGTGTAAACTTATCGCTTGCCAGCTGGCATTTGTGGTCTGTCTTAGGCGCACATAAATTTAGCTAACCATGACCGCAGCTGCTTGAAAGATTTGGTCACAGCTCGAATATAAACTGTCGGGCCATAAATCGTCGGCCGCAATATAATAAAACCATAAGTGCAACACAGCTAAACATGACGTGCAACATGCAGATAGATTGCACAAAAACTTGCCTTCTGATGGCCATGTATAAAAAACAAGTGCCCTGGTTACCCATCGAGGTGGCAACAGACGGCGTCACTTGCGCCCAGCCGGAGTTGGTGGGCGTGGCTAATGCAAATCACATCGCAAACAGCTGCGCAAATGTTGCGGAAATTGCCTGCCCCTGGCATCTGAACTATCGCCTCCTACTTCTCCCTGAGGCATCAGATGCATTTTGCAGCTTTTTTTTTACTCTGTTTTGTGCATTCCCATGCATATTTTATCATTTAGTTGCCCTCATTATCAAATAGCATTATTAACAAGCTACAATAGCAAATATGAATAATTAGAAAGCTGCAGGCCAAATGACTGGAATGCACGCATTTGATTGTGCCTGCAGTGTTAATTCTTTTATTTAATTTAAGAGATTAAACAAATTCAATACAATCAATGCAAAAATTATAATTAGTTTTCAATTTAAAAGCGCCTAAAATCCGATTTAAAAAAAAACACCTACATGGAAAATACAATAACATTCATATAGGGATATTTAAATGCGCATTTTCATTTCTATGCCTAAAGGGAACACAGTATTAGTTTTAGGGTTTCCCATTGATATTTGTTCTGATAATATGTAATTGTTGGACCCCAAAAATATTTACTTACTTATTACTCTTCTACACAGACAGCTGTTTCGTGGGATGCTTGCGAAAAATGTGTAAATCAAACATAATTTTATGTGAATATTTTAAAATAGCATTCAACACTTATTATTGACTGTGGCTTGTGTCCATGCAAACATTTATGTTGTCAAATGGATTATTTGTACAACATTATCTACTTTGTTTAATATTCGTTTAAGAAGTAAAACGAGCATATTGGTTTTGTGCAATATTCGTCTCACTGCCCCTCTGTCTGTCTGTCTGTCTGTCCGTCTCTATTGAAGCTTGGGACTTGACGTATGGAATGTAAGCTCATTTGCTCTTCTCGTCTTACCAGGTGATAAGTGCTTTTTTAGAGGCTTACTAGAGGCATACTGAATGGGGCAGTACTATAACTTATGCAACATGAGCACTGTTACTTAAGGTGATCAAATTTGTGATTCAAAATGTAAGCTTATCATTAAGTTTCTATAACTACAGCCATTGAGAGTGTGAGACTGTTGACTCCTTTTACACAGAGTTCTCAAAGTTATGTGGTACGCCTGTTAGGGCATATGGAATCGAAAAACATTGAATGTTGTTGAAATAGCTTAGATGTTTCTTTAGAAATAGCGCGTATTAAGCAGTCCACACATAATAGATTTTCATTGTCTTTCTTGTTGCTTAACCTAAACATCTTTTGCCAAGAATTAAAGCTTTATTTGGAATTATTATTATACATTTTCAGATAGTAGCCTTTACATAGGTATAATCAGAAATCAGTGTAGTATAAATGTTAATAGCTCGCCTATCAGTTCTATTCAAATGTACAATCGTATAGCCATTTTGTAGCTGTAGAGCTTATTGTTAGATACGTGATTGTTGGGGCGCCTTTATAAAGTTAAGGCATAACAATTGCATTATGTAAATGTGCGATAACTGTAATTGCATAGTCATCATTGACCAAAATGCGATTTAAAAGCGAGCAACGAGTCGTATGAGTAATTATACGGTATATGAGGAAATTTTTACGGCAGACAGCCGCAAAGTGAACGCTGCCATCAGGCCTCGTCGTTCGATTTGTGGCATTTGTGACAATACATAGACAGCAGATATGGCTATAACCACGCCCGCCACAACAACGCCCACTGCTCGCATCTGATGCGTGACAAAAATCGAACAGTGATGCCGGCGACAGGGCGTAATTTAGGCTCTGCAGCTGTAATTGCGTTAGGCCGCAACAGCTGGCTGGTGTGTGTGTGAGTTAATTGCTATGTTCGTAGCTGCCACACAGTGGTGGGCATCGATTGCGTTCGCGTTCGTGTTCGCGTTCACATCACGACCACGTCACATTATGCATGTAAAATGGCCATGGCAAGGCGTACAGTTCGGAACGCACAATGAACTTATCGCCGGCTTGGACTTAATCAAATTTCGCCGAGCAAAATGACAGGCAAGCTAAAATGGATTGGGGCACGTTCAACACAGAATGCGCTGCATACTTTGGGGCACGCTTCATTTAGCTCAAAACTGGCTGGCAGTTAAGTGAAACGGGCGGCAAAGTTGAAAGCTGGGAGCAAGAAGTCAACGTGTTGACACACTTATTTAACAGCTGACCCGCACTCGTCACTTCCCAGGCCAGCCAGCAAGCCAGCAAGCTAACCAGCTTCGACTTTAACTTCTGCTATGCCCCAGCGCGTACTCTATGCTAGTACAGCATCCCACAAACTTTTTTTTATATTTTATTTTCATTTGGTTTTTATTTTTCGGTACGCTGCGCGTTGCCTTGGCTTGTTGCACGCTTCACGCTGGCACTGGCACGCGGTGCATAAATCAATGGCAACGATCTTTACGTGCCTTGGCCGCTACTCGAGCTGCTTGGACTGCCCACGCCTTGCAATCTTTATTGCGCATTGTGGCTTCCGTTCGCCGGATGTTTGTTTGTGTGTGCGAGAGAGAGAGTGGTCGTTGCATTTAAGTTGAAAATGTGGCATTAAAATGCATTTCGCTTTCAATTTACCCTCGCACTTGAGTAATAAGTATTTTCATTAGGTGTTTTCCGCTTAGATATTTGGCATCATTCTTTTCGCCTCTGCTGAATTATTACGAGCCCCTCCTTGGGCTCGCAATCAATAAATGTTGCCTTGTTGGCTTTAATAACGTATACGCATGTTAAGCCGCAGTCTAAATGAAAAACCAATTTATTTTCGGTCAACGTTACAGGTGCTTGTCATATGAGACACCAATAAACCACATAAAGAAAATCAGCAAAAAAAAGTTAGGCACTGAACAAGAAACGAAAATAATGAACAATATCAAGTTGTAATCAATAAACTAATATGAGAATACTAATTGCTATATTAGAACTGAATTAAATCGGAATTTAAGAATGCTTATCATGCTTACCCTCTTATATGGAGTTTGGGTATTATGAGTCTCAGTAACTCCAACTAAAACAAACTTTGATTTTAATATTGCATTGAACATTTTCCATATGGAAAACAGCTCACATTTCATTTCAAGAAATTATTTACGTACTTTAGTTAACAAATGAAATGAGCACATGCATAAAATTAATTTATTTTTATCATAGGGCTGACATCATATTAACGTTGATTCGAAAAACAATGAAAAACAACACACACACACACATGCGAACAAATTCATTAATTTCAACAAAGACGGACGTCCTCAACAATAACAGCAACCACTTGAGCAATAACAAATCGGAGTGGGGAAATGGAGCAAATGCATTTACGACTGCAATGCAAATGACAATTTCAAAAGCAAATTGACAAAGTTCTGTCTACACCTAGACACATGAATACCCTACCGCTCAGCTATAATGTGTACGTGTGAGAATTAAATATATATATTAGAATATAATAATATTAGAATTGAATAATCTTATTACATATAATATAAATATTAAAGAAGAGCTTTAGCCATATTGTTAAAATAAATATCCAATGGAAGCTCACAAAAGCAGATTGAAATCCCAAACAAGTAACATTATCTAAGCTTCCAGCTATAATATGGAATGATATAATAGATATAGTTTAAGCTAACAATTTTAAGAGTTTTAATATAAGATTTTTATTGTTATATTTTAATTATCCATCTGACTTTTTTCCTTTCATTGTTCCTTTCATATATGTATACGTTGAGCTTTATTTAATCTCAGGTTGAATGCATCTTGTATCTGAACTGAGTCTGCCATGGCTTACAGAGGCTACGCATTAAATTATAATTATAAACTGTACGGATCGGCAATTTTAGTTTTGGAAACAGGAAAAACCACGATAAAGCCAAATCTGGCGAATACGGTGGTTGGTTCAGCTCTTTTGGAACGAGCCGACCGGTTCATGTGCTAGCTTTCTAACGCTCACATGACGATTTTCGATCAGCATTTCTTTACTTTTTTATGTTTTTGTCAGTTGTATAGGAACGTCCGGAACGAGGCAAGTTTTCGACGGTTTGCCAACCGTCTTTAAAGGCTTTAATCCACTTGTAGGCTTGGGTTTCTGATAGAGCAGAGTACCCATAAGCCTTCTGCAATATTCGCCACGGTTCCGCACACAAAATTTCGTCGGAAATAAAAACTTAATGCAAATTCTTTGCTCAACATTGTACAAATCGAAACACACTACTGAGGCCGAATGATTTGGACAGGTGCTGTAAATACTCCGGTTGACAGATGGCGCTTATTTTTGGCACAGTAACTGAAGAAAGTCCTACGAACTTAACAAAAAGTATAATATATATATATATATAAATTAATGTAGTTTTGTTATTATATTAATTTTTTGTCCATCTTTTAGAGCTTCTACTTCATTATTTAAAGTAATCAAGTTATGTCTTAGAGTATTATTATAATATATAATATTGACATCTTTGTATATGAGCTCTTAACGCTTAGTTCGAAAATAATGTAATTTTATAACCATGTTAGGCAATGAGTACTCAATCAATAATTAAAGCAGTCAACTCTGTGATAGAGTACTGCAAAATGAAGCGTGAAAGCATGTACATATAGGGACGCTAGATGATTTTGCATCCAGCATTGAAAAAAAGAGAGGGAAACATGTGTATGGTTGATGTTTTGGTTTGGCGACCGTAGCGTTGCCATAGCCAACGCCCATCCTTGTTGAAGTGCTGCAAATGCGCTTGTCAGTGCTGATCCCTTCAGCTGTTGAATTGCAAATTGTTTGTGTATGGCGTCAGGCATTTTATTTTTCCTTTAGTTATTTATTCTTGTTCTTTTTTTTTCTTTTTGAAAACTGCTTTTCACTTCATACTCTGAGGCAAAATGTCCGCCCATCTGTCACTGCAGCTCTCAATTTTATTATCATGCACAATTGTTTTTGCTTTATTTGGCTTGGCCAACAAATTTAAATGCACAGCAATTGGTAGAGCTTCATTGCCGATAGGAATTATCAGATGGCAGCTGTTCCGACGGCATCGCCAGCATAGTTAGTCAAAGATTTAATGGTCTGGCAGTATAATTGTATTTTTTTCTTATATATTTTACTGTACATAGTTGGCATTTTGTACTTTTGTGCTCTCATTTAATATTTTGTTTTTAGTTTTGGACATATGCGCATTGCCTGCGACGAATTCGAGTTAATTAAAATTGTGTGTCGTGCTAAGCTTGGCGGAAAAATGCAGCCAGAAGGCAGATCAAAGAGTAAAAGCACGCAAATATATGGCAGCTCGTATGTGATTCATGCTGTTTGTGTATGTATTTGCAATTTCAATATCGTATGACTGACTGCAAATAACGAAATGCAAAGCACATTAATTTATTGGCACGTTTATCTGTGGCAGCGCCTGCTTCATTATAAATGCAAAAAATCTGCATAAATTGCTCATATGTTAGTTTGTGTGTATGTGTGCGTGTGTGTGTCGAAGGCCATACAAAAAAAACTATTGGAAATTGCCGATAAGCGAGTTTTGTTTTGCCAGCGGCTCTTCACATCCATTTTTCCAGCTCAAGGCCTCTCCATTACGATAGGCAAATTGCGAATCACAAATTGAGTGCCAGCAATTAAGTCAAATGGCAAATGATTAAATCTGGTTTCAAATGTTTCACAAGGTGCTCCGGATCGACCTAACTCTTTTGTAGTCACTTATACAATCTCTCTGCTCGCTGTTGGCCAAAACAGTTACATTAAAATTAATGCGCCGAAAAGTAGGCTATTAAAAATGCAAAGTTAAGTTTATTAGTGCAAGGAGCGAACGCATAGAAGCGCACTCTTGTGCCGTTATGTCATGGTCTATGTGAGTTGATTATTCAAACAGTTTTCCGCTGAAAATGAGACAGAGACGTGCGTTAAATACTAATAATTGCATGGGGTTAAATAGAGTTAAAAACAATTAATACGAGACTTTACAAAATCCATCAAATGTAAAATTTATAAAACGTGGTTTTGACATTATTCATTTTATAATTTCTATTAAATAAAATATAATGTGGTTTTGAAAATAGAAATTTCATAATGTCAAACTTTATTTTCTGTTGGGAGCTTGAAAAAATTAAAACATAGAGAATAATCTAAATTTGATTATTCTTCACAGGCAAGAGGCCAAAAGTATATGTCAAGTTTGTGTTTAATTCTTATAAAATGAAACCCTCTGATATCTGGTCAACGACGACGCCACTGGCAATGACAATTACAAAAACACAAAAACAAAAACTGAAAACAGACGGATGCACAAACTAACACATTAGACGGCGTTTCCTTTGCCAAGGGAGCGGCATGAAAGTTGCTTGACTTCATTTCGGGTCGTCGACGTTGCTGACGACGACAACAACATAACAACAAAAATGAACAGGCAAACAAACAAATAAACTGACAGACACTCGTTTCCGTTTTCAAACAAAACAGACGCCATATTTAAAATTCCAAACGGCGCACAGCAACGACAACGAGAACAACAACAACAGAATTAGTAAACAAATGATATAACCGAGATTGGCCGTTGCGAAAAACTTTTTCCGAGTTTCTTTCTCCTTATCAACCGAACACAGATTTCGATTCGCGTGCCACGCTTTGATTTTTGATGCTCGTCGACAGCCGCGCTTGACCAGTGCGCACCTCACAATTACTGCTAATTGCTGAATTATGCCACAAATATGTGCAGCAGGCAAATGAGAATCAAATCATGCTTCACAACGCACAACAGTGAAAACGCAAATACGCCAGCAGCAAATGTGCGAGATACTCGAGAGCCGCCCACATAGATCACAATCAGAAGCAACATTTGGCAGCAGCAGTTGGCATTTGGCATTTGGTATTTGGCATGGAGCAATTGCCTTTTACCGTTTGTCGTTTATGTTTAAGATAGTCGGAGTATGAGCTTAAATTGCTGACCGGCTGAGCGTGATTTCCGTGAAACAGAAATTAAAGATTTATTTAAGATTTGCATGATGCGATACGAGAACGAGTAGTTGGCCGTTCACAGTGCTGGTCGGGGCGCCACACAAAAGACACGTACGCAAATAAAAATGACTCCGGTGTTTGTTTAGCTCCTCACTTTTGGGCAGTACATTTGAAAATGATTTATGAACTCCAAATTGCAGCACAGGCCAAGAGCGTAAAAGTTCCGCACCAATTACATGAAATATGGATTTAGACCGACGGCCGAAATGAAGTACCCTAAAAGTTTGCCAGTCTTATCGTATACCCTATGGTTTTAGGGAGGCTCTTCTCGCACAGCTACTCGATGAATGCTGAATACTTTATTTGTTGCTATATACTACTATCCGAATATTTTGATTTTTACCAACATATGACACATATGATAAGATACAGCTCATTGAAAATGAGTTTTCCGACTTAGCGTAGTTAAATCTTAATGACGTCATAAAACTTGTAACGTACAAATTTCTTGACTTAAACTACAAATCTAAGAGTCCATTGCTTCAGTCGATAAGTTGGCTAAATAAATTTTAAAACTTAATTCGAAGGGGTAATGGAAAAAAATCTATAAGAAATGAAGGTTTCAGCCTAAGAAGAGACGAAATACTTTATAAAGAGTAGTGAAAACTGTTCAACTTAAAATAATTTGTATTATATTTGAATTTCTAATTTTTTTAAAATTGCGGTTAGGCAAAGGTAATTCCTTTATCAAATTTCGATTATAATTTAAATTTACGTTGTAGTTTCTGATAGATGATTTCTAGCTGTTCTAAGCTGTGTTTATTATTATATTTTATTTATAAATTAAATTGAATAATACAATTTTTTTTCAAATTTAAGTATTGTTAAATATTAATAAATATCAATAGTATTATACAAATTTGAAATTTGTAGATTGCGTTTCTCTGGTTGTTCGATATAACGAAAATGAATAAGTCTAAAACGATTTTTTGCTTTAGACTTATTCATTTTCGTTATATCGAATAACCAGATAAACGCAATCTACAATTTTTGATCAAATATCAATAAATTCTACGTATAGTAACAGATACAAGAGAATGCGAGTTATTATACTCTGTAGTCGCAGCTGTTGCAATGGGGTATAGTGTGTGTCACAAAAAGTTCATGAAATTCTCATTTATACATATATATTTCGGGGCGTCAATTTTTCGATTCTTGACTGACAGCAGTAGGTCGACGGCTCTAATTTTAAATGCTAAAATAATATAAAGCCAATAAAATATTTTATCAGGCGTACGTGTTGCTATTACATGTTAAAGCATCAACACTCTTTTCTGTTCTCAGCCCCCGAGCAGCAGGTCACGCACGCATTTTAAATGACGGCGCTGGAGTGTTGAAAGCTGTGACGAGACTAAAAAATTGTGTGCTGAGCTAGCGAGGTGGCCAACCCTTTTTACGGCTGGTCAGTGCAGGATCTGGTCTCTGATTATGCGTCGAGCGGCCATAAATTTATATTGAAAGACGTGTGTAGTTAATCAAATTAAAGTGCTTGATTAAATTTTAAATATTACTTTACGTTGCCACCGCTGTCAAAAAATGTGCAAGAAATTAATTTCTGAGCACGTGGCGTACACACGATATTCAATTAATTTATGCACCCAAATATCCTACAAGCATGAAGCTCCTTGCTCGTAATCCTCAATTTTTTTCATTTTGTTTTGCTTGGCACTAGAAAATATTTAAAACGTGTCGCAAACTGCGTGGTTATTTAAAACAAGACTTGGCCAAGTGCTGCTCCCTTTAAAGCGGCTAACGGCCAAGTAAAGTTAAATAACAATTTCACTGCTCATTAACCCTAATTTGAATGTAAATTTTCGGGAGTCCTATTTGGGGCCCTTTTCTCTTGGGGTAAGCAGCGTTGGGCTCGCCATTTTTAAAGGATTTCGGCGAACGTTCATTTTAGTATGTTTTAACTAATGCATTTTAACTACGGCAAGCTTTTAGAAAACTAGTTGCCTTTAACTGAAACTAGGCGAGTGTGCCCAAATGTGAAGTACTCCACATCAAGTTAGTTATGAATTTCATCTCCGGATTAAAGGGTGAACGACAGACTGAAGCTAGCCTTGCAAGAAGCTAAACATTTATTTAGTGCATATAAAATAAACGTTCGAGCAGAGTAGCTGTTTGTTAGAGCTAGCTTATATATAAAAAAAAATCCATTGGCTTAGATTTACATACAGATGTCATAGTTCTAGTCTAAGCCAATGCCAATGGCTGTGCTTCTTCCTAAATAATGTGTATCTCTCTATAATTATTGTGTTGGCTGCTTGACAAAAACAGAATTAGGAATGATTAAAACTGAAGTCTCTACTGAGATCTTCTGTTTACTGATCGTATATTTATTATTTAAATTGAAATAAATAGAAATAACTATAATCCACGTACGTAAACTAATTATTGATTATTTAAAATATTTAAATTATAAAATTAGATTTTTATTTACGATTGGGCTAACTTTTATTGCGATACATGAATTGCTCATATATAAATATATTTTATCTAAAATAATTCTACGAGGAATATAGTACCTTTGAACTATATACGATTGTGTCTACATTTTCTTTAAGCAACATTTACGTGTTTATGTATTCCTTATATAAATATGTATAAAAATGGTTACTATGCCACCCCTTTTTTTTATATTCTTCTCACGCCATCTTCCATTAATTCAGCAGTCAGCAAATAGACAAAAGGCCTTGCAACAAAATGGACTTGCGGCAGTCATTATTGGGTAGTTATTGTTGTTGCGAGTGCCCGGGTATAAAACAAAAGTGAGCATTAAGCCAAACAATAACAACCAGGCTGGTAGGCGGGTGAAAGACGTACGGTGAGAAGCTAACAGAGAATGGCAACGTGCTCGGCGCCCATGCAAATTCAATAAATTAAGGCAACGGCCATTAATTATATTTTAAATTACAATGCACACACACACACACATTGGCAAGTTGTGCTTGTGCTCAGCCTGACAGAGAGAAAGTTGCACCCATTCAGCGGGCAAATTGTCGCTGTTTATCGCCTTGCACCAGCAGCACGACAACAATGAAAGCAAAAGCAACGACAATAACAAACTGACTGCCAACCAGGCCATTGTTGCTACTGAAAACCACTTGGATGGCGCCATGCATCCCAACTATATGAAAAAAAATGAAATAATAAGAGCAAAAAATATAAGAAAGAACTTTAATACCAACTTCAACTTCAGCTGCTGCAGCAGCCTCTGCTGCTGTCAGTGCCAGCAGAGCCGAGCAGTGTGATGACTGCTGGCCCATTAGTAGCGCGTAAACAATGGCCACGGCTGTTGACAATGCCGGCAAGCCATTAAGGCTGACGCAAGCCGTTGACCGCTAACGTGTTAACTGCAGCGAGCCAACTTTTTAATTGGTTTTAAGGCGCAAGTTGATTTCCATAAGGCAAAGACGAGTTGGAATGTTGTTGGATTGAATTTAATTTGTCTACTTCTTGGGCTTTGATCGTTTGCCGCGCTTTGGCTTCTTCTTGAAGGGCCCCAGGCCGCGTCGCACCATGGTGCCGCGCCACCAGGCCTGCAGCTTGATGGCGCACTGTATGCGATGTACCTCAAGATCGTGTAGACGTTGCTCCTCCTCCTTCTTGGCGGAATACTCACGCACAAACTGCTTGTGCTCTGCGTTCATCTCTCGATGATGCGTTAGCAATTTGTTCTGTTCCAGAATGCGCAGCTGCCAGGCCTCCGATTCGCGTTCGACGCGTCGCATTTCACTGGCATAGCGCTGCTGCCAATGGTCAATGCGCTCTCTCAAATCGGCCAGCTCTCGATTGCGAAAGGCACTGAGCTCCTGACTGACGCGCTCCTCACGTGCCAGACGCTGCTTGTAGTCGAGTATGTCTCGCAAGTAGGCCCGCTCGGCATTTTCGCCCCAGATCTGTGCCTGGGTCACGCGCGCCGCCTCCCAACGCTCGACCAGACTGTACTCCAAGTCGTTGACCCGTGAAACACACTTTAAATTGTACTTGGCATCGGCAATGCGTTCCTCCATCTGCTTTAGCTTGGCCGCCCCATCGATTTCCAACTGCTCCAATTGAGCTTTTAGCTGCTTCAGGTCGTCTTTGGATCGCTGAAGCTGATTGATCGCCACAGACTCTTCGCTGTTGTTGCCGCTTAGCTCATTGATAGCTAGCTCTAGGCGACTTGGCTTTTCACTATCCAGTTCCTCTTTGGTCATGTATAGCTGTTGGTTAGCTGCCATAATAAATGCGCGCAGGGCATTCAAATCACGTTCATATTTCAAGGCATCTAGAACACACTCATCCACCTTGACGTCATCCTGATCTGTGTCGCCCAGCAAAGATTCTAGCCGTGGCAGTTTCTTGCCCGTGAGCAGCACTCGCTGAGGCAACGCCTGCTGCCCAATGGAGGAGCTGCGCAACCTGCGCAACGAGGCGGGCAACCGAAGTGGCGGCTTTTGCATATTCAAGCGCTGTGAGCGCTGCTGCAGCACGAGCTTATCAATGGCCTCCTTATAGGTGACAGCCAGCATCAGCCGCTTCCATTCTGACTGCTGCTCCTCACTCAATGCTTCCATTGCAACTGGCTGCAAGTCGTGCGAGTCGCGGCTATTTGGGTGCTTTGTTACTTTATCGATATCGAATGTTTGATGTTGGCACGGCAACTGTTCTTTGGTTGAAAGTAATGCAACTGTCGCTGGCGCTCATGCTCGCTCTGTCTCCTTCTGCTTGGCCAAGCGCCAGTGAGTATGCTACGCATTTGCTGTCGTTGTCCGTTCGCTTACGTGTAAAAATGCCAAACTCGTGCTGGCGCCTTTATGGGACAACAGCAGCAAAAGCATAAGCATGAGCAGTCTCGGAATTTATCTGCGAGCTCTTCCCCTCATCCTCATCCTGGATCCATTGTGGCTTTGCTTCTTTGGTTCATTCACTTCTTCTGCCAGCCAACTAGCATGCGAGTCTTTGCCTCTGCACAATCTACATGCCCTCCTTACATCCCCCTTGCTGCCTCTGTAAGCTTAACCCAATAAGCGCTGCTCCGATTGCAACTTAAGTTATTGGCACACAAGGTGCCAGACCCGCATTACAATTAAATTATCGCGTTAACCACAAAACCTGCTCACTGCTGCGCGATTTTGGTCTGTTGGTTTTTTGCTACCATATCAACAGCGAAAGGGCAAACAGTAAGTACCGACTGGAGAGCTATGCGTATGTATGCGACAATTTCATACCCTGTAACTGAACTATACAGAAATACTACTATACTGAACTAACAGAAATTGAATCAATTTAATGTTTTGTTTTACTGTTTTTAAGGTGTTTTTATAAAATTATTAGATACCTGGTTTAATTTTATATAAAGAATCAAACGTTAAGCCTGTACTATATAAATATCAATTCATTTTAATTACTTTGAGCTGCTAAGCTTTAGTTCTTAAAGCTTTTTCTGTATATATTTTATATTTTTCTCATGCCTGCATGGAATAAGCCCATAAAAAAAATTCAATCAATTTCTAGTGGCTTGCCACAGCGTTGAACTTTTGCCCCACAGTTCAAGCAGCGGGCTTATGAAAGGCACTCGCGAGTGGTCATTGGCAACGCAGTGTCTATGAATGGAACGTTATGAGAAATTACCAGAAGTACACACGCATACATATATATTAATATAATGCCAGCTGCTGTCTCGCGCACACAGTGAGAAGCACAGAGAGGCAGACACAGAGCAGAGCCGCCATACACATGGGAGCTGCATGTGGCGTCTTTTGCACTTGGCGAGTGGCTCCGCTGTCAGCGGCCATTATTTTTAATAGAGTGCAAAGAAAAAGTTTTCAGTTTTCTGCTCCATTGACTCCAAATCGGCAAAAGACGCAGAGGTCGCCACTTCTTCTGAAATTAAATGCGCCAAAAAGTATGCTGTGCAACGACTGATAAGCAGGCATCGCACACACACACACACACTTGCCAGCAGCATAGACTCACAAAGTGTGGCATTTGCAGCATAAAGCCATACACATAAATTCGCTTTGGGCAAATATTCAATTTTCTTTTCGATTCGCCAAAAAAGTTTTCAGGCAAATTCCTTTTACTTTGTTCGACTGGCAGCCAATCGAAAAATGCATAGCCATTGAATCCAGTTTTAGTTTGTTCAATATTTAGTCAATGCATTTTATCTCAACTACTGCCACGAACTGCAGATAAAAGTTAATTATAAATATTGCTCGACAATTTGAAATATATTTTGTTTGAAGTCAATTCTTACAGCGGACTAAAAATCAATCAATCGTACGCTCTCTGCACTCGTGTCTCTATGTGTGTCCGCAGGGCCGGTCAGTGCTGTGGATTGCATGTCAATAGCATTTGCCATCAAGTATTGGGCTTTTCATTCATTCATTCATATTTTTAGCAGGTTCGCTCAGGACAACGGGCGTGGCCTGTACTTTTGTTACTTGGCAACAACTTTATTTGGCGAGTCAATTGTTTTCAATTCATTTTACAAGTATATATGTAAGCAAATGTTTCGGTCGAAAACTTTGCAAGTGTTTTTTCAATTTATATAAATAGGAATTCCAAAGAAAGTGAGAAGTGGGAAGGGAAGAGCTTGACTAGAAGAAACCACAAGCGAAATTTCAAGCTACTGTTTTAAAATCTGCTTCTCATAGCCTCAAATGTATTATTGATTGACTTCCGTGTTTGTGATTCAATGTTAAATATTCTCAGTAGGTATTTGGTATCGAAATGTGGAGAACTTATGTTCCCATTTAGAAAATGTTATTTTACGATAATATCAATCCTTATTGATTACACTGATTTGTTTCGAAGATTTGACTTTAATCTATGAATTTCAGACCTACGTATAGCTCAGATACTCGTATCAAATGTTAGAATGTTAAACAAGTAAGAAAACTCTAGTCGGTAGTGCCCGACTAGGAGATCCCCTGAACCCCGCCCCCGACGCATTCATACGGACAGACAGACAGACGGACAGGGCTAAATCGACTCAGCTCGTCTCCCTGATCAAGAATATATATACTTTATGGGGTCTGCCACGCCCCCTTCTGAGTATTACATACATTTGACAGTTTACCAAAACCATTATACCCTGTTTTCCCATTTTCAATGTTCAGGGTATAAAAAGAGTTTCATAGAACATGTTTCTTCCAGCTTTTAACATGTTGACCAAATATTTTGGATAACAACTATTTTTAGTTTCTGCTAAACGTATGTATATTGAACTACCCCGAAAAACTATTTCCTAACCCATCCACGAGACACACACACAGCTGCATACCCCATACTGTGCTTTTGCGCGCATAACTTGCCGCATTTATGTTGGCCAGTGTAAATAACCGAAAATTGTATGTTGCGAGCCGCAACCACGACACCGTGACGACAACGGCAGATGCCAAGCGAAAACCAAGCCAACCTCTCGGCAACAGCAGCAGCAGCAGAAGCATGGTCTCCGTATGCAGCGACTGACGATGTCGCGGCTCTGGTCATGATGGTGACTCTGTGAATATGTCAGTGCATCGTTGTCTGCGGCCGGCGAGTGATAGACGCTACCATTAATTCACTTTCTGGTGCCGCACGCTTGACTGCCCAACTTTATTCCTGTACAGAGGTGTGTGTGTGAGTGTGAGAACATGTGTTTTTTTGTCAGCCACCCTAAAGTGTGGGCATGGATCGGTAAAGTTTAGTGCAGAGTCTGCGGTCTACCGTCCAGGCAAATCTCGTGCAATGCATGACAAATGGTTTGGCCAGCTTCAACGATTCTCACCATTTGTAGAGCTGGTGGAGCGAGACAGGTGCTTAAAAAACTGACCTACTTGCCGGCCGTGTAATTAATGTCCACCCCAATTGTGAGCATGGGTACCATGTGGAGCGCAAAATCGAAAGTTAGTCAGCCACTCTCAATGCTTGGCACATTGTGTGGCGAAAGCCAAAACGGGCCAAAGTAAAATCAATAAGGGCAGGTCACTTCACAGTGTCGCTTGTCGCCCAGGCCAATGCCAAGCAACCACCAAACATAAAAAATGAACAAAACTAGGGAAGGAGGTAGTCATGGCAACGCCAATCAATAAACAAATGCCAAGCACACACACACACACAGGCGAGCACATACGCTGCCACATACACTTTTTATGTGACTATTCAAATAAAGTTGCTTTAAAAATAACTCTCAATGCCGCATTTATTGTATTTCGTACTCTGCCCGCGGTGCCACGCGAACTGTGTCAACAGTGGTGTGCCGGTTGCCATTGACAGTCGGACGGTGAGTGCGAGCACAACTAGACTCAGTTTTGCCTTGAGATGTATCCGCAGGTGGAGCTGGAAAACTACAAGCTGCAAGTGGAGCTGCTGCAGGAGAAACTGCGTCGCAGGTCTGTGAAATATATTTTATAATTAGATTCGTTCAGAAAATATTATCGAATAAGTTTGCAGTCGGAGGAAGAAAAGGAAATGTCAGTTAGCTAGACTTTCAGTTTTCCTACTTTCTACAGCTGCTTTTCTACAATATTTTACAACAACTTATAATTGTTAAGTGAACTTTAAGTTAAATGAGCAACCCCGACATTTGGTCTAGAGTTGGGGATTGATATTGTAGGCGTATGAAATGCATTACATGACAAATTTACAATCTCAAGCCAATATATAAAATAGAAGACCTAAAAACCAATATTTGGTCATTCTTAAACTTTTTTATGCATTTTGCATGCACTCACAGCGAGGACAATCGCCAGCAGCTGGAACATAAGCTTGACAAGGTTCTGCAGAAACGCAGTGAAATGTAAGTACAGTTTCTTTCGTTGTCCGTACGAGGTATACCAATTATGCCAACGAGTACAAACAGCCATTTATAACCATTGGCCATTGGTATGCTTTAGCGAGAAAGGCGTACGACACAAAACACGCCAGAAGTACCAAGAGTTCCTGGACGAGCAGACTCTACGCAACGAGCGAAACAAAAAGCTGGTGCAGATGCTGGAGCGCATTGATGAACAGACGGCTGTCATGTCACAGCGCAGCGAACGACTTAAAATGATGAAGGTGAGTCAGAGGTGCAATCAAAAAGTCACTTTACCGCATCCTAAATCAATGTGCCTGTGTTTGACTTTGACGTGTTCTCCCGCCTATTCCAATATTCAGCTGCAATACCAAATGTACTTTGCAAAATTGGTTCAAAGCCAAACATTGCGCTGCATACAACAGACAGCAGCTCCAGCAGGCAGCGCGATGCCTATTCCCGTTCTAATACAGGCCCAGTCGACGGTCGTGTCGAATCCAGCTGTCGTCCCAACAGCTGTAAGTGCTGCAGCAGCTCCTATTGCAAATCAAAGCCAACCAATGATGATTCCATTGACGGCTGCGTCGCCACAGCAATGGGCCTTTGCCATGGCCACGCCAACGCCGACGCCCACTCAAGCTGGTATGCTATTAACTTCGCAGGTAACGCCACAGCCCGTTTATGTGCCATACCCGGATTTATATGGCGGGTCTGCTGGTGGTGGTGTTGGTGTTGGCATGGGTGTAGGACAGCCGCTTGCCACATCCAATCTGTTCGACCTGCGTGCCACATTGCGTGCCTTGGACAATGAAAATGCCGATTTACCGGAGCGAATGACGCACTTTGATGAGGCCGCCCCAGCAGCAGGTGAATCTCGAAGTGGCAACGTTGACAGAGCAGCGCCAGCAAAAACAGCATCAATGATGACGACGATGACGATGGCGACAACGACGACGACGACGACGACGACGACAACAACTATATCAACTCCATGCTCAGTGAAAGATATGAGTGCAAGGGAGCTCAGCAGCACATCCTCAACATTGGCAACATCCTCGTTGACATTTGATAAATTGCCAATGACGGCAACGCTGACTGAGCTGCCAGCTGCAGCTGTCGCTGCTGGCATCGATGACGTTGGCGGTCGACCGCAAGTGGCGACGCAGTTGCGTAGGGGCAGCCGGCAAGAACTGGAGCAGGATGCCTGGCCATATTCACGCGTGACTAAAGGCGAGCATGAAAAATCGCCAAGTGTCGTCAGCTATAATGAGCCAAGCGGGCAGCAACAGCAGCCGCAGCAACAGCAACAGCAACACAATTTCGATGCTTACTTTGGTGAGCTGAAAATCGATGAGCCCTGGCATCCAACAGCAGCTCCAATAGCAACAATGACACGGCCAAAGGACCAATACGAAGACAAAACGGATCTAAGCGTGCGTGCTGGAAAAATGAAAACAGTTGGAGGCGATGGTGCCATTGGCGGTCTCGTTGGTGGCATCAGCAACGATTTGCTTGACGAAGTCAAAGCCAGCCGTGCAGCTTTGGAGAAGGCAGCGGCTGCGGTTGATGAGCAGCTAGCACGAGGTAATCAATTGTCGCCACCGGCAGCCAATGAGCCATTCGCTAAGCCCGGAGTGTCGATTGAGAATATTGAAAATGCCATTTACGGCGAACGTTTGACGGCAACAACCACTGCGTTATCAGCCAGAGCAGCAGCAGCAGCAGCAGCGGCGGCGGCAGCGGCAGCAGCAGCAACAACAGCACCGACAGCGGGATTAGTGGAGAATTTGGTAAGCAACGCAACGCAGCCGCAGCCCCATCAAATGGAACAGCAGCAACACCAGCAGCATGAGGTAGAACAGATCAGTGGCATGGATAAACAACAGTTGTCGGAGCAACAGCAACAACAGCGACCAACACATGATGTAGCCCCGCTTGCTTTCGAGCAGTATGATGCCAATAGCTATGTGGATCCGGGTGAGCCGAGCTACGCCAGCATTGAGTCGACTCCACAGCAACAGTTGCAGCAGCCGGTCAGCGTTGCGGGCGAGCCACTGTACAGTGAAATCGGAAATCCCATAGACTATCAGGAATATGCAACGGATGTTGCAAATGCAACAGCTGAGGCCGAGGCAGAAGCTGCTGCAGCCGCAGAACAGCAAGAGTACTCCGGTATGGATTATAGCAACTACGATGCCGCGCAATATGCAGCTGGTTATGATCCCAATGCCTACCCGGGCTACATATATGATGAGGCCACTGGCCAGTACATTGCCGATCCCAATGCAGCTCAGTATGCCCCGGATGGCAGCTACGCGAGCCAGGACTACGATGCTGCAGCAGCAAATTATGAGTACTATGGTGAACAGCAACAGCAACAGCAACAGCAACAGCAACATCAACAGCCGCAGCCACAGCATCAGGAACAACAGCAAGTCGCCTATCCGATGCCTGACAACAACAATGGGGCAGTAGCGGAGTTGGTCTTACCACAGGAAGTAGAGCAAGCACCGCCACCCGACGGGGCTGATGCAAAAACCGAGTCCATTCACTCACCAGCGGTGGTTGGCACCGCCGCCAAACCTGCGAAGCCCACTTCGATTCTTGCGTCGACAGACAAACAAGCGATGCCTAATGATGCGCAGCAGCAGCAGCAGAAGAAGAAGAAGCGCGTTAATTTCGTTGACAGCAGCGAAACGGATGATAGCTCAAGCGCGAAACCAGTCCAGGAACCACCCGGAATTACAGCCAGTCCGAGCGCCCCAACACCCGCGGGAGCAGCGGCCAGCGCAACTGGCGTCGGCAGCGAAAGCGACTTCGATTTTTCAACAGGCAGCGAAGCGAAGAATTAGAACAAGCGCAAAACACTTCAGTTCTAATTTGCTGTCATTTAGGTTAACCAATGAACTGGCCTGGACGTCCAATCCAGTGGACATTCAATGAGATCGCATTCAATTTATGGCCATAGCATTTCCCACTTCACACACACGCACACAATGCAACAATGGAAACTTTGATTTGAGTATTGAAATGATTCTCGAGCTCAATATACGTTAAGTCATTTATTCAGCGCTCTGGTCAAGAATATTTAGGTACATAGCGTCGGATATGCTTACTTCTGCTGGTTTTTCACAAGATTTTTTTAATCAAGTATTTTCAATGATGTAAAAAACACACAATTAAGTAGAATATAAAATAAATTAAATTATTGTTTAGGCGTGCGCTGTCAACTGTTTTTTATTTAATGAATAATTTGGATTTGGATGAATTTAATTAGCTTATGATTCAAACCGACTTTGAAAATTTATAACTCTATAGTTAACATGCATTTATAAACAACAATTCGTTAAATTATGTTTTAAATATTTGATGGAACTTAAATTTGCAATTATAAAGGATGTATATCCAAATTTTAGATATATTTTAAATTAATTATATTTCGCTAACACTTCGTGAATGAGTATACAAGCGTTAAGCTAAAGCAAGTATTTCAAATATTAAATCTCATTAACTTAAGGTTGTATTCTTAAATGTTTGTAATGTGGTTAATTAATTAAATATCCAGGTATGCACTCCGCAATCAGAATTGTTAATAATCTTCACACAATTGTTTGAATGGACAGAAGGCTCACAGTTTTAATTTCATAAGAGTTCATATAATATATATATATATATATATGTATATGTATACATATATGTATATATATATACACTATATCATCTGAGCAACCAATATTATTGGTTCTTGACTTGCACAACTGACCACAATAAAGCATGCATATATGTGCTCGTATATGTACGATTACAATATTGCATTTTCAGGTTGAATAATAAGCCAAAGTGCAATTGTCACTGAAATGGGTTGATTGCCTGTCAGAGAGTCAATTGGCTGACCAACATATCCCGATGGCAACGATGCTAATTAAGTGCAGCAATCGAAAACCAGCACGCGATGCACATTGCAGGTTTTCTGATACTAGGCAGCCAACTGGTTAAAGCTGCAGATGCAACTACTCATCCAGGCACATATTTTGAAAAAAAAAAAAAAAAAAAAACAGTAAGCCAATTGCTTACGAGTTAATCAAATATACTATATTATTTATATATGTAAGAATCAATACTTGAGTTGCAGAAATTTTACAATATTAAAGAGAGTTACAGTCACTTTTTATCCTAATGCTGCCTTCGAAATTTGTTAAGCAAACGTCTGAGACTTAAAATATTTGCTTAAAGTTAGCATAAATTATTTAAAAATAAAAAGTCAATTTTGAGCAGATTTTTTAAAATTATAAAAATATCTCTAAGAATATAAACATTTAGCTTAAAATATATACTGCATATTAGATAATGACATACAAAGATATGCTATAATAAAATATAAAATGTAATATATAATATATAATATATATATATTGAACTTACATTTACGGACTGTTCACATATAACTTTTTTATTGATATAAATAAATATAGATTCAAAAAATAATAATAACAACTTGGATTCATATACGCAGAATATAAAAACAAATTTGATGAATCAAGCGTGGCATATGTATATTGCGCTTTTATATACAATATATATATATATATATATATATATATATATATATATATATATATATATATATATATATATATATATATATATATATATATATATTTATATACGCTTCGAGTCTATTCTTATTTCAACTTTTCGATTAACTCTGAAAACTGACTGGTTCCTGTTGTTGACATTTTTCCCAACAATTCGAATATGGATGACAAAAAATGACGCTGTTTTTATCATACTCATTGAATTTTCTACGGCTGTTCATATTCTTGGCCACACTTAAAAAAAAATTTATATTTCATATTTTTTCAACCGATTTCGTGGCGTTTTTTAAAAATATGTCTTAATTACAATTGAAGTGCAATTCAGTGCACTCAAGCGCCATTTGATAATTTATATTAATTTCCGTTCAACCTTCTTTTGATTAAATCGAAATATACTTGTAATTAATACAGTTAATTAACTAGTTATAGTACCTTGTATAGAAAATCAAACGTCAATCACTCTCGCTCGCGGCTTTATAATTACTCAAATATTATTTCATACGTGTGAGCCTGTCACAGCTTTTACATATATTTAAATGTATCTATTTATTATCTTATTATATTCAGCTGTTTCATTTTTAATGAGCTGAACATTTGTAACTGGCTTTCGGGTTGAAGGGAAGCAACAGCTCAATCGATAAAAGGTTTCGAGAGAAACTTTTTCATTAAAATATTTAAAATTAAAAGCTACAACGAGAAGCCTCAAAGGCGAATTGCAAATAAAAATGTAATGATCCACAATTAAATACCCGTAGTCAAATGAGAATTCTCAGCGTCGTTTCAATTCGGATACAAATTTCTATAAAGGCAAAATTTGTGCACGCCAGACATTAGCAGGGCAAAGGTATGAAAGTCGAACCAAAGACAACAAAAGCAAATAATTTGAGTTTATTTTGTGCTCGATTTACATGTAAAGCAATAAGTATCGCAACAGACGCTTTTTGAAATTTGATCTGAATGCTTTAAGTGGCACGGCAGGTCTAAAATTTAAATTTGATTTCTGCCGAATATTAGCATAAACATAAAGCTTATAAAGCATTTATCAGTCTCAATATCGTATTGATGACTTATGTGGAAGAACAAAAACAGTGAGGGAAAGACTGAATGAATGTGTGTGTGTGTGTGTGTGTGTGTGTGGTTGGGAGAGAGAGAGAGAGAGAGAGAGAGAGAGTGTATGTGGCATGTTTCAGCAATAAATTGCAAAGCAAATCAAATCAGCACGTCGCAGGTACAAGGATAAAGGATTACGAATATAGCTTCAGCCACAACACGAATAATTGAGTGCTGCTTATTTATGCACCCTAAGCAACCAAATAAAAGATAGGCAGAGAAAGCGCAAACGAGTGAGAACTAAGCGTACGGTGAACACTCCATGAGAACCGAGAACCAAACAAAAAAACGAAAATAAATATACATAATCAGTGCTGAAATTCAATTTTGAAATAAAACGCAAATCGAGTAGCGAAACTCTCAATACCGTGCCATTTTCCCTCTACTTGCACGCCTGAGAAGGGAGGGATAAGGGTTTGCTGTAAGTGGTGTAAGAATACCAAAAAAGTACATTCGAATATGCTCGTGTATTTTCGCTGCCAAGTTAGGCACTACTGGGAACAACATTTGTGGTACACGCGGCGTATGATTGACATTTATGCAAATGACTGGCCCTGTGCAGCGTTTGGGTGTGTTGAGTATGACAATATTTATACAGCCGCTGCTGCATAAACACAACCCTTTCTTCTTCATTCTGTAAGTCATTCACATGCGATATCTAGAATTACATATATGTAAATGTATATATACAAGAAAAACTACTCAATTATTGTAGATTGTAAGCTGAGTTCACCCAGGTCTTGGCAATCGCTCGATTATAATTTATAGAATCAACTCTTTTTATACAAAAAATCCAATTGATTGATATATATGTAATAGCATAATTTAAATGAATGTATCGTTGTCTTTCTTTGGTCAGCCATTGCTCATAGACCAGTTCCAGCTCTAAGTTTGCGTTGACATTAACGCTAATTGAAAACATGAAATGTGATATCTCGCAGACAGACTATATATATGCGTCATACTTGGCGTATACACATTTTACCTGTCCTAACCCTAAACACGATTAGTGAACGTTCAGTGCTCCCGACAGCTCTAGCCAGCTACATACAGTTCATGCCGTTTTCATGGTGAAAACGTAACAAAAGTTTTGCACAAGCAAGCAAACCGAAGAACTTTCCTGCGTTTTTCCGCCAACTTATTATTGTTTAAATATTTATACTAGCTTTGGCAGATACAGGGGCATAGAGGCTGGCTAGGAATCAACGTTTCCCCGTGCCGTGTGCCATATAGCAAACATCGTGGATGCCGTGTGCTGTCTGGGCAACATATGTGCGACAAGTTTGAGGCGCCAAAGTTTGCGCGACACTCCATGGGCTTGACATTGTCACGTAGTTGCCTGGGCACTTGCTTGACGTTGAGTGGTGCTGCCAGCGATATGCATATGAATGGCTAAAGTGCCTCAGAACGCTCACACAGCTCACAGCTGCTGCTGGATTTGGTTATGACAGTGCCTGTCGGTGGCAATCGCTTGATAAGCGCAGGACTCCCATCTGAAGCTTATTGCACACATAGTTAGCTATTAGTCCATTAGCCTTTTACCAGTCCAAATTATGGCAGTATTCTTTAAGTTGTTAGTCACGTAACTTTTTCGTTGATTTCGAATGCGTCCAGCTTAGTCATAAAAATAAATCCAAGAAGAAATATGGGCAATATACTGTATTGCATGTAACAATCAAAGGAAGCAATATTATTCAGTATATTCGATTCTATATTCTTTAACAATATAAGAATTTCACTAATAAATCCTTAGTATAAGTACTTGAAAGTTATGTGTCTACTAGAGTAAATAAGCTCCTACTGCGACTGCGAGTAATTTCAGACACGATTTAGGTTAAGATCAGCAAGCACGTATGACTGTTTTACAACGATGGCAAACATGGCAAATAATCATCATAATATTTCTAAAGTAGCGTAGTAATTTGGAAAGCCTACGAACATAACAACATAAATATCGGTTGCAACATAAAACCTTCACAAGCATAAATCTACAAGACAAGACATTTACGAGCTTGCATGGAAATTTCAATATCCAGCGAACTAATTGTCTAAGTGAACTACCAACAGAGTCAAGGAGCTGCAAATGAAGAGCACTTGGCCCAGCTGGCGATGAATATTATATGGGGGTCAAGAACAAAACCAAACTTTGAAATTTTAAAATTGTATTATAAGATATGTCTACTATCGTATATACATGCATAGTATATGCGAGTGTATATTTCATTTGGATTTATAGAGCAATGCGCATAAATTTACTTACAAGAGACAAGCAATTTGCATTTTGACTTACATTGCTATGGCTATATTTATTCAGACCATATTAACATTTTAATAAAAATTCTTTGAAGACTTTGACGTGCAGCAGACAAAATATAAAACAATAAGTTACCGAGGCTAAAATTTAAAATGTTGTTTTGTTATATGATATTGATGTCTTTCAAAAAAGGATTAATTTTAATTAGCTTCTCATTATCTTTCCTGCAACAAATATGTTCAGTCAACCAACCTAGTCAATGAGCAGTGGACCAGCTAGCTAGGACCAACTAGTCCTTTGTCACTCTGAGGTAACCAATACGCTTTGCCTTGTTGCACTATGGAGGAGATGCGCATGGCGCATTGTCTTTAGACCTCACAGATTTAGGACGCCTGGCGGTTAGACCAATCAGTTCCTTCATTAATATTAGAGCTGTTGAGAGCTGTGTTAGTTTTGCGTTTATTGTTTAAGCTTTCAGAACAAATAGTACGGGTATTATTGAAATATCCTTTGTGCCTTCCAGAGATAAAGTAACACGCCGACTTTTTTAAGTTGCCTACAGACTCACTTGCCGAGCACACAGACACACCCACCCAGCTAAGGCTGGCATTGATGAGACCCGGTCCATAAACGGATTATGCTGAGCCATTTTCCGTACTTGATTTCAACAATTGAGAATATTTTTGAAAGATTACGTATCGATGGCGAGCAGTTGAAAGCTGAGCTGTTCAAGCTCTAGGACTGTTGCTATTTTCCTCAACTTTAAAGCAAATGCCGACAATGCTTGGCATTTGGGCAAGTGTTATTGCAGATAAGAAAATGTTTTTACATTTATTAAATGTTGTTGGTCCAAGGCAACCGATAAACTAGTTTTCAAGCTTGTATAAATAAATAAGATAAATAAAAATTTTCATGCCAAGTGAAGCTTTGGCAAATCAAAAAAAAAAAACAATATTATTTCAGGGCTTGAGTCGACCAACCAATGTATATCAATAATACTTTTATTTAAAGTTTAACTCTATTATAAAATTTTCTCATCGTTATTTTGCAGAAATATTTAGCTACTGCAAGTTGTTCTGTCTACCAGCTTAGCCTTTTTAGTGTTCCTATATACATATGTGATGCATCTTAAGTGCCCTGCGTGCAGTTCGCCAGCTACATACATATGTCACTGTAACGCCGGGAAGACAAATTCACAATATTAAAGTAAACATGTTAAAACCATAAAAACGCAACTGCACAAAAGTAGTGCAAAGGAAAGAGGAGAATGGAATGGAGAGGGCAGAGTGAGGGGGATATGTAGAAAAAATATTACTGCAAAGCAGCAGGGCACAACAAAAACAGGCGCCAGAGAAATCATGTAGAAAGCATTCGCCATTGCCTCTATGCATGTGTATGCATGCACACACACACACACACACACACATACACATGTGTGTGCACTTGCCACGTTTGCACAAACTCTAAGGCAATAGTTTTTGCGCAAGCAGCGAACTGGTGAACAGTTGACTAATGCACAACAAAGACGACCATCCAGAGCTGGGGCCAGAAATCGAGAATTCATCTGACAAAGGAAGGGGGCGTGACGAAATATGTGAAATCATGAATAAACTGCCATGTGCATGCATTGAAAAGTCGCTGGCCTGCATGTGCTTCTATCGCCGTAACACCCACTGCCAGGCTCGCTGTTTGTGTAGTTCAAAGTCTTCAATGTTTGATTACCAGCGCTTTTGCGATACTTTTTTTTGCCTTTTTTGCGATACGCAAACTGCGGCAGGCAAAGCGGAACGCCTCTTTCTATGCAACAAATGCTGGGTGGAACTTGATTTTGCGACGGACCTCAAAGGATAGAACGTTATATTTTTAATACCCTGAACCCATTGAAAATGTGAATTCAGGGTATAACGGCTGTGTTAACATGTATGTAATAAGCAGTATGACTACTGGCAGACCTAATAAGATATATATATTCTTGATCAGGACGACTAACGGAGTTTATCTAGCCATGTCCGTCTGTCTTTCTTTCCTTCTGTATGTTCAATGACTCTTCTTATTTCCTTATTATCGATCAAAGTTGATCATTTGAATAAATTTTCAAAAAATTGTTGGAATTCTGTTAGAGCTAGAGAGGTTAGATTTACTGTGTAGTGCACAGTAATGAATGTAGATATTTTGTATATTTCGTATTTGGGATACCTTCCCCTTCCCCGTAAACTTGTGCTTTGGTAAATTCACACAAATAAATACGCCAATACTGCAGCCAAAGTGAATGTATTGTTTGTTTATGTATGTATAACAGAAATGTAGAATGATTGGATCAGCTTTTCGCAGGGTTCAGGGTATCTCCTAGTCGTGCAGTCCCGACAAGAGCACTCTTACTTGTTTTTTATGTAGTGTATATCATCGTTTTATTGTGTGTGGCATCCGTTGATATTGAGCACAAAGGCAGGCTAGCGAGATGCGAAATAGAAGCGATATGCAAGGAAATTGATTTAAGACTGAATTCCAGTGCACCTAACTGAGTAATCTTAAAGACATTTGACAAAATAACTGAATTCACTATTTATACTTAAATTACACAAGGATATTACTAACGCAAGCACAAATGTTCATACAAGTATGTATCTACATATATACATACAGTTACGGCTCAACTTGCCTAGTTGCATTGCTCCTTTTGCAGCATTCGCCTTCTGCGTCCGAAAATGTTAACTTTTTTTGCAACGGCTTTTTCTTGCTGCAATGGGTCTGCTGCTGCTGCTGGTGGGGTTGCTGGTGTTGTTGGTGCTGCTGGCCAGGGTCATTTTTTCTGCTGCTGCCAGCTGAGCTTTAGTGATGAAGGGTGGAGCTTAAAAATGAATCATTTGACTTTTTCTTATTCAATAATTTATAAGAATTAGCAGAGATTTGCATTTTTTCTCTCCACTCGCAGTTGGCGCTGCAAATTTCTATTTAATTTGATATTTATTGCAAGCAATTTCATTTTTGCTTGCTGTATATCTTTCGTATCTCGTGGCTGCCGCAGACGCTGCTTAAAGTCGCCGAGAGCCAATGCAAATCAGACTTGTGTATATTGTATCTTACATTTGTATCTTGCAGCTTGTTGTGGCCGCCAAAAGTTTCCCAATGCGAGTGCATTTGCTGTTTGACATTTACTTTCGAGGCAAGCTTTGTGCAACCGCCGTTCAACTGATGCTTCATTAGCAATGCCAACAAAAACGAAATTGAAATCCTACTCAAATTGCAGCTCGCTTTGCTTCCACCACTGCTGCACTTTGCTTAGCTTTGCTTGGCATGCAAACCAAATGAACGCTTTATTTTTTCGTTTCTTTCTCTTTATTTGTCTTTCGAATTTGCATTTGGCAGACGAGCTATGGCATTGTGGCCGTCTCCTGTGATGGGGCATGCATTTAAATTTGACATGCTTGTTGCTGCTGATGCTGCTGTTGCTGATGTTAAGTTTGCAACCGTCTTAAGTTTCCATTAATGTCGCCAAGCACACAGTGCCTTCTACGAAGTTAATCGTCTTGCTTGTATTTAGCAAGGACCTGTTCCTCCAGGTAGTTGTTGTACGGATGCTGCTGCCATTGCTCATTGAGTCAGGTCTTAAGTGAGCTGAACTGAAAGTTCTTTAATTATTGTAATTTCATGGCACTCCAGCATGCAAGAAGCAAGTGCTGACGGACTGAGCACAGACTGTCCGTCCTTCGTAAGCATTAAGTTGTGTAGTAATTAATTAACTTTGCTTGCTTAAGAATTGATATCCAAATAACTTCGACATTTGTTAGCATTACCAAATTACGTATCTATTTTTGCCACAAACGATGCTCAACAGGCCACTTCAACCTTGCACAGCTCGGTAACTTAATTTGCTTGCACAAATCCATATTACATAAGCTAACTTATGATAAGACATTCATACAGTTCGTACTACAACAGACGCTGCTTTATGTGCAGAAAATTGCGATATTAGCACTCACATGTAGATAGTTCGCATTAGTTGCATTTCAGTGCTGCATCCAATATAACTGTCAATCAATAAAACATAATTAATCTGACTGTTGCCAAAAGCTAAGCGCATACATATATACATAACATATACATAGAATAGGCTTAGATAACACAAATAAACTCAAAGTTATTTGGGCATTAATGCATTATAAATATCTACATTCATTTAGTATTGATATTTACAAATTCCATCATTAAAATAAGTAGTGCAAATAGTTGGCATATTAATAAATGCACTTTAAATTGGCAATTACAAAACGAGAAATAAAATTAACTTCTGTAAAGTTTTGCTTTAATTTAGAACCTTAGAACTTTGTTCAGAGCTTATGCAGATCTGCGACTCAACAGAATTACATCAGTGTTTTTTTTATCAGTCTTTCATTTCTAAATGTTCCTAAAAAATAAAATTAGTTTTAGCCCATAATATTTATTTATCATTCATTCATTTTCTGACTCACATACCATGTCAAAGCCTTCATAATAATATTGGCAATATTTAAAACAAATGCAATTAAAATTAAAATTTAAAAGTGTTTCTGTAATCTGTATGTATGTGTGGTTACCATTTCTCAAGTGTCTTTATTACAAATATATATATATATATATATATATATATATATATATATGAATTGAATAGAAAAGCAAATGCTGAGCTAATATTAAGTGATAATATTTTGAAGGATAGAAGCAATGTATGCATAACCCATAGGAGCTAAAGTTTTATCTACTTTTTTAAAAAATATTTTTTTTTTTCTTTCTTTTTTGTTATTCATTTGATTTGGTTGAGATACCATAATCGATTTTATGCAAATGATTTATTCTTTGCGATGGCTTTGCAAACACTCAAACCCATTACAAAATAATAATAATAATAATAATAAAATTCTAGATGTGCACCATACATACATTGAGAAACTGTGAGGACAGAAACCGACCCATTTTGGCCACAAATAAATAATTTTATTTTCTGTTAGAGATGCAAATGTTATGCAAACAAAGAAAACTTCCTAATGGAATTTCTCACATGTCCGACATATGCATAAAACCTTCTAAGCAAACATTTCACCCACCTCGACCACCCATTGGGCAATGGCCACTGGGCAACGGTCAGTGGACAATGGGCAGAAAGCACTTCACAGACATGTCAAAAACGATGCGGCCAAAAAATTGTTTAGCATGAAAGTGGCTTAAGTTTTGCAATTTGAAAGACGGTAGAGCTTTGAAATTCAATGGCTGCCTAGTTCCAATACCAAATATGTAAATACTGTGAACACACTCTAGTACATATTGCCTCAGTATTTGCCTGTGACTGTGTCTGTTTGTGCATGTGTTTGTGTTTAGGGTAGCTGAGCTGCTGCTGCAGGTATTTGTTGTTTCTGTGGTTAAGCAATGCTGCATTGTGGTTTTGGTGCACCAAGCTAATGAGTTTGTGGTTTTCGGTACAACGCGCATAATTGCTTTTAATTGCAATAAGCGAATTATTCAGACTTGTAGTTGTGGTCGACAGTATCCCAGAAAATAAGCTAGCTATAATATGTTTCAATACTATATTAACTATCCAATCGTCAGACTCAAATTTGGTGTCACTAGATTTTGAGATCTTCCAATTATACTTGAAGAGCTAAATAAAATACTCGATTTGATCGATAAGGAAATGTAAATATAAGCTCATGATATACAACAATATTGAATTATATTTATTTCAAGCTTATAATATTGCTACATTAATACGGATAAACAGATGACAGATAGAGACATAAATGTTTCCATCTGCCTCTTTCATACCTTTGCACTTACACTTCATATAAAAAATTAAAAAATCAACTCGATATTACATTTGGCAAATGTGGTATCTAGATCTTATTTTCATGCTCTTTTAAGTGTATAGGGCAGCAATACTTATTATTAATCGCAGCAATTAAGGCAATGCACCTGTAGCAAAACACAAAGACAATTAAATCGTTGATGCGATAAATTGTAAAGTGACCTATCAGATCGTATTTGAATTCGTATTTCAAATCCAATTATAAATGGTCAATTAGCTAATCAGGCTTTAAGTGTGGCCTTTAAGTTGCGGCACCTAATTTGTGGCTGAGCAGGCGAAAACTTTTTGACAACGCTTGTTTGACAACTGAAACAATGGCAGAAAACTTTTCGTGCCATGCGAAATGCCAACTGATAGTTTATCCCAGCTGATGCCCTAGGCAACTCCTACAGAGAGTGCCACAAGCGTCGTTATGCCATTCTCCGAGTAGTGAGTAATGGCACCTCAAAACGCACTCGCCGCAAAACATGAAAAGTAAAGCCGCTTTTGTTTGTCGCTGCTAGCTCGAATGTTAACGTGTGTATTTGGGGGGGAGTTTGTGATTCCAATTAAAGAGAGCCAACAAAACCACAATAGGATTATCACATTTGCTGTCGGTAATAAAGGACAATAGGCAATCAAATTGAATTCTCTTTTGTGAAGTTAAATCGAATAGCAGAGAATATGCTACTAAATAGGGTAAATACAATAGTTAAGCAGTTGGCTCGTTTATTAAATGCAACTGTCGCTCAAACTCAAGCAACTTTTACGGTTCACTTAATCGTTAATTTCATTTTCTAACAAACTGTCCAAGTTTGATTGGAAGATGTGCCTCTTGCAGTCGTTCATTATTGCTCCTTTACTTATCCACTTTTAATTGCATTCATCAATCATTATGTGCACCATCAAAGGCGTATCTTTTTGCAGCTTTATGCGCAGTTTTATCTGTGATTGTCTCCAAAGTAAGTAAAAAATAAATTTTAAAATCCGTGCATATTTGCTAGCGATTGTTCAGTCATTGATTTATCGTTGTCGGCTTAACTGCAGACAATTAAATAATATGAAATAAAACCCAAATTACATGCGTGGTTTTTTCTTTAAGCCGTGAATCAATGAATGAAAATGAATTTATTATTAACTTTATCATTGTTAATTTATTTTTAAATATTCAACCAGTTGCAATTGACCATATTATTTTTACGTGATTTACATCACGCCTCAAGTAATTGAATTGCGTATATCAGTTTCCGGGCTATCGAATAAAATGTGCATTCAAAGCTATCTTTCTATCACGTAAGAACTTTTTATATTTTATTGTATATTTTTGTTGTTTTTGTCAGCAAGTGAAATTTGTAATATAGAAAAATCGAAGTTTTGACTCAGATTCTTCAAAAAGGAGCAGTATCAGTCTAGCTTTGCGACACTTCACCTACAGTTACTTAATGTTATTCAGAGGAAATGTTCGTTCTCGCATGGTATTGGCCTGATTATGGCAAGAGCTACCTCCCTCCTTTTGGTAAGAAGAGCTTTAACTATGAATTGATAAGAAAGACTGAATAATCTCAAACACAAACTAGTTGTAAGCCTTGTCAGTATTACTGATACCATCACACAAGGTGTTTCAGTAATGCTCACATACCTATATACTCATATGACAGACTACCCATATCTCCACACACTCATATTTATTTTATTTTTTTGAAGATTATATAAATATTAACCAAATTTAACTTTCATTTTAGATACAATACTTACTTATATATTAACATGTGCTAACAAAATTGTTTATTTATTAGAAAATAAAAAGAATTTCAAAGTAAATTAGAAACATAAAAAACGCCTATCCGGAAATGTACCATTTGAAAACTGTGTTAAAAGCAATGCAAATTAAATGCAAAGCATTTATTAGTTGTATCAAAACATTTGTCTAACAGTTGTTCTATACCCTGTGATCTTTGAAAGTTCTAAAAAATGTATATTGACTTAATGCAAATGAATGGAACACGCAAAGAGATTTTCATTTCTATGAAAGTATTGAATACGAACAATATAAAATCTATACCCTCAAGCATTCGTCAGAGCTGTATGAAAAATAAAACATATTTAAATATTTATCCAAATTTTTATTCACTTCATAAATTTCGAGCTTACAAAAAATTGTTAGTTTTGTATTTATAAAAATTTGTAGATGATGATCAATGTGCCGGTGGTGGTGGGCATAGGGTATCAGTTAATCGAACATACCCTAGTATAGCTCCCTCTTTGTCGTTGTTGGTGCTGTTGATGTTGATTTAATTTTTTTTCAGTGTTTTTGATTACCGTTAGCACACACAGGAGTATAAGTGCTGTTATTGTACTATATTTGTATTGCGAGTGTTTAACAAACATAAACACACGAACACCAATTTACGCATATTCCCCGCACTCACAAGCACACAGAGACGAGGTCACAGCACTTATTTCATAAACGTTCACAATTAATATAGCAAATGGCTGCCATTGAGCTAATTAGAAACGCTCAATGCGAATGTAAAGCTGAAGTTGGAAATGCAGCCGAAACGGCTGTTTGGACTAATGGAATTTGCAGCAATTATATAGTACCCTAGGGGGTCTTTTTACTCGCACAGCCCACACAAACCAAACAGATGCCAACAAATAAATGAAGTATGATAAATCGATTGGTAAAATGTTAATAAAAATCACATCTCTAAAAGAGTTTTGCAATTTTGAACCACTGCCTGGCAGCAGGGCGAGAAATTCGAAGGCTTGAAAGGCTTAAGGGTCAGATAATGGTGCGTTCCAGTAGCGATAATCTGCTCCAGATAGATATTAAAATGATCATAGTCCAGGTACTTCCATTTGGGGCATTTGTAGAGATGATGATGACATGCCAACTCATCGATAACCCATTCACGCTGCTGTACACTCTGCATTTGAAGCGGCTTCTGCAACGGAGATTCGCCATGAATGAAGTGTTGTGTCACCGTGTAAGACAGGCCTCCATTGACCGTGGACTGAATATCGGGATTTTCAAGCAATTCCTTAAGTTCTGGATGCGTTTGCTTGGTCTTCAACGAGAGTATATACCAGGCTGGCATCAAGTTGAATCTTACAGCCTTCATTAGAAGCAGCGTATGGACTTTGCGTGTCTCCCAGTCGTACATCATCCAACGAAAGGCGCACATAAATACCTCCATCTCAGAATTAACGGCGATGACACTAGTTGTTAACATTTCATAGACTTGTTGAGCATTCAGTTGCAAGTACTCTACTGTAGCTACAGCTGACAGAAAGAAACGATTCACTCGAGTCAGCAGCAGGGATTGCAACGTGGACGTAGGATACGGCACTGCCTGCAGATATAGCCTGAAGGCCTCTCCCTCGCGAAAGAAGTCGGTATTTTCGAAACAATACCACAGCTGGTTTATCAGAGGGGGCATTTTTAGAAAGCGTGCTGCGAGATACAAATCTATAATTGAATCGCGACGTGGTATCATTTCCTGCTTGATCATCCACTCGTAGGCGTTTTCAAAACCGGCATTCGTTAACTGCGGCTCGTTGACAACAATCATATTTGTCGAAGAAAACTGCTTAAAGTATTCCGTTGACACATGCAGCACTGCCAAATGGCAATCAAAGGTGTGACCATGCACTAACACCTGGACATCAGTATGAAAGCGGTTTTCCACAACTTTGGCTATGGCAGCTTTCAGATTATCTTGATTACAAAACAGATTGCATTTAATAGTCTCATCATGTATAAATCCCATTTCCGCAAGAGTAACCGGAGTCAAATTAGTTGAGACATCTTCTTGGTTTTCTTGACAGCACTCGATGATCTTCTTCAGGGTTATATCATCTCTGCAAAAAATTGAGATATGTTTAAAGGCTTTCGAGCTGTGTACCGAGCTTACGTACATCTGTGCACTTTTGTCATCAACATCCAAAGAGCCTTCATCATCCAGCAACATCTCATCTTCATCGTCCAACTTTAGATCGTCCATTGTTTAACATAGAATTTTTGTTATTTGATTTAGCTTATTTACTACACAGAATAAAAATCAATGCTCACTTACAACAACATATAAATTGCTTCAAATGTTGCTTAGGTGCTGATGCTGTCTTAGCACAATATTTGTACTATTAACAGCTTTATTTGCGGCTGGCAAATAGAGCCGGGCCAACTACACTTAAACTGCATTTGAACAGCACCTAATCTAGGCAACTGGCCACAACTACAAGATTTCAAATCTCTAGTTCGTTGTTCGTTTTTAGTACCAGCCTCTGATTCAGCTCAAGGGCTTAGCTTGAATGGAAGTCAGACCTATTATCTATGCAGGCAGCCCCATGTGCTGGCCGCCTCATCTCATATCAGGCTAACCACAAATTCCAGTCATTACAGGCAATGACTGTAAGCGAAGGCTGGGCAAGATTTGATGTGGCAATAACAAGGAAAGCAGTTAACCAGTTTACCAGTTGCCAGTTGGGCACTCGACCATTCAGGTGAAGACTAAGTGGGCATCGAGGCAGGGCATTTGCAAAATTGAGCTTAAGTCGCAATTAAGCAATTGCCCAACTATCGAATATGTTCCTATTGGGCAAAGCCAAGCAAGCTCGGATAATAGCTCTCTGTTTTTCAATAAAGCTGCGCCATACTCATCCTCCATTGCTCTAGCTGCAAGAGGAGTTGCAGCAGTCGCTGCAATAAATAGCGACAGCCAAGTGTGGCATGGGCTGCACTCAGGCTCCTCTGATTTGAATGCATTGCTCTGCATTTACGTGCTTCGGCTTTTTAGTCCAGTAACTGCCAGCTCTATACAATATTTAAAGCACAATGTTGGCTAAAGTAATCCCAAGCTCAGCAACAGCTTCGTCTCGACTCGATGCTGGTGTGGCAAGTGCCACAACTTGCGGCAGTCCACAGCAAATGGAGCACTGCAAGCAAAATAAAAGCAAACAACAATTTTTTTAATGCTTTGCAATAGCCAACTTCGGGGCTATTCGCAAGCGTTAGGGCAACTTTTGCGGCGATTTTTTCTTTAAGTGGAAAACTTATGCCTTTGCCATAGCGCGAATGCGTTTCCTGCAACGGAGCTGAAAAAGTGCCTAGCAGGCAGCGTGAAAGTGGCTCAAATAGACCAAATGGCAGTGGACTGAGCCACCAAGCATAAATTCAAGACTATTTTTAATGTTTTCCAATGGTTGGACTTGAAATTTGGTATAGATTATGCAAGATTTAATTGAAATCGAAACTCAAATTTCAATTGAATTTCGGCTTTAATGCTGCTGCACTGCCATAAAGCCGATATGATTGTCGACTCTACGCTCTGGCCAATGAATATCAAATTACCATAAACAATACAATTGAATGAGCAGCAAAAATATAAACATAAACTCGCACTCACAGCCGAACTGCTATGGCCATAGACACATGTCTGAACACACATACACACCCACACCAAACAGGCGCATGTTGGCGCGACATCAAAATGCTAATAATCAGCGTTATGTTTGCCCGTTTCGATATCACTCATACTATGCTTGGTCCCGTGCTAATCCCGGCACGCAGCATCAATAAGTCAAACACGTCAATGGCAAGCACTGCCAGCAAAAAAGGGGGAAAAATAACATAAAAACAATAATACAACAACGAGAACAGTGCACAGCAAACAAGAGGGACAACAACAATGAGAACATCAACAACCACGATGCTGAGTCAAGCAAGGACAAAGACGAAATTTATTGTTGCTCAATGTCGCATTTATCATCACTTTATGCTACTTAATCGAGTCGTCGGCGTGCGTTTTTCTATGCCCTGTTTCCGTTCCGTTTCCAAAAATGTTTCATTGTTTACTTTTGCCTGTTACTGCTCTGTCTGAGTGCGTCAAGCACACGCTTATTGTTTTTTCCAGCTCACATACTCACGCACACGTACACGTACACACACACCCACATGCACGCACACATACAGAGAAAGAAGAACACGCACGTGCTTAAGTATTTTTCAGCGTCTTTTTATGCTTTATGGCGCCATTGAATTCTTCGTTTGTTTTCTTATTAAAATATAATTTATATGTGTAGTCGCAACAAGGACAAGGACAAAGCAAAAGCCAGGACCAAGGCATCAATTGTTTAATGGAAAACAGAATCAACAATAACAACAAAAAGATATATGTCATCAGTTGTCAGTTGAAACTTAGCTCCTCCTTGTACATATAAAGGCCAATTGACGTTTGTTTTCTTATTTATGTCCACGACAAAAGAAAATATTTGATTCACGAATTCTAGAGCCTGGCAGCTGGATAAATGTCATCTCTCCTCCGATTATTTATTCATAAAAAATATTGCTTTACATTTATTTCAATTGCAACTAAATATATTTATTAAATCTAATTCAACTTGAGATATCACAAAACTGCTGAGAACAAGATTCTCATCAGACTATCAACATATCACAAAGATTATCACGTATCATTCAGCATAAATTGTCTAGAATATTAAATCAATATCCAAACTATAAGTACTTTTGCTCGAAACTTTAGCTTTTTTTAAATCTATTTTATTTATTATTTACCAAATGGTGAAATTCAGTTAAATTTATTGTCAAAAGTAAATGAAAGTCCGAAATTTAATTACAATTGCGTTAATAATAATAAATGTGCGAATGCGTGCAACTGTCAGCAGCAAATGCATGCGCATATGTACAAAATCAGAGCTTGCGGTTGATTGTAAAAATGTTTTCAAACATACATATTTATATAATTTTTGTATTTAATGAATTCGATTGAGCATACCACTTACATAACATTTATATATGACCAAATACATGTTCGTATATTTACTACCGAACTCTTATCGTTTGATAAGTTCTTTATTTATTAATTTTTAGGAAACATTCAGTAAATACCATTCCCTAAAAACAAGAAATATATATTAAATTGTTTTTTTTTTTTTGTACTTTAATTTACTTCTGAAATCAAATCCACAGCATGGCACATTTTTATTTAAATTTCCAACATTCTTCATCCAAATCATAATTTTATATTTATTCTGAAAAATATACCAAAATTGAGTCCTGTGTAAACTGCTGCAAAAGCAAATCAACTTTGCAGTATGCAAAGCTGCATATACAAATAATTTATATTAAAATTTTACAAAGTTATTTTACACGTATAAATAAATCCCGATAAATCCGAGTAATAGACTGCGGCAGGTAAGTTTATTTTATTGATCTTAAAAAATAATTATCTCTTATATTTATTTTCAATCAATATTCATTTGAAAAAGATTCAGAGCTTCCATCAGATACGATATGAATTTTACAAAGTGCAGATGAATGAAGAGAATTTTTGTTGGAGCTCAAGAAAATATTTACTTATTTCCATTGCAATTTATTCATTCGAAAAGAACAAACTAAATAATTGATTTACTTTTTTACTTCAAAAACTTATTTCCATAAAGTTTGTTTATTTGAGTTTTATATTTTCTTTTGTATAATATTGGCTTACATAAAAAAAGTATAATCGAAGCATGCCGTAATGTATAATAATACAAATGTAATGAACTGCCTTTGAGTCGTCACAGAAAACGAATAAAGAACATTGCAATTTTTTGGATTAAAACATTAACATAAGTTTTTATCTATCGGAGTCCTTTTGAACATTAGTAGTAATGCAGACAGTGTCAATCACATGCCATAAGTAAAATGTAGCTCAACTTTTTTAATTAAGTGTAAGGGCAAAGTTCTAAGCGTGTGAATCTGTTTATTAATCAACACTTTGTACGGAAATAGACAAAGTTGTAATGAGTTTATTAATCAGCCATAAATTTGCCCACCAGGGTGGCTAAGAAGATTGTCATAATTTCTAATGAGCAAAAGTCTACAAGCAGCAGATTTCGAGTGTCCATCAATAATACAAACATGGTTCAAAAGCTGCAGCTGGTAAGCCAGTTGGTCATTGTCAGGCTTTAAGTGAAATGCCATATTATAGCATTGAACGATGGTAGACATGCTGTTTGTTTAGTTGACCAGCCCAACGGCCAGCCAGCTAATTAATGTGCAAAGTGTCAATTAATCAATCAGTCCATCGATCAATCGTAACATCCAACTCCGTCGAAGTCAATGAAAACACAGTGCCAACGATTACCAACCAAATCCTCTAGTCAAAGGCGAGCAATCTTTTGCAAATGTGTGTGTACGTGTGTGTGTGTGTGTGTGTGGGTATATACGTGGGCTAGTATTGACAGGATAAACTCAAGGCACTGTCAAAATAGGCAGCTGCAAATAGCTGGCGACAAAGGCAAACCGGCCAAAGAGTTCAAAAACAAAACGTATAGAGAAAAGCGAAAACCCAAAAAGAAATCAAATAATAAAAGAGAAACCAAATTGAAGCGGCTGCGACTCAAAACGTTTTGCCAAACAGCAATAAAAATGTGTCAATGTCGGGAGTGCTCTGCTTAAAGATTCCCTACATTTTTTTTTTTAACAAATACATATATTTATTTTCTTTTTAAATTATGTAAAAGTTTAGTTTCTATTTGTGTTTATATTGTACTAGGGTAATATTTATTCATTTTGGCAAAAGGCCAAACTTTTTAAAATGCCATATTAATATAATTTAATAAAAAAGGGTCAACGAAAATTTAAATTTGATATGAATTATGGCTGCAAAATCATAAAATTTGATGTTTTCCGTATATGAATTTAAGATTTCCAAATTTTTTTATTCTATTTATATATAATGAATTTTTAATTTAAGAATTCTTGAATTCTACTTCAAATGAGGCATTAAAAATATGGATGAGCAAGTTACATTAGAATCTTCAAAGTTAACCTGCATTTGTAAACATTTATACATAAAGACAAACATTTTTAGATTTATAGAAACCCTTTTTGATCTGTGCTGGCTGCTTCATAGCAACGATCTAAGATATATGTAATGAAAATGTTTATCTAATACTAATAGTGGCATCAGATGACTGGTTAGAGTGGCTGTGGCCCCTCCAGCTGATAAAAAACGTCAAGATGCCAATTATAAACAAATTATGTACACGTGCTAAGACCGTTGAAATGCTTAAGCCGATTGAGGCTTGAGCAAGGACCAATAAATCGAAATTGCTTTGCAGCTCAAGTGCTTAAGGATGGACTCGATTTTCAATCATTCTTATTTCCGATTTAATTAATTGTGTAACTTACAAATTCTTCAAAGCGTATGTTTAAGTGGCGGCATTTGAAATAGTATCAGATAACTGATTATCGAGTTTTCAAAAGTTGCCAAGGATACTTTGAAGATTGGGCTCTGCAATTTAAATGAGCTGCAAATTGCAGCTGGAAAACAAAATTTAGCAGTTGTGTCCTTAAAGCCGCTGCCAATTCCACAGGCGCCACAATTAATTGCGCCACATAAATTTGCCAAGAGGCAACTCTACGACTGTTGCTCAATGTTTTTGCTTTGCGTTGTCCTGATTAATGTCTGACAGACAATTTGGCACTTCAGGTGGGATTGCTACGTGCGTGTTCGTTACACTCAAGCTCTGGCATAATTTGACAAATTTTTATGTGCATCCATTTGGCTTTCACTTGCCGCTGTTGCCGTCGCAGACGCAATTGTTCCAAGATGATGATGGCAATACCAGTCGTGAGCACTTAACGCAAATGGGTTAAAGTCTGCACTGTAATTCATTTGGCAATGCAATCCAGGTCTAATCGTAATGCCACCTCATGTCTGGGCGCAGTCAACAACTGGTTGGGTAATTAAAGCCTTTGCTTCGGCTTCTGCACTTAGCTCATTTAACGGAGACATGAATTAGGCGTTTTACGGTCAACATTCGCGTACTTAAAGCAATTGAGAGATTTGTATTTGTATTGAGTAATAGGGCAGTGCAGCCTCCTCTGCAGCATCCGCTCTCGCCATTCGCCATTCGGCATTCGACATTCGGCATTCGACATTCGGCATTCACCATTTGCTATTGCGCAAACGCGCTCTGCAGCCAGTCGTGACTACTCGGCTCTTAATGGGGCACTGTGGGTTAGCAACATGTTGATGCCACTTGCTTCAATGTGGGTTATAGCAATTTCCGTTAAGTGTGTCGATTTCTGTTCTTGCATATGTGCCTCTGCTTGCTTCTGTGTTTGTGTGGCGTAGCCGCAAATTAAACGAATTGTGGGTCAGTGCTGGCAACATTTGTTGCTGCCACTCAGATCGAGCTCTAGGAAATGAATGAATTGCCAAATGTTTGTGGTCACAGGCTCTTCTACCAACTGTGAACAGCCGGCCACATGGTGTACTAAAACGTTAGGTTTGCGGTTACCAAGCCTCATACTCATTATTCTCAATAATCGCTTGCCAAGTCAGGTATTTTTTATTTATTATATGTACACATTTTTCTTAGGGGAAGTTGGAATATGTAACTTGGAGGCATATATAAACTACTACTGTGATGCTTTGTTATATCAATAAAAATAAAATATTTCATAAAGCATTTCATATAAATAAATGTTATCAAATCAAAAATTCTGCTGCATACCCTTAGGCGCACCGTTCACATTTCCTTTGAACATTTTTAGCACAAATACCGAACACAAAAAAATAATTTTTACACTCAGAACAAAATTATTATTAACTTTTTAATACATAATTTTTTTTATTTGATTTGCTTTTATGTGGGAATTTGATTATTTTCATAGCTTTAAAAAAATGCTTTACAACTATTTTATTTTTACACTTTTCAAGCGACACTGCATACATATCAATTATGGTATGCATGTGTGGATGAGGTCCACTTTGTATGCATTTTTTATGCCATTCCATGTACGAAACAATTCAATTTCAATAAAAACTCGTGACTCTGCGACGAACCGTAACTCATTCTTCTGTTCAATGCATTTTTTAGCACATAAACTTTGCCTCTGCGTGTGTATCGTGTGTGTGTGTGTGTGTGTGTGTGCGTGTTGAGCTTTGGTATTTGAAATATACCATCTGCCTCATGGCTTCAAACTCATCCATCACATGCAGGCAGCTACGCGCGTTTCAGCCTGTCAGCATTTGCCAATGCAATCATTTTGATTGTACGTGTGTGGGTGTGTGTGTGTATGAGTGCTTGTGAAATAGAGCACATAACCACACCAGTAAACTAATATACGAAGCTGTGGCTCCACTTTTTTCCCCAGCACATGCAGACAAGCTGCAGACAATAACAATGAATGTGTGTGCGTCGTTCCTAGGGAGTGTCAATGGCAGTCTGCATAGTTTAGACCCGTGAATGAGCACAATACGAACGTAATATACGGACCGACCAAAAAATGCAGTTTTTAATAGCCGTTAGCTTTTGTCAGATAAAGCCCCAACTGTGAAGAATGTTTGCGTCGCTGTTGTAATTTGGCAAGCATAACAAACGTTTGCATATTGAACTTGACATATTTTGCAACTGGCTCAGGCAACATTTTGCTGAGGGGTCTCTGCTGGTGCTTTGTGTCCGGGCTATGACATTTGAATAGACCTTCAATATGTAATCAATGTTGAATCTTAAGCTTGGCAGAAGCTTTTACTGTCCTCGAACAACAATGATTAAATTGTGTTTGCATGTGCTTCAATTTTGACATTATTATAACAATCTCTCGAACAATCACAGACCCTTCAAAAGGAATATATGCTCGCATAATGGGGGGTCCAGAAAGAGTTGAGTCCGTTACTCAAGTGGGTCAACACTTTGACCACACTTTTGCCTGTCCTACACAGATATCTTGATGTACTTATGGGTTGACATGTTGGCTTCCGATCCTTAAAGCTATAAATTTGTCAATTTAAAGCTTTTGTTTCCATACAAATCCCAGCCGAGGCGTGATGGCGTTCGATGTTCAATACTGCATATTTGGTTGATTTGTTATGTAAAATTCAATTTGCCACAAACACACACACGCGTTTCACCTGCTGCATTAAATTCACATAAAGCGACAACGAAAAATTGCACACGAAAGTATGCTACACTCAATTGGTTTTAATTGGTGCAAACAACGTGTTGCATCGCAACAACAATAATTGCAATATTTGGCCTGGTCTGCAGCTGGCATAGTTAATATTTAACTGAATTTATATAAATGCCTCCTAAGCCCCAACAATATTGTAAATAAATAAAATAGTTGTCTATGGAATATTTATGTATATATAACGAACGGAGTTTATATGCGTGTTCGAGTTGAAGTTAATTTCGCGGCTGTTTTCAATGAATTTATGCGCATAGAATTACAAATTGTTTTGCTGGGCAAGTTAGTTAGTTAAATTTGCTTTATTGTTTAGTTTGCTGTAGTTGGGTTTGCTGGCATAGGTTTTCGAGCAAACTGAATTTTGCTGCCTCAGTCGCAGAGAATGATCGCAAAAAGTTTCCATCATGTATAATGTCTCCTTGTGCTTTCTATTTAGTTTGTGTAGCCTTTGAGCTGCAAAATTAAATAGCAAAGCAAAGTGCGCCGCTGGCAGCTTTTTATTTTGTTTTTTTTTAGTTTTTAAAATTTGGTTCTTCTATTTTTTTGGCAGCAAACAAGCCATGGCGGGCACAGCTTCCGCCTTTGGCTGTCAGTGGCATGTGTGGTACGGGGGCGTGGCACGCGCTACTCTGGTGGCCGTATGGCATGTGCAAAAGTAAAAACGAAGTTGCGCAAAACTTTTTAATATGCTTGCGAAATTTTATCAAAACTACAAAATTGCTGCAAAGTGCCAAGTGCCTTGTGAACGGCAGCGAGAGCGACAGCAAATGCCACTGCCAGTGCCAGTGCCAGTGCCAGTGCCAGTACCAGAGCAACTGCGAATGCAACTGCGGCTGTTACTGTGAGACAGCAAAGGGCGCAACTGAGCTAACGGAGTTGGCCAAACAAAACACAGTCAAGCGAAACCTTCAACTCAATTTGGCAATCGCATTTCTTGCTCTACTTCCGCCTATTCAACTTGACTCGATTTGTGTGTCGACGGCCGAGAACGACACGTGTGTGCCTGTGTGTATGTGTGTGTGTGAGTCTGTACCGCCCATCTGTCGCTGCCTTTATGTGTGTTTAAGTGGCAATGCAAATGGCAACATTTTGGCGAGCACTTCACTCTTTGCCACTGACAGCTACACGACATTTCTCTTTTTCTACTTTTTTTTGGCCCTTTTTGTGCTAAATTTAATTGCAATGAAAATTTCCATCCACTTGCAACTTGTGAAAGTTCACTGACAATCGCGCTTCGGGGCATGCAGCAAAGCGTTGTCGGGCTCAACCACTCTTGCCCAAACTAAAAGTTGGGTTGGTATGTGTGTGTGTGTGACTGTGTGAGATGGTGTCTCTGATTAATTGGCCAAAATTAATTTTACATTTTAATGTCAAATAAAAAACTCGCGCTAGTTAGTGAAAGTTGACAGCAAAAGTGCTTTCCACTTAAACGAATTAAATGAGTATGCTGGGACATAAAGCGATTGCCACGAAGTGGAAATAAGCAAGAGAAGTGCATAACTCCCCAGAACTTGTTACTGCCTGTAGCTGTTTTATTTGAGAAAATTTCTTCTTTGGTTATTTATATACACATTGTATATTCATATATTGCTACATATCTGCCAAAACCAAGATTTATAAAGTTTATTCTATAGATTATGTATGTATATCTGTGTGGCAACTGCGCGTTGGCAAATTTCACTCTGGAATACTTTTAATATACATTTATGTATTTTATTTTACATTATTATTGAAATAGAATAGTATGATAAGCAGTCAAGTAATTCTCTTACAGTATTCAGCTGTTCAATTGGTTTATATTGATCATCTGACTGAATGTCCGAGTAAAAATTTGATCAGAAAATACAAATCTCAGACACTTGATATATGTATATTTACAACATTTATCTATATTTTTAGACCATAACCTAATCATTTCTTTACTTTTGAATTCAGTTTCTCATTGAAAATAACTTAAGTTCTAAACTTTGGATTCATATGTTTGCGTTTCATTTTACAGAATATCTTATTCTGCACGCCTTTCTCTTCTACTGTTTATGCTTTCGGTTCGATGAAATTGTGGTATTGTGCTTCTTCCATCAATGTTTGTTGCATAATGTTTTGTGTATCTCGCTATGCTCTCATTGCTTTTATTAAAGCCGCTCATTTATGATTCCCGCTCATTAGCTAATTTAAATGCGAAATGCAATCCAAATTAATGCTTTCAGCATGGCTCGATTGAGCCTTGTCACTGTCAAGTCTTCAAAAACATCAAACTCCGATTTCAGGCCGACAGGCAATTGTCTATCTACTAACTACGAATTATCTTTTGTTTCCGTATTGAAATGCATTTCAGTTTGCGTAATGTACACTCGCTTGTCTGAATGCTCATGTCATGCATTGGAATCAAACGTCATCATTTGCGTACGTATAATTATATGGAGCGATGGTTAACCATCCAATTATTACGTATACGCCCCAAAGCCTTGAAATTGGGGCACTAAATTAACTCTGTTGCTGATGCCACTTCGAGCACATTGTAAATAACAAGAGACACAAAGGACGGCAAAGCACATGTGGGCGCGGGTACAAAGGAAATGCAGACATCAGCATTAGAAGTGTGTAAATCAGGATCAAAGTCCATAGGACATGATTGTAAATTATAAGAAGAGAAGCTCAAGCTAAGCAGATACAGTGACAAGGCAGTAGGGTAATAATGATGACAGTAACTCGATGATGATGATCTGTTACGAAGTTGAGCTCCAGCTGCCACACCTCATCTCACCTGGTAAGTTCAATGGCAAGAAAAACAGCGTGTGCCAAGTAATTGTTGTTGCTGTTCGTTGTGAAAATAATGCACAAAACTTTACACAACAAAACCAACAGAGACGGCAGGCGGCATGGGGCGCGGCACACGGGCAGGGGTCGAAGGCAAAGTACAACTTTGCTATACAAATTTCTATCAAAAGATTAAGCAAAGACAAACAAGTGAGAAGCAGTGACGCAGCCGCTGGCAAATTTGCCCCCTCATGTTCTTGCCACACGACCGACCACTTGCCAAGTTTTCACAGATAACTTTAAATATTTATCCTGGCTGTGGCGTGGGCATGGCTGTCCCCCAGTCAAACTGACACTGAGGTCCTGCAGCTGTCTCTGTGGCCGTGTGGTGCTATGTTTGGCCTGATTTTTGTTTATGTCCGTTTTATGTTTTGTTAGTTTGACATATCAGTGACACTTTTCTAGCCCGCTCAACATTGCAACAATATTTTATTTTATTGCACGAAAAAGTGTTCATTCTCTCCGCGTTCGACATAAAAATACAATTTTTATTTTTGCGTGCGAGTTGTAAACATAAATTTTGAATGCAGCAAAGCAACAAGACTGGCACAACATAAAATTGAAAAGATTCCAACTTTTTGTTTCCCCAATCGATTTTTCATATTTTCTTTAAGACGCCCTCAGCCACAAGTCGAGCAACTTTGTGTTGAGCCAGATGAAGGTGGGGTGCCAGGTGCTCGGCAACTTTTGCCCAACTTTGTTGGCAAAACTTTTGGCCGTATAAGTTGTTAATTTGCGAAAAGAAAAGGCGTTTAACTGTGGTGACGAATTCTGATTGTCTCTCTTAAATATCATCATCCAGCATAAAGTAAGAATTGTGCCTGGCACTTTAAGGGAATATTGCTAAGCTGGCTTCAAATAGCAGAATGTTAACATAAAGTACGAATACATAGCAAACAAATCAGAATCATTTTAGTTAGTTATTCAGAGTTTTATCGGAAGTTTATTTCGACCAGTTTATATAGTATTTATACAGTCTGATTGCGAGTGATTAAATCATAGCTGAACACCAGCAGCTTAAAGCAGAACAGATTTTCAAATCGCATCGAACCAATTTTGCAATATTTTGAATTTATTCAATTTGAAAAGTTCAAAATGTAATCAATTCGTAAATCGCTGGAGGCCTACTATATATAATTATTGATTCTTAATTATTGCTAGAGATATCACAAGTATGTCTGAAAGCTCAAATCGCCAATTCTAATTCAAAATTCAAAATTATCTCTAGCAAGACTAAACATTGTTTCAGTTTGTGTTTTCTGTCCAAGTAATTGAAAGTCACATTAAAATTAGTTTTAGATATGTCTGAGAGTGCAGATCGCTTAGCTGGCGGCGGAAGGGAAGGAGGCGATGGAGGACGAGGCGGTGGTAAGGGAGGAACGGGTGGAAGTGGTGGAGGTGGCGGTGGTAAGGGAGGAGCGGGTGGAAGTGGCGGCGGAGGACGCGGAGGTGATGGAGGTCAAGATGGCGAAGATGGAGCTGGGAACGGTGGTCGGGGTGGGCGTGGTGGTGGACATGGGGGCGAAGCAGCAGGAAAAAAAGATAGTGACAATAAAAGCAATGAAACACAACGAAAATCATACAACGGTAAAAATGGTGAAGCTGGCAAAGGCACAGGAGGAGGAGGTGGTGGTGGTGGTGGCGGCGGTGGAGGTAAGGGCGGCAAAGGCGGTCGAGGTGGATGACAACAATTGTGTTGGCTACCGTAACAGTAAGCAGATTTGATTGCTGTATGTAGCTAGCCAACATCTGGGATAGCATAACATCGACGTTCGCAAAACTTCAAGTGAATGACGGCTTTATTTCAATGCCTTTTCAGCTTGCTGAAAAAAATATTATAGCTATTCTCAGAATATGAACTATGAGTTGAACTTGCAGAGAAGCCCTTGTGAGAAACTAAAGAAAAAACAACTACAAAAACCTAAGCCGACTTTGTAAGCAGCCATGGATGCAATCATTACATCAAGAGTACGAATAAATCCCTTTTTACAGGAATAACCGAAACAGTGTATCACTCAGGAGCGTCCGATAGAGTGATACATTGCAGTCATGACAGTAAGCCAAATGCATTCGTAAAAAAAAGAAGAAAGAAGACGACTCACAAATGCGAAATAAATAAAATGAGTCTCTTCATATGACAACATCATTCATGGCTCAATTAACGTTACAAATTCATAAGTAGCATTAGTAAGGCTACCATGTCCATCTGTAGCTCTGTATAAGCTCCTTTATATAGAAAGAGAGAAAGAGAGAGAGAGAGAGATTTCAAATTCGTATACTCAAATTTCCATTTACTATATAACATATTCAGACACAAGCTGAGATAATGTGGAAATGGTCTGAATTTATATTAAAGACAACTTGATCTATTAATTTACTCTACTTATTGTTCATGAATGGAATTTTAATAGTACTTGCTCTCGACCGATGTTGTTGTGGATGTTGTTGTTGTGCCATTGGCAATCCACTGGCGCCACGACTACATGATTGACTGAAGCCATGAATGTGTATCTATCGAAATGCCGCTGCCATTCCATTGCCGGCGCGTCGCTTTGTTGACACAAATCAAAGCAGCTGCGTAAATCTTCATCAAGCGTCCGAGTCTTCGCTGGCGGTCGCTCCGTCGCTCAGTTGGCAAAAACGTGTGGAAAATACGCCAACTCACGGTCAATTGCAATTCAATTAGACGCAATTAGTGCCTGGGCACGCATGTGGTATACTTGTCTGTATATATGTATGTATATACACAGATAACAGATAGCTAAAGATACAGATGCACATAGACGATGGCATGCCATAGATTACATAGTTAAAGAGCTATTGGAATGAGATGAACTGAGACGAGGCATCACATGGTTGCAGCTGAATAGCGCTATCTCTTTTTCTCTTCGCTTTTTATTCCCTCACTCTCTCCCTCTAACTCACTCTCTCTTATACGCTCTCTCTCTCTCTCTCTGTTTTATCATTCCAATACTCCGTCAACCACATTTACGTAGAAAAAGTATCTCATTAGATGGGCTACAAGGCAACGGCCGCTTAACTCATTCATCATCATCAGGCGGAAGACGGGTCGGGTTACGGTCTCGGATCGGAGTAACAGAATGCTATAGATACGGATACATGGCTGTAATGCTGCTGCTTCTGCAGCCGCTGCTGCTGCGAGTGCAGCTTAATTGCGAAATGACCCGTTGAGTTCTTGTTGCTACTACCGCCGCTGATGCTGTGAGAGCTTGCGTAGGTCTGTGTGTGTGCCTGGGTATCTTCTGTTTTCAAAAACGTTGGATTTGTGGTGGTGCTGTTGATGCATGTGTGCGTGTTTAATTAGTCCAAGCCTTGATTATGTAAGACATGTTGTTGCGCTGCAATATGCACAATGCACATGACCAGGCACCTAATTGGCGAAAGCAACGCGACTCAAAAGATCCATGTTGTCATTTGTCTTTTGATTTTCCTCCTCATTGGCTAATGTCTATATGTATACAATATGAATCAGCCACAAGGAAAAACAACAAATAGCACTCTACTCGAGCATATTCGACTTCGAACTATCATAAACCCAGTTGCCGATACTAACCTAAGACTGATATATTTTTAATTACTGGATAACTAGAGAAAATAGTAGTTTCAATATAAATTCTCTAAGCTGCTATAGTATGCAATTTACAACTGATTCCGTCTGTTGCTGACTTTTATACACAACTCAATATACCCTTATTCTCTGGCTTTAGGGTATATAGTATTGGAAAAACGGCAAAGCGGTAAAAATCATAAAAATATGTGCACATACTCACTCATGGCCACATTATGGTGAGTGTGTATGGGTTTGTGTGTGTGTGTGTGTGTGCTCAATCAGGCGTGCCCAAGTGGAGTCGGCAACAACATCAGTCAGAAGATTGAAGTGCAGCCTAGTCATTGTCCTCAGTTCGGCTTAGCACAGCGCAGAGATGACAACGACAACGACAACGAGAACGATGGTTGAGCAATAATCACATTATTTGGTATCATTTTATTTGAACATTGCTCGAGCTCCTCCCTTCTGTTGCCCTTTTCAAGTACAAGGCGTATTTAATATTTTATGAATTGTAGCACGAACACACAAAGATATAAATACTGGAGCATGTACTCGTATTTATGACTCGTTTACAGTTGCCAAGTCAGCCATGGCCCATGGACCGGGCAGAGTCTGAGAGTTCTCCAGCCGTGTCATCCTGCCGCCAAGATACATTCATTTATGAGGCATCAGCTCAAGTTGATGGCTGCTCTGCAGCAACGTGTCACTTCAGCTAAAGGCTACAACAGCCGCAACAGCAGCAGCAGGCGCAGTCAAACAACAAAATGTTGACAGCGAATGCTGCGAATGGTGTGCCGAAGAGGGCACGTCATTGCCAATGATAAGCAGTATATTTACTTGACATTGACATCTAACAGAGCGAGGCAGGGCCATTATGTTTCAATAACATTAGTATTACAAGTATTTAACTACGACTCAAGATTACGACGAGCAGAAAAAGTGCTGTGATTGAGAAGTTTCGCTCAAATTTCCATCAAAGTAATCTTCAGTTTAGTCAACAGCTTGAGTGTCATCCAGTCTGGCTATAAATGACGGAAATGCAATAAAAAAACTTTGCTTCACAGTTAGTCACTATATCTCTTAATTATAATTAGAACAATTACCTCCCTATCAAAAGTTAGAAACAATCACTAACTCACTTATCTAGTTCTTTTTTCAACTCAGCTCAGTTTCACACGTTTCTTTTCCTTCCTCTTCTCTTTTATGACTTGCAGCTTGTTTGCCTGTGCGTCGATTATGATATTCCAAATTTTGAACGCATACACATCAAGAAATACTCTAATTTTTTTTGCCATTTTCTGTTATCCTACTAAGTAATCTGAGTGTCATATATATATATATATATATATATATATATATATATATATATATATACATATATGTATATATTTACAGCTTAATTGCATTTTCACATGCTGCGCCAACAAAAGTGCTGGGAGCGTTGGCAGGTGTTACTTTGGTGGCAACCACACTGAACAAATATTCGATTGCCATATAAAGCTTGAAGTGCAAAATTTGATTGAAAATTCTATGTAACATAAGCAAACAGAAAACTTGAAATATGTAATTGAAAAATGTTTGTAATTGAGTTGCATATTTAATATAATAAATCATTTTGTAAGCAAAAACTTCTAATTTGACCGTTTTAAGTTAATCCGATTAACCTTCGATTTGATATTAATTAATAATAGTAAACAAACAACTATCAAAAAATTGAAAGACTATTGTTAAACTCAAACCACACAAGGTGAACATTAAGAAAGTATAATTTTAATTTTAATTTTATATATAATAATCTTTCATTATTGTATAAAAATGTATGCTTACGATTTCAATTCGTAATTTCTCCAAGTGCAACAGCAAAAATTTAGCTCCGCCATGATTCATTTAATAAAAAAGACTGTAAATATTTATGCACTCCCTTCCAACTCGGGGATTGAACAGAGGGCTTGCACGTAGGCCTTAAGTGGAGAACAACCTGTGACTGTCTGGCAGTCAGCCGACCTGTCTGTCTGTGTACACTTAAATGACAGCAGGCTTAAAACTGCATCGCTGACATTGTATACCCAATTTGCACTTTGTGTTTTTATATGCGATATTTAATTTCATGGCATACTCTGCTCCCAAATAACAAAAAATGTATAAAGTACATAAATAAAACAAATTTATATAGCAGAAAAAAAGAGTCGATACAGCTTTGTTTTCTTTTCGAAATAGCTATAGATACTTGGTTCTCTTCAGCTTCGGCTGAATAAAAACTTTTTTAAAATAAAAAATATCCATATATGTTCCGAGTCAGTTACTAGAAAGCTTCAATATCTAAATTTGTGAAGAATTTAAAAAAAATCATTTATTTCTATAAGACGAGCATAAATGATGGAAATAAATAAATTATGGAAAATATGTCACAACTACTCAGAGCTGTATATACATATGTAAGTATATCTGATATACAGAAAACAGTCCATTGATTTGTTTTTATTTTTCAAAGCTTCTTATTTGCTGTGGGATTCAGTCAGCTGGTGAGTTTGCACTGCATCAGGAACAATTGAAACGTATGCAGACATGGTCGAAAAGCTGCTAACCACCTGCTGAACAAAGAGCGTATTTACTTTCATACAGACTTAAGCTTTGGCTCCTGAAGAGTCAGCCAGCAGAGTTGACTAGGGAACGTGAGTAAAATTTTGAAAATAAGCAACCAGAGAGCTCAAGCAATATCTGCCTGTGCCTGTGTGTGAGTGTATGAGTGTATGAGTGTGTGAATGTAGTGTGACCAGTAAATGGCCAATAGTTGTTGGCTTTGGCTTTGACTGTCACCCGCTCATTGTGGGTTGCTTGCAATGAATATTTTTGCGTCAAACACAAAAACTTTTTGGGGCCAAAAGAAGTGCCAGATGTGTGCAGACATAAAGTGCATGGTACTGTGGATTTGGCTTTGAGGTCATATGGCTGACACAATGTGTGTTGTGCACTGTTTTAATACCCTCACTGAGGCTGTTTTTGTAATACATTACATACATACTGTAGATATACTCAGATACCTAAATAGTATATAGTAATATATTATCTATGCTTAAAGTATAAGCATTACTTTATTATATAGAGACATGGATGTCACTGTATGATTTTTCATTAATGAAGAATTTGAAATAAATATTTATATTAAAAAATAAGTTTAAAATAAAAACTTTAAAATCTCGTGTAGGATATGATTTTTGATCGATTGATCAAGACCCTCTTTGATAATTTAAGCTAAATATTAGCATGAGAATAAAGCATATTCAATTGTCGAGAATGCAAACACAACTGTGTTCCGGCTCTTGTTATTTGCATTTGGTGCTGTTATGGTCGATGTTGCTTCCCAGCATTCGCCTGCCTACCATATGCCACAAAACGCTTGCTAGCTTCTATATATTTTTTTGCCGGAGCTGAGCTCAATTTGATCTGCTATAAGACGGGATGCCCGGAGTGCTGGCAAAAGCCTCTGAGTGTTCGTTGCTGTTGTCCGCACGCAGCATATTTATGGGCAGTGGGTCACACAGTGGTAAGGGCGACAATACACAGGCACTGGCAGTGCTGTGAAGAAGATTTGTAGCTATGGCACAGAAATTTGAAATTGAAAAATAGTTCGACTTTTATGAGTGCCGATGGACAAACGGCCAACAAGTCTGCTGCTTGCACGTGTTCCAACGACGACTGTGTGTGAGTTCGTGAACTGCATGTGCAAAACATGCTGCCTACTTTTATGCTTTGTTCAATCCAAAAATCACTAAGCACACACGCCCACTTACACACCCACACTCACACACCCACACCCAACAAATAGCTGCGCTTTAATTTTTCAAAATGAAAAGCGTCAAAGCGGTCTGTGCAAATAAAATGGCAATAGCACAACCTGCCGTGGGGCAACCGAATTTTGTTCGTCTGTCAGTTTGTCTGTCTGTCAGCCTGTTTGGCCGTGTATCGTGTTTGTGTGTCTATAGCTTTATGTGTTTGCTTAGCCTCAAATGGATTCCATGAATCATTATGACCGGCAGGCAAGAACTGCTGACTTCTTGTGTACACTGTTTGACTTTAATTGCCCTCCGCGCCCTTTGACTGTATTGTGGGCGTGGCCTTTAACTGCTAACTTATGCCAAATATGGCCCTATTCGCTGACAAATATTTTATGACGAGTTCACACTGTGGCTCCACCACATATACAGTTCGTCCACGTGTGCAGGTGTGTACCAGGCGAAAAAGTGATATTAATATGTGTCACACACTCCCACGCACACGCGAGCGTGTATCGGCAAACAGGTATCCAATTCCTTTGAGATAAATGCTCAGCACATTGGCTAACGCTTGCCTGTACTGCTTGTGCTGTAACTACACTGCTTCACAGCTCTTGCACAAAATATGACAGTTTTGTCACATAATATTTAATGGTTGCCAAATATAAATGGGGAGTAACCGAAAATCCTTTTACAATTTTTAGTATTTTTTTTATGGGTTTTTGCATAATTGTTAGTGTATTAAGTCTTCGGCTACCAGAAATTACATTTCCCTTTAGATTCCCTTTTTTGTTTATGCTAACATGCTCCACTTTTACAATTTTTTAAACATCGCACAACTTAAACAAAACAAATTTTTGACTTATTCCCTTTACGAAATAAAATGAGCATAAAATGCTTACAGAAACTAAAATAATAACTGTAATAAATCTGAGAGGCTATGCCAAATACCAGAGCCTCTTACCAAATATTTAATATTTTATTAATTAATGTGCTAATGAGGCTGAGTCGAACATAGCAATGTGTATTTTATGGATTTTATTGATTTATTAATTTAAATATCATAATATGAATATAAGTATATTTAATTTTGCATAAAATAACAGATATTTATTTATTTAACTGTCGCATGACTACTAAATATTTACTCATACGACTTCATTTTACGGAGTATGCTCATAATTCGAGCTCTTTTGCAATTAATTAGCAACAAAATCCAAACAAACTCAACAAAAATAAACTTAAATGCGGCGCGTTGATTTTTCACCAGCAACTCACTCCATCTCTCTCTCTCTCTCTCTCTCTCTCTCTCCTCTCTCTCTCTTCTCTCTCTCTCTTGATCTGTGTTTGTGTGTGCATTTAGCAAATATATGGCTTGATATGTTCTGCTTGCCATATAATAATTTTATGGCAAGTTTCTCACCCGCTGCAGCATACTTTCCGGTGATGCTGCGGCTGGCGCTGACTTCCGGGAGTTGCACTAGAGACGAGTAATTATGTTCCACTAGCTTAAGCATACACACACCCACTACTTTACATACACACACACACACACACACACACACACACACACACACACTGACACACACTGACACACACACTGACACACTCACTGATACACTCACTCATTCACTCACTGACACACACTGCGCTGGCAAAGTAATTAAAATGCTTGGTCCATTAAAAATGTTACTCCATGGAGTTGAGCTCAAAAGTTGAGCCTCTGACTGGAAACTGCAGCAGAAAATAATAATAAAAAAAAAAAAAAAACGAATATAAAAACCAAATCGGAACTGAACAAAACAAAACAAAACAACTTTAGACGACTGCGCAAAGGCCGCTCTGTTGGCCCACATTTGGCTTTAATTAGCCAACAGCTCACTTGTAGCCGCCCCTTGATTCACCTCGCTTAGCCCTCTTGTACCGAGCGCGTTTGTCAAACGCAGCTCCGCTAAAAGTTGAGCAAATAAATAAAGTAAAAGGCAAACGCAGCTATCCTGAATATAACTAAATTGGCCTGTTGAAGTTTATCTTAAAGCAATATATATTTTTTCACTATCTCTGTGCTCTTTACTTACCTCCTTGTTTTATTAGGAATAAAGTTTGTACTGATAACATTAAAGCTAATTGAAACTCTATTGAAAGCAAAATAATTCGTAATCTCTACCAATCTCTAGTATTGCTTGATCAACAGTGGAGTTCATATAGCCATGTTTATCTGTCTGTATCTATTCAAATTATTCTTCTAATTTTCTTAAATCTGCGTATGTCATAAGAGCTTTCGATCGAAACAACTTAGGCGAAAGAATGTTTAAATCAAATCGGAAACGGGTATCCAAAATAATGATATACTCTATACAAAATACCAAATGCAATATTTTTTAAGTTATTATCAGATTACTTATCGAGAATTTAAGGTATATGTACTTAAACTAAACTTTGTCTGCAAACATATTCAATTTGTATTGCATGAGAAGCAAAGGAGTCTCTTCATTTGAGCCAAGCCTTTAAAATGGCTTATGCAACTGGCAATGACATGCTCAATATTTATGGCTGATTTATGAAAATATATCATTTGAGCTGCTTTGAGCGCAAGTTTCAGCAATCTACGAGCAAATCTATTTTTCTTGTAAGACTTTCAGTATGAAAGAAGAAACGAATGAAATATATAAATGTATGTATGTATATCATGGATGAGGGTGCAAATGCAGGACCAAGTAAGTGGAAACAATGCGAGACGAGTCGGCAGCTTGGCAAAAACTTTGTATTTCAATCTGTGCAAAAAGTTTGCGTGCGTCAGCTCCAAGATTGGACGAGTGTGTGTTAATCAATGGTAATGCGTGATGGCAGGCGGGTATCTTGTCAGAGTGTGTGTGTGGAGCACAAGGTGAATTGCAAAAGAATTACAACTTCGCAGCAAAAGAAACACAAAATTGCAATCAAAAATTTTTGCAACGTGCGAAAAAAGAACTGAACTCTGAGTTGTGGTACTTTCTTTACTCGAACTATTTTTTCAACAATTTTTTCACACATCTCTGAAACAAAAAAAAAAAAAAGAAGAAGGTAAGTAAAAGTAAAGGCTGCAGGCCAAGTAGTCAATCATGGAGTGATGTGCGTACGTGGGTGTGTGTGGATATGTGTGTGCATATAGGCTTGATATACGCTTTGGAGTTTCGAATACTTAATCCAAATTCGAACTGCGATTTGAATTGAGTGCTTGTCGAGTCACATCTTAATTACTGTCCAATCATTTCCATATTTTCTGAGCCATCAAAAAGGGCCATCAACGCAAAATAGTTGCATGACATACAGCGCAGTTAGACACATATATGTACCACATGGCAATTTTAGATTCCCAGACGACCACAGACTACTTCACAATCCAATCCCTTTACAGAGCTGAGTTGAGCTGAGCTGAGTAGTGCTCAGTGCCCATTGACCATATATCATAATAAGCGCACCAAAGAGAGTCATTTGGGTTTGGTGAACGATTCGGTTTCGATTTGATTACTCAAAAGTCAGCAATAGCCTTCGCCAATGACCACCCACCCTAGCCTACTCCTACCTCTTCTCTCTCTTTCTCTCTCTGCTGCGGGTCGTCTGTGGCACCATAAATTGCAAACGGACGCCGTATCCCTTACACACAGAGAAAGAGAGAGAGAGAGAGAGAGAGAGAGAGAGAGAGAGAAACTGCGACAGTCGCGTAGCACCGCGTCCTGTCAAGTCGGTTCGAGTCGAATGGGTTTCAGTTTCATGGATGGTGGCAAAGGCGTGCCAGTGGCTGACTGGAAATAGGATGCCATTTGTGTTCAATTAGGCTATGATAATTTGCACCATACCATGCCATGCCACAGTTATTGAAAGACTTTAAGTTTACAAAGCTGAGAATTTAAAGAGTTGAATTTCGTGTTGATTTGATTTGCAGCTGTGATGTGCGGTTATTTGATTTAGAGAATTTCATAATATTTCACAGCTGACAAAATAATAAATGAATCAAGCGCTTGATTGCGCACCAGCCACGCCCACGCACCGACATGCTGATTGATTGGACTTTTCGCATATATAAAACATACATAAAAGGACATAAATACATATTTATTTTTTTAAAAGGATTTTCGCAAGTTTTAGTGAAAAGTATGAATTTTTTTGTTTTGTCAACATTTTATTGCACACATTTTTTTCCTCCACACTTTTTGCACTAACTGAATTAAAATTGTATATATATATAAGCATATATATATTTATATATATATGACTGTGGTCAAATATTAAATTGCCTGCCATATGAGTGGAATACATAAAATATCGCATCAGGCAGCCAACTAATTATGGAAATTTGCATTTGCATTTGCATTTGACAACTTTCACATTTCACATAGTGCATTTCCCATATCGTCGCATGTCAGTCATATTGCACTTGAATGCTGCATTCGCCCTTATATCTATCAAAAGCCGCGTGTGTGTGCAGTAAACTGTTTTGATGATATCGTTTTCATGCAGCTGATTGGATTTGGCTGTAAATTCGTTATGGTCTCGCTGATGTGTTTGCCATCATGATGCCAACAACGGTGATGATATTAAGAATATATATATCAGCGGCGACGTCAACTCCAACGCCGACTTTGATTTGCACTTAATTGCATTAAAATTGCGGCTGAAGCAAGGATCCGCCAGCGCGGCCCAGCTGCCTCCCCGGCAATCAGCCCAATTCAATTTGTCGGCACCGGGCTCAACCCAATCGAGTCAGACAGCAGCAGGCCCAACCGCTTTCAATATGTATCAGTTTCAACTACCCTGAATTATTACACAAATTATGCAGTACAAGAAGAAAAACATTTATGTTATGTTATATGAATATTATGTATTTTACTATCTTTAAGAGTTTTCACTTAACTTACTTAAATATAAATTACTTATATATGAATTGTCAATGCAAAATTCGTTAAGTGTATTAGACATTTCGGCTTTCCAGTGAATTTTGGGATTTCCCTCTTACTTTGCCGTAAGACCCCAGACTCAATATTCAATTCCAGTCAAAATGCCTTAATGCGCGCACGTTGCCAACGACCAGGGGACGGGCTTCTAAAAAAGAGGCCACTTGGGCCAATACCACCACCTTGGCCTGGCATCGGGTCAGAGCCTCACAGAGAGTCGGACTCATAACCATTTGGCTGCTGTGGCGCCGTTGGCTCATTGGCCCATTGGCCCCCTTTGACACTTTGCCTCATTTTTGGCAATTTTTAAGCAATTCAATTTAATTTTATTAGTTTTGGCAAAACTCAAACAACTGGGACGATACAACAATAACAAGGTAGCACCAGCTCGCCCTCCCTCACTCCAAGCCCCAGTCGACGAACCTTTTGTCCGGCTCTTTGTCAAGCTCATAAAATCGGCAACTGAACCAAACTCGTAGATACACAGATACATATTTATATGTCGTTTGTTATGCTCTTCATTGGCTACATCTATTCTGGGTGGCTTTTTATTAGACTTGAATTTTTCGCCCTTGTCCCGCCCGCCACATAAGTTTCAAGTCGTAAAAAGTCCATAAAATGCATTCGAAATTTTTCCATATAATACGAGCTTTTTTATTTTATTCTTTTCTTTTTTCATTTTTTTTTTGCCAGAAACTTACTTTAGATAGTGTTTGCTTTGGCGGTCTGACATTTGATTTTATTATAATGATTGGCAAAAATGAAGTGGCAAATGCGAGTCGATGTGTGTCCACTTGATACTAGAGCTCTGGAGCGGGTATCAGCTCAGATGTAGACGGTAAATTATGCTCAAAAGTTGCCCACTTAAGCGTCAATTACTTTTACAACTTAATTATGCGAATGGTGCCCGCATGGACCCAGTGCGGCTGGTCAACAACTTTTGAGCTACAATTTTTTATAAGCCAGAATGACTGGATATCATGTTAGACAACCATAAATATCTCATCAAAACTAACATTATTATAGTACGGGACAGAACACTGCGTGAGTGCGTGAGTGCAGCGCATTCAAATTATCCATTGACGGGAGATGGAGGAAGTGCTGGCTCATATTGCAGCTAACTAGCATACAGTTCATTAATTACAGTTAACAGATATGTATTACCAGACTATGCCACACTCTAGACTTAGCTGCTATCAATGGCCTCTATCCACACGTCCGTAAAACATTTTATGCCTACTTTATGAAATTTCGAATGTATCAGCAGTGCCTTAGAAAATACCCTAATTATAGATATATAAATGGATGACCGATATATATAAATGGATGATTTGTCATTTTATTGTGAATAGTTTTATTAAGCCTGTTAAATATGTGGAAATTATTAAAAACTTTTTTCTCACATTTCATACGCTACAGATCATATACCAATGAGCAGATGCTCTTCAATTGGGCGACACGATTATTCAACTTAAAAGCCACCGAATATGCCCTCAACTTCGAGGTCGATATTGAGCACATATTGAACCGAGTTATCAAAAAATTGAGCTTACTCTTGAAACACTGCCAGTAAAGCTAAGGCGGGTATTTAAATGATGTGGAGTTGCATGAAAATGATTTCAAAATTGAACAATAATTAAAGCCATAACTCGTATCATTACTATATTAACACATTTCAGTTTACTTTTCATTTTTAATTAAAACTACTTTGTAAAAGTTACCTCTTTATATTTGTGCTTGTAATATTTTATAACAAACTTGCAAAAAGTTCACTGAGCGAGAGATGGATTGAGAGATTGATTCCAACTAAACATCTGTTAACTAATAATTTCATTAAAAGTTACTTAAGAAAAACAAAAAAATCCTTATAAAACCAATTAAAAACTTGGAACCAAACCAGAACAGAATACAAATCTGCAATTAGCAGCTGCAACTGAAGCAATTATTTTGTAAATAAAATGTTCTACGTCCGACACAAGCAAAATATGTTGTTAAATCCATAAACAAAACAAATAAGAGCGAAGGAAAAAAATTCTGTTGGGAGTGACAAGCGTAAAGTTTCATAATATTCTGGCAGTGCTGCTGGGCTGTCGCGTTTCGTTTTACTATAAAGTGAAATTTGCTCTGGCTGAATAAACGAACGAACGAAGCAAATGCAATAAAAAGAGCGACAGGTCACAACAGAGAGCCAACAATTGCTCGAACCAAACCAAATCCGAATTGACCAAACGAAACCACATTGAACAATAACCAAGCCGAAATTGCTAAGCCAAATCAATGCAGGCATTCAAAGCCAAGCCGGATTTTAAAAATGTCATCATTGGCCCACTATGATAATCCATGCAAATACCCTGGAAATTTGTTAGAGTACTGTGAAATTGTAGAAAAATCTATAAAATAAATGTTTGCCAAGATTATGTCACCACTAATTATATCAGTTATATATATGAGTTATAGCGATATGAGGCTCTTCATGAGCTTTCACATACTAAACTATTTGATCCCAGTGTTAACGCATCTAAGACTAAAATTAAACATATTTGTCTGCAGGAATATTTTGATTTTTACTATTATACAAAACCTTATGTAATAAATCCAATAAATAAATAATTATAATAAATAAAATTTATTTAATATATACAAAAGAAATCTGAAAAGCTTGTTTAAAAACAGAAACAAATTGTTTGAATCGCAAATTGTAACACAAACATTATTTTGTTAGTTAGTTCATTAAGAGTTCATTAAAAATACGAAATAAATTTCACATGTAAAAAGTCAACCTTAGGACGAGTCATTTATTTGAATCAAGACATTTGCCCCTATTTATTTTATTATTAATATTTGTATATATATATTTTTAATGAATGTAATTATTATTTTGATAAGACTAGATTTATTATAAAAAGTGTTCATTCGAAATAGAATTAATGAATGTAAATACCTTACACTTGCTTGCCTATTTTAAGCCAACGAATTATTTCAATAGTATACCAAAGTATTACAAATTTATAGCAAATATAATAGTTTCTGATGGAAATTGGCTAATCATTTATTTTAGGTAGGAGCGCGATATCAGGTCGATTTAAATTAGTTTACCTGAATACACCCTTTTAATCAAAACAGGGACTTACTTTAATAACTCGATGTCAATTCGGGTGCAGTGAGTGGAATTGAATGGGAGGACGGTGGTACTTTGAACTGGTTCGTAAATTTGAAGATAAACATAAATCGAGCGTAATTCGGGCATGAAACGTCGCAGCTGTGCAACTGGCCGCAATGGGTTACCCAACTGTCCACACGGACGTCCAAATTTGGTCGCTTTTCTTTTATTTCTGCACAAATCGATTAAAAATTGGAAAAGCAGTCGTCAGAGGATGCCCAACGAGCAACATAGAGAGGGAGAGGGAGGGAGAAGGGCTCAGCATCAAGAGAGATTGTCAAACTAAAGAGAAACTGAATTAGGAATGAATGTTAAGCTTCGGGCTTTTTGAGTTAATTCCAATTGGAGTTTCTCTTTTGACCAACAGGTGCTAAAAGGCTTTCGTCCTTAGTGCGTACTTGAAGCGCCCTAAGATGTATTTTTCGCCCTGGCAATGCCAGTGCCAATCCGTTTAAATTGATTGCTTTGTTGTTCAGGCAAGTAGGAGAGGAAGAAATCAAAAACATGCTCAACTCATGCCCCACACCGCCTATAATATGATTCCTCACAAAGAGCAAAGCCCAGGTCCGAAACGAATATGAGAATGTTTTAATTACAAATTCTTCAGATGCTTCTCTGACCATTTTTTTTTTGTCTGCGCATAAATATGCGTCAGATGTTTGTGTGTGTGTGCATAGCGAGGCGTGTGGTGTGATAACAATGTGCACTGCGAGTCTTTAAAGGGGCACTGTTTGTCAATAAATTTTCCTTGCGCTTTTCCCGCTGCCTGGCCACGTTTGCATTTCCGGCACTGGAGCGGCCGGAACAGCCGCGCACGGAAGCTTTCCACAAGCCGCTGCAGTGAAAATGTTTTTAAATAACGCTGAGCCAAGCCGAATGTAACGATATGGTCAAATGGTCGCAAAAGGAACTATCAGCCCCGTTCCCTCTCGCTCTCCCTCACTCAGCCGACGCACACCTGTTTCGATTTGCCTTGCCTGCTGCATGCTACACAGCTTCAGTTCGTGCCGATGCTGCTACTGTTGCCCAGCTTTGTGTCGATTCATGATTTGGCATTATGTAATTGATTTGCCTGCTATTACGTACTACAATAAGCAGCATGATTTGAACAAATGTCCTTAAAATCCATGGACAAACACTGCATTATCACCAGTCAGAACCGACAAAAAAAGGCAATTAATATTGAGCATTGCGCATCGATCCAATTGGCGGAGGGGGTGCTGTAGCTCAGCTCGACTCGCTCAATCCATTTGTATGCCATTCAATTTTATGGCGTAAATACACGCAGCACCAGATGTCGGACCGTTGGCCAGCTGCTGACTGCTGCCTCCCCTGGGTTGCCGCTAGCTAGCCTTGCTGCATTTATGAGTTATTTGAAAAGGACCATGTCCTTCGAACGTTCTGCGGACGGCGCACCGCGTTTTGGGTCCTGCCTTCGGGGCCGTTGCATTTTGTGACAGCAGTGGCAGCCGTAAAATTGTTTTGGGCTTTGCTAATTTATCTGCAGCATTTGCCTAATTTATGTTATTGTCCTAGCGCCTAAATCATATTGACAATGCCAACCCAGCCCAGCCCAGCCCAGCGGCGGCAGTTTATGCTTTAAAGCCGCAATTAGAAAAAAAACGTCACAAAAACAAAAAAAAAGGACAAACAACATTCGAATGAAAGAATGAAAATACCAACGAACTGCTGAATAAATAAAATTAACTACGAGTTGCGGTTACACATTCCAATTTGCTGTTGTTGCATTTTATGCGGCTGTGAAAAAGGCGGCTATGAAAATAAAGTGGCCGCCATGAAAGCCCGCAACAGAGCCGCGCATTTTGCAATTGAAGTTGAGTGAACAATCCCCCACCTTCCAGCTCGCACAACCTCATGACCTATCCCAATACAGCGCCCACATTCAGTTAAGGCATAAAAAATGCCAACAAATACAATGCGCAATGGCAATCGCGTTAAAAAGAGCAACAAAGTTGTGCGGAACTGCGGGACAGCCCCTGAATGGAAAAGGTTGAGGAAATATTCGCACACGTGCCCACTCAACCACCCATTCTGCTCTCCACACCCCACTCCACCAGGAGCAATAGTTTGCGTTTTAAACAAATGAAAAGCGCAGCCAAAAAAAAAAAATAACAAATAAAAACCAAAAAAGAACGCACAAACAGTTTTATTGAAGATTGCGAAACGCACACATCGGTTCCCAAGCACAGACACTCAGCACTCTCTCTCTCTCTCTCTCTCTCTCTCTCTCTCTCTCTCTCTCTCTGTCTTTCTCTCTCATACACAGGCAGAGACACACACATGCCAGAAAGGTAGATACGAAAAAATGCCAGCAATCGAAATTCCATGCTAGGCAATCGCCTTTATATTCTCTGTTCTCCTGTCCCTACCAAGTATATAAGGTTTTCGCATCATGTGATCTGTAACATATGTATTTATGTATAAATATATACATGTATATTATATATATACGCATTTAAATACATATATGTATAGAAGTTAAACTATATTGGATATTTAAATTTTATAATAATAGAAATAGAAAGTATATAAGAGTTATATATATAAGAATATAAATTTATAAAAAAAATATATTTGTGTAAAAAACTTCGTTACATCTGTTCGATTTACTATTGATTATGATTGGATTCATTTCAGCAGCTGATAGAGTATTGTACAGTTGGATCTATTCCCTTTTTTTGGGAGTTTTTTGGCGTCCTCAATTGCTTGCGGCGCGGAAGTTGTGCGTAGCGCCAGTCGTTCATACATAGTTGATGGAGTGAAATAGACAGTGACAGAAACACTCAATACAACACCTAAAGCTGCTTCTACACCTGCAGCAGCACGTGTGCTCATGTGTGGATGTGAAGTGCACACGAATTAACTCCATTGGCTTAAAATTTTCAAGCATTTCTCCATAATAAAGTGCGTGCCATGTTTTGTTGGCACATCGTGCTAGTTTTTGCTGTTGCTGTTGTTCTTATGCTGAGCATCGAGAAACAACCGACAGTCCATTGCATCCCCGCAAAGACTATAAAGTTGCAAGCTGCCCAATATTGTTGCAGACACGCATAAGCACACACACAGAGCCCCACGCCTGCAATAAACTTATTTGCATTTATTATGCCCTTTATAAACAAAGCATTTCGTTGGGCACATTGATTTAAGCTTGTCAAAAGTATTATTTAATATATTGTCCAGAAAGTCTCTTTACTGTTTGTGATAACTCTTCTGTACTGTTAATTCCATTGACTGCTAACAAAAAAGTGATCTAATATTTGTTTATGAAATAAAAGTAATTTCTCCTAAAAATCAAATTATGGTGCACATATTTAAGTGGCTTAAATAATATTTAGTATATTATTTACACATATTCAAAAGAATGAATACGTCCAATGAATTTTTGACATCATTTTTACTTTGTGAATGAATAAAATAAATGACCTGAAAATGCTTACACTATTTAAAAAGCTTTACATATGGTTAAAACATATATATTTATTGTACATTTAATTTCTTGAATTTACTTAAAATTTGAACTGAATATTTAAAGAATTTCATTAAATATTGAAACGAAAAATGTTCATCAAAAGAATTTTATTATTTTTATGTAATTAACTTTAATATTTAATGTAATATTTAACAATTTAATTAAAAATATAATTTACGTTATTTTAGTTTACAATTCATAATTAAACAATTGTACTATTTAATTTAATTTTACTTATATAATTTCCTTCCACATTTTCTACTATTTCAACTATTTCATTTTTGTATGGAAAAAAGCCTTGCAAATATTAAATTACATTTTGGTTTTCTTATTCGGCTCAAGTGTTAAGTGTATTTCACACTTCTGTTTGGCAGGGATAATATTATATTTCAGTTGGATTCTTTGTATAGCTTATGAGCGGAGCGCAACAATGAAATGCATGTATAAATATGTTTCGCATAAGTTGTTTTACTTTTTGCTCAGAGAAACGAACGGCAAGTGCGAATAGCTGGAAATGTATAAAAAGCGCATGCAAAACTAAATGAATGCAACAATTTGAGCCCGGGCAGGATGCGAGGCAGCAAGTGGCAACGATTGTGGCAGCAACGACAGCGACAGCAACTGCGACAACAGCAGCAACAAGCGACTTCAGCGCCATTCACATGTCCAGATAAGATCCGAGTGGTCATTAGTGTCATGTCAACAGTGTGGACTGTCCAGGCGCCTTCTTTTTATAGGTAGCAAAATACTCACATACATTTTTATACACACATGTATAGATATATACATACATACATATATATATATATATATATATATATATATATATATATATATATATATATATATACATATATATATATATATATATATATATATATATATATATATATAAAAGAATACACAAGCCACTTGACCATAAACAAACTTTACACCTCACATTGTGGCGTGAAGAGTCCTGAAGTAGACTGAAATAAACACTTGGAAATGTGTGGCAACTGGCGAGACCGCAGCCAGAGCCAGAGCAGCCGCAACGAAACGGCGACGGTGGCATTGTTGTTTGTTTGATAAAGGCACAAGGCTGGCACAGGACACCGGCACGAATATGAACACGAACACGGACACGGGCCACATGCTGGAGAGGGGGTGGAAGCTAGTTCAAAAGTCAAGCAGACAGCTGCTGAGCGACCCTAATGGGTAGTGGACGCCGACCACTAGGGATGGACACGAGACACTTCTCATACCTAGGGGCACACAGACAGTGAGTGGGTCAGGGGACGAGCTGCTTAGACCTGCATTAGGCAGCTAATTGCTGCATTTTCCAAGGCTCGTTCTCGCTCTTGTCAAGTTAACAGTAATCGATAAATGGGCTCGACTTTTTTTTTAATTGCCCACAATGGCATTTGGCATTGAAAGGTGTGAATCTGTCAGAAGTAGAGCGCCGCAGGCGACAGTCAAACAGTCATCCAATCTGCCAGTTAGCCAGCCAGGTAACACAAGCACCCAGGTAGGCACTCAGACGCAATTGGTGGCAGACAACGAATCAGCCGCAATAACAGCAACATCCTTCACAAGTGCCAACTGACAATGGGCATTTGAATGGCCATGTCAAGGACAAGCCAATCACTAACAGTGAGGCACAGGAGCTGCAAAAAAAAAAAAACACCCAACGACACTCAAAAATGTGAAATGTCTGTGCCAGGCAGTTGGCTGCTTGTAGGCGTGGGGCTAATTATAAGCCCGTTGCAATTTAGAAAATCGATATGAGGTGAGTAAACATGTGCGCCAAAGGGCAGACAAGGGCAGCTGTGTGCACACCCTGTCAGATCACCTAAAAGGTCTATGCATATGAGATATAACATAATACCTATGTGAATATCAGATGAATGTGAAATGTTATATCGATAAGAACAAGTAATGACTGCCAAAAGGAAGAAAATGAAAATGTATGGATTACATTTTTGTACCTTTTGATATATATAGAAAAAGAAAGAAATAATAAAAGTTGATTCTTTTGATTCTTTTGTAACAATAAAAAGATGCTAGATTATGTTATTGTAAAAATCAATATTTTCAGATGTCTGGGCTTTATAATATTCAAGATCGACCAGTAGAGAAGATCAGCAGTCATTCACCTGAAAAACTTTGTGATTCTAGCAATAAAATCGGGGCAGACAATCCTATTGTTAGTGGAAATCAAAAACTTTTTTTATGTACAATCTATGGAACAGATCAACAGTGTCAAAATTTTAACAATAAAGACTGTTAAGTATAAAGTTGATCTAATGGGCTATATAGCTTTGATATATTGTTGTGCCACTGATCCAGACTAAAGAGAGTTCAGCTCTGTTATGTTAAATACTATATGCCGAATATCCAAGTTTCTACGCCCTAGTAAGCGTATACATAAAAGTTTCTGATCAATGAGTAGAGAGTGTGCAAAGAAAGCATTGTCAGATTGTGGACAACAATGTCTAAAACTGTCGAAGAAAGAGTTTCAATTGATTTACCATGTCCATGTATATATATATATATATATATATATATATATATATATATATATATATATATATATATATATATATATACAATAATATTAATATATGTAATTTATTCCTGGAAATTGTATCTAAAATTATAATAAAGAAGAAAAATACGAAATTTTGTGTATACATACAGCTGTGTTCATAAAAATAGTAGTGCGACTGACAGCAAAATAGCTGTGTTCATAAAAATAGTAGTGCGACTGACAGCAAAATTGCTGTTCAACATGTCAGTCGCACTATTATTTTTGTGTTTATATGTACATATATATACCAATATATTATATTTGTTTTCAAAATATTATGTTTATTGTTCAAATTTTGTTGTCCAACAGTCGCACTACTATTTTTATGAACACAGCTGTAAATACTATATTCATGAACGATAATAAATATAACTGAAACGAAATACTATTACATATTATTTAAGTGCACACTTTACGATTCGCATCATAAATAAATATTTCATATTATTGTCATTCCTAAAGAAATTTGCTTCAAACTCTCTTGAGTGTTTTTAGCTGTTGCTTCACAGATTTTCATATTAATGCCCAAGATTTCTTCTTAGCCAATTAAAATATTATATTATATATCTAAAAAAAAACAATGCAAAAATGTTTTACGTTTCGTTTACTCTGTTCTCTTCTCTTACTTCTTTGCTAATAAGAATTTACTTTATTGTGGTCCAATGCTTCTCTGGCTATTGTTTATTTGTGTGGTTGTAGTTTTCTGTTGTTGAAGCGCTCTTGACACGCCAACGTGTCCGCAAATGAGATAGTGTGTACCTAACGCCCACTTTTCCCTAAGAACCAAATCTGGAGGCGTGTAACAACAGTGCTGCTTTGTTGTTGACGCCCACACGCACTTCTCGGCCCGTCCTGTGAACAGGAGACTTATTCTTTTACTCCACAACCTGAGGTCATGCATTCGATTACAAAGGGTATATTAAAGTGTGTGGTTGACAGGCAAAAGCAGATGAGAAACAAAAAAATAGAAAAAAAACCATTGAAGGAAGTCTCTGTATAGGAATACCTACATTCAAGCTTACATTAAATATATATTGAAAATTTCATGAACTTATATGTTGTTAAGATTCTATGTGTTGGCTTTATAAGAATTAAAGTTTGCAATTCACACATACTAAAAGTCTCAGCTTTAAGCTATCGTTGAGCTGTCATTAGGATATTCGCAAGTCGCTCACCTCATAATTTTCACATTTTGTCTTTGTTCCTTCGTTATGTATGGCCTCTTGTCAATGACTTTTTCTACGGTTCATTCATTTGGTGCACAGCGTGTGCCGCGTCGTCAACAGACATAGCTGTCTATACAATTGTGTGAGCATTTAAAACTTAAGCCGATTTCCGGCTCATCAATAACTTGCAATTAAATCAATGAGCCAGCCTCCCTCGGCTTGCAGCTTTTGGTTAGGTGTCAACTCTGTCGTGGCTCATTAGACATCATTTAACGAGAGATAGATAGATAGATAGAGAGAGAGAGAGAGAGAGAGAAAGATAGATAGATAGAGAGAGACAGAGGCAGGGCATCAAACAAGAGGGATACAAACGAGCAGCTTGAGAAAAATATAGAGAGATTGTAATCTTGAAGCCGCCAGCAGTTAAACGAGGGCCAAGCGCCCGTCCGCTCACCGCAATTGAATTCCCCTGCGGTCAGAGAGCAAGAGACTAGAGTTGTGCTCGCCGTTAAGTATGTTCGTAATTTAGATTTATACGCCCCGACCCCAAACGATGACAAACTCCAGCCCAGGCAGCTGCAAAGTCGAACGAACATCTATTGAAAGTTGGCGTTGATTATGTTTGATTTATATGACAAGCCAGTCACAAACAGAAGGCTGCCCATGGGGGTTGCCATCCCTCAGCCCGGGAGATGTGTTAATCCATAACAAATGCGCGTTGCTTAGCCACACACACACACACACATACACACAGTTTCACTTTCATCTCGACCCTTGAGGTAGACATTACTTTCTCTGGCTTGCGTTTTAATTGCGAGTCAAAAACTGTAAATGACACCCTCATAAATTGGCGCCGACTGGCATCAAACAGTCAGAGTTCACTGTGCTCTGAGTCGTGCACAGTGTCCAGCTGTCAATCACATATGAGTTGAGTTAAGTTGAGTTGAGTTGCGAGTGCGTAAAAAAGGAAACGATCATTTAACGAGAGCCATCAAAGCTAGGTACATGAGAATCACAGCGCAGCCCTTTCACAAGGCAAGGCGGGCGGGCGGGCGGATGGTCGGGCTTTTAATGAGCTCCACTGGGTGGGCGTGGCTCGCGTGACAGGCATCGAAGCATCAAGCTGGGCCAAAAGGAAGTTGTTGAAATCTTGTGATGCATTAAAATTTGCAAGTTTTCGACTTTGCTTTGTTCTGCTGCCGACTGTTGACTGTCGACTGCTGCTGCTGCTGCTGCTACTGACATTTATGTGTCAGTGGCACGTTTTGCGTGCTTTTAGGCACACACTCACACACACACACGCAATTTATGCAAATGTCGCTTTTCTGCGTAGCTGCTTCGTTTTTTTAATGAGCACACAGAGACAGAGACTCTTACGCACAGACACACACACATACGTACACACACAATCACAACCGCAGCCCGCAGAGCGCACAGCGCAATGCAAATCAGTTGTTGACTGTCTGTGTCTGTCTCTGTGTGTGTCCGTGTGTGTGTGTGTGTGTGTGTGTGCGTGTGTTTCCTGTTTTGTATTTGTGTTGATGTCTTGACTTGCGCCTGCAAAGCAATTAACATGAAATAAGAAAGCTCTCGCGAGTGGTAAGAAATAAGCAACTGCCACGCCCACAATTGGCCAGGCAACAAATGTCAATCAAGAGTTATTCTTGCCATCACCGATTTGACTGGGCCAAATGCACAGGTAAGCGATAGGTGAGTGGCTGCCGACAACAGTTAACTCTCGAGTTAGCCTTTTTAGTGTTGGGAGAATTTCAATTACTTTAAGCAAGAGCGACATGCATGTTGCATGTTGCCAAAGCCATTCACAAATATGTTGCTAAGCACGCTACACTGGCTACACTTTCAGCAGCTTCATGCTGCCAGTTATTTGCATACAGCAACACTTAACGAAAGCGGCATGTGTCCAGCAACATGTTGCCCTTGCCTGTTGAGACAGCAGAAATTAAGACTTCTGACACTTGATGTCGTTTTGTGGCGTAGCTGTCAAAGTTGACAGCTAGTTGAACTTTATGTCAGGCAGAAGTAAAGACAAAAGACAAAAGACTTGTGTTTCAGTTACTTGACATGCCTATCAAGGCGTTAGCATTGACATGTCAGAAAACTTACTCAGTTTAGCAAAATGTTGCTAAGGCAACAGTTTGATTGTAAACTGAATTATAAATCGAGCTTCTGTTAGAACATATTTTAAACATTGTGTTTTGGATTGTTTTAGATTTGAGTCTCTATAGATTTTCTGCCTTTTTTCTAGCTTTGCAATATTTTTAAATTTTAAATTTTAAGTTTCAAATGACTTCTTCCAGAGATATTCGTTGTATTTCTGAAGATTTAAGGCTAAGTCCAAAATGCTGTTCTTTTCATATAAATTCCATTTAGATATTCTGAGCGTTAGCACACGGTGTGACATTCACAGCGTGACATTACTGCCACACTATCAAATGTCACTCAATATTTTTAGCAAATTTGAACAAGTTTTTGTATGCTTAGTCGCGGATAAGTTCTGTAACAGACTCGTTGTTAATAAGAGCTTTGCTTTTTGCCCCACTGTGCACTGCTCAAGTCCGATTAAGACTTAATGTTTATAACCTAACTGACCCACCATCACAATTTGGAGAATTTACCTATACAAGAAGAGTTCGTTGAACTATAATTGCATAGCTGTAGTTGGCTCTGCATGCTTAAATAGAATTAGCGGAGAAAATCATTCGCCTTTCTTGGAATCAATGCTAAAGCCCGCATTGTTGTGAGCCTGTTGGCCAATGCAATTGTCCTGGGCTTCAGTTAATTAACTGACTGAAGACTTTGATGTATTTCTAGAAATTGAAATGAATTAGTTAACGAGAGGTCAGTGGTATTTGGGGTTGCAGCGGTGGCACAGCAGGATCATAATCGTCCTTGCTGGCCATCGATAGTCCAGGGACACCCATACACAGAGAAAGGCTAATAATTGACGTTGCTTGTGTGTGCGCTTCATTAATGCTGTTGACCAGCAGATAACTCAATTTGTGTTTACTTATGGCTTCTGCTAGGACCCAGGAGCCAGTAGCCAGCAGCCAGCAGCCAGCAGCCAGCAGTCCGGGCTTGGGTTGAGTGACCCTCAGAAGTGGGTTTGTTGGCCACTTGCTGTCAAATTAGTGCCTAGTTTTGGGCGCATAATTGGCCTGGCCAAAACTTTTAACACGACGCCATAAAAGATTTATGGAAATTATGCATGTTTTTGTTTATGCTGTGCGCAGATTTATGACTGCTTGCAATAAATCACACACACACACACACACATACAGACACTCGCTGTTGCCTGTGTGTGTGTGTGTGTATGTTCGAGTTGTCTATTAATTGGTTGCATAAAACAACAGTAAAAAGGCTCTTGCCAAAGGTCAAGTCCATGTCGGCATGTTGCAGCAACATGTTGCTCAACACAAGAGCCGAGCATGCAGCGCACACGAGCATGCGAGATGAAAGAGAGCATCAATGCGCGCTAAAGGCTGTTGTCGTCGTATGGGTGTGGGTGTGTGGGTGGGGGGTTTGACCGACCGAGCAACGAAATGCCGAACACTCGTCTCGCTTTCGTGTCACGTCGAACATGGTCTCATGTTGCACGCGCAACATTTTTGTTCGATACTCTTAACAGCCACAAACACAACACATAACATAATTAAATGGACCAAACATTTGTCACACAGCATCCGATTATTTACTATGGTACTAATCCTATTTAGGGCTACGAATTCGGGCATTAATATAGATAAGATACAAAAAAGTCACAGAAATAGAATTCAATTGATATTCAATTGTTGCCATTTGAATGAATAGCGTTTGCTAAGCAACAAATGATGAAAATGTATTAATAAAATGGGTATAGAGGTGAGTGCCCCCGCCTCCCACATTCAAATTATTATTAAAATATTTAGAACACTTCACATAATTCGCTGAATTCATATATTATCGACTCTCAGCTAAAACATAATTATACATATTTATAGATAATAATTCATAATTACAAGACATTGTCATACAGTTGACTATTTTATTTTGAATTCTTAACAAATGTTTTCAAATTTCAATTTAACGTTTCACACAGATGTCGCAGATGTTGGCTTGCAACTTGGCCTGGTTTGACATCGAACATTTGTATCGAACCGAAAGTTCGATCTGGTTGGCAGCGCCGTGGACAGCGTCGCTTCAGTCTCTCATTCGCTTCTCGTAATCGCAGTCGATCGCACGCGCGCGCGCATTGTTTTGTCGGTTTCGCAGGCGCGTTTGATAAACAAACTTAATGTGCTTATCGCCCAATCGTTCGCAAGTATTTGAAATAAGACATTCTTTGGGTGCATAGCCACAAATGTACAGTGTTTCGCAGAAGCACAATAAAGTTGAATAAACAAAAAGCATACTTAACTCAAATGTGCTCCAATCGCTCGCAATTTATGCGGTAATTAGGCAAAAGGCTAAGAGAAAGGCAAAAACAAAAATAAATAAATAAAATAAATAGCGCGTAAGCCACTTCACAAATTATTGTCGTTGACGCGGATGCTGCGCAGCGTGCGGAGTCAGGTGTGCGTGTGTTTGTGAGTTTGCCTACCCTAACAATCGCACCCCCAAGCCGGTTCAAAGTGCGTGCGAATAGTCGGCGTTCTACGGGCGGCGGTCGAAGCAATTGGGTCTAGGGACTGGCCACGTTAGCCAGCATTTGTCGTAATTTCGCGTTAAAATAAACACGCAAAAGCAAACGAACAGAAAAAAGGAGACTTAAAAAACTGCTCAAAGAGCAACACATACACAACAACAACAACAACAACAACAACAACAGCAAGAGCAGTGCTAAGCAAAAATAAAATCAAATAAGAATTGAAATTTAGGCCAAAAGCGGATTACAAGAATTGTTGCTGCTTACAGAAACAACAACGACAACAGCAACAACAACACGAGCATAAAAGAAAGATTTTCATCTCGCAAAGGCAAGAAAGAGCTTTGTGCGTGCGTGCGTGCGTGCGTGTGTGTAAGTGTGCAAAATAAAAGTGAATTGCAAAACAACAAAAAAAGAAGAAAAAAAACAAAAATAAATAAAAATGAAAAATTCAACACATGAAAGGAAATAGCAAATACAATCGTCTTAAGCAAATAAATGACAGCCGATGGTAAGTGAACTGTGCAGATCCTTAGATCTAGATTGAGCAATAGAAATCGAGATTCACTTTCGCGCTCATTAGTTAGCTGGAAAGTGCCACGCCTCAACGCCCATGCGAATTAATTAGCTGCCAAGTAAAACCTGAGTACAAATTGATGAACAAAAGTAAAGCAAATTAATGAAACTCACTTCTCGTTTGCCATTGCTTGTACGTGTATGTGTGTGTCTCTGAGTGTGTGTGCGGACACAGTGAACCCAGTCAAGCATCGCTGGCATTTATACACCCGCACAGTCAAGTCGCAACGCTCGCGTGCTGTCATAATTTATCACAATTGTCAACGTCTGGCATAAGTGAGCAAGAAGAGTAAAAGAGAGTGAAAGAGAGCGAGAGAGGGAGAGAGAGAGAGAGAGAGAGAGAGAGAGAGAGACGAGTACAGAGTGTAAGTGCATTCATAAGATACAAACTGCAGCTGCAAATCTTTTGGCATTAGAACAAAAATAACTCGAACTACACAAAATAAATAAAAACAAATTCGTCAAATTCTTGTATTTTTTTTATGACTTCCTCTCTGTGTGTGTCGAATAAAAAGTAAAAGTACAAAACGCTTTGCCTCGTCCCTGGGATTAGCCAACCAAAAAGGAGCAGAAGCCAGAGCCAAAGCAGCCGAAAGAAACTTTTCCTTCTGGATTTCGTGAAGTTCTATGCTAAAACTTGCGAATTAAGTTCAAGTTTATGTTCGGGCGCTTGCTTTAAGGAACAGCAATAATTTTGTAAGTTTGCCAAAGGTAGATAAACAACTACTCATGAAAACATACATACAAATATATACATATATATATATATATATATATACATAGTCTTTTAGTTTTTGCTTTAATATAAGAGCTGAAAGGAAGCGAAGCTATTACTATAATTTAAGAGCATTTCAATAATTTTTGATTTTCACATAATATTAATATAATGCAATAGATGTTTTGTTCTATTCAAGAATTTCCTGATACATATATATGTATATATACTTTTTTTTTTTGTTTTTTAAGAATATTAAACGCTTTTATACGAAAATCCTACATTCAGTTAGATAAGAGATCTGAGCTGAGATCTCATTTTCAAATGAAAATGAAAATTCAAATTTCTAGTTTGCTTGGCAGTGGATGACATACATAGGTGTTATCCTAACTAAATGTTCTAGAATAATAACTAAAAAGACTTAAAACTTTATTTTAACAACTCTTATATTGGAATAGCACAAATAAGTTTTCGATATCATATAAGTTTATGTCAATATATAACCTAATTACTATATATATTATTAAGTTTCTGATATATATTTAAATACGAGAACTATTACCATTGTTTTAGTTTCAGCTAGATAATTGGTAAAGCAAAGTTTGCTATTTGCCAATGCCAATCAATTCTTGCTCAAGCTAAGTATAGTAGCAGACTATTTGAATATAAAATTAAATATGAGTCATGACATTTTGAATGAAACCTGTTGACAGGATTTAAAAAACATCTGAAATTTCTAAGACAAGACATAAATATTATTTTATTTTCCCATTGCCTAATTTTTGTTCATAGAAAACCGATTCACTTATCAAAATCACAGAGAAACATCTTGAAAAATGTAACTAAAAAGCGACCAAATTTAATTGTTCTCTTTTTAGAGAATATTCTTAAATATACTTACATACATGTTATATCTGAATTTATTTCTCAAAATGCCACTTGAATAGCTTACAATATAGTTCTAAGCAAAAACTTGTATTTAGAGCAATTGTCGATGTTTAATAGCCAATCGTGTGTAAATTATCTGAATGAATTTCATTTTATTTCATTGAAAAATAACAAAACGTTAGGAAATTAAATGTTTAGAATTTAGATTTTTATTGTCTTATTTGTTTAAGATTTAATGTAATATTTTTATAAATCATGCCACAAGTAGTATGTGACCATATGACCATTTTTTTTTTGGATATTCGAACTTTGCTTCTGTGAAAATTGATTTAAAACAAATAATGACTGGGGTTGTCGACTAGTAAATACCCTGAACCGTGAGAACAGTTGATCCAAATTGCAATCATTCCTCGGCTCTTTTACCCACACTGAACCCAGAACACATGCACAGACACATGCGCACGCACGCGCTCTGCTTACCTCACAGTTTAGGCAGCAGCTGCACCAGGGCTGCAGTTTGGGATTAGTATTTGATATTAATTGTTGAATATCTTTTAAAATCTTCTGAGCATAATTATGGCCCCCAACTGTGTGTATTTGCCAAAGCACAAGTGTCTAGTATATGAAATTTGAGGGGAAAGGTCAATAGTGTTATTCAAAATCCGAAATATACAAAATTTCTGTATTCATTACATTCTCCAGCTTTTACAGTATTCAAGCTCTATGCAAGTCACTTAAAATCTTCAATCGTACGGAATTTATTATCTAATCGAGTCTAAAAACTGAATAAACAAAATTTGAAGAAATTCATAAACTAAACCTAAAGGCAGATAGTTGCTTCATAATCTTTCTTTGTCTTTGCAGTCGTAATAGTAAGTCTATTTCATTTCGCCTCTGTGTTTACTTTTTTTTTACGTGTGCTAAAGATAAAGCAATGCTGACATGTTGCAGCCAGAAGCCAGAAGAGCTCACAGATTCAGTGCCCAGGCAATTGCCTTAAGACCACTTTTGGTTACCTGGAAGACAAACGTCTCGGAGCAGCCACAATCCGACTGCCACCAGCCACAAGCCAGCAGCTGGTAGTCGGCAGACCGAGGCTAAAGCCAAAGTCTTTGGCTAAGTTCAGCTAAGCGCCTCTCGACGTCTTATGCCACGCCTGGCAGGCAAAGAAAAAGTGAAATCACATTTGTATATGTAATTTTCCTACACACACACACACACACAGGCATACAGATATGTATGTAGCAGCCATAAGCACACACATATGCCGCACTTATACATATAAACGAGCAAATCACTAAATCCAGTGCACCCTCACCATGCGATAAACTCATATGAATGTGAATGCTAGTGCCGCAGGATATTTGCACAAAGCCAGCACCAACGCCAGCCCTAAGTCCTATCCAGTCGAGTCCGCAGTGTAGTCTATTAAAACAAATAGAAAAACAACACACACACAGAGATGCACGCAGTCCGCCAAAATATGAACCAAATCCACGCACACCAAAAAATAATAATAGTCATTTTGCTCATATATAGTTGGGATCTAGCCACAGTCAGAGAAAACTAAGCAACAAAAATTCAAAATTTTTCGTCGATGCACGGAAAAACTGAATTTTTCAGAAAATGCTTCAAGCAGCAGCAGCAACAACAACAACAACATAAAATGTTGTCTATATGAAAATGCAAACAATGTATGTATACAACTGTATATATGTATGTATGTGTGTGAAAGTCAGCTTGCTGGTGTATGTGTGTTCAACTAAACAATAAAACTTTCAATATACATTTTATTAGAATTTCTGTTGCCATTTTATGCATAATAAATTTTGAAGCTAAGCTCCAATAAATGCTGCACTAAATATAAATAATATATATATAAAAAAAGGTGGGAGAGCTTAAAGGAAGCAGGGAGAGAGGGAGAATATAAAATAGTTGACAATGTGCAAACAATATATAAAATTCCATTTAAGTGACAACAATAATGTCAAACTATTGCCAAAACAATTTTATTTTTGTGTGTAATTTTTTATTTGATTTGCACATGCAATTAATTGAAAACTGGGAAACACTGACATTGCAGGTATTTGAGACTGACCATAATAGCTTCGATCTAATTTAAATTTCAGAAAAGGCCAAAACGGAGTTCTGAGTTTCCAAAAGCCAACAAGAAAACATGTTTTTTTTTTTATTTTCCATCGCTTTTTCTGTAATATTTCATAGATGCTTGCTGCAATCAGGAGGCACTTCGCTATTAGAACAATTATAAAACTGGCGAACAAGATTTAGTAACCAATTATTAGACTTTATGGCAGAAGAGATCTAAAAAAAAGATTTTTCAATTATTCTTATAGAAATTTTGGAGAGTAGGGATAGTCTTTTCATACAGTTTCATATCGTTCAGATCTTTTTACTTGCGGCTCATTCAATTTCCAAAATCTGGTGATTGGTATTACTTTTTTCAGGCCTTCAAACAAATAAAGTTTGATGATCGCCTTCATCATTTTATCAAGTTTCTTGATGTTTGAATCGTATTTTACTTAAAATGGAAATTATATTTACATTCTACAAAACTGTTGACTTTGTGAACCACAAAATATTTTTCATATATATCGATTGAAAATCATAATTTATTTAACTTTTTAAATAAATGCCCGAAATAAAAACTTATTGAGAATACAGTATTGCTCATGTTGTTTGAATTGGAAATTCTAGTTGAAGTTTCTTTTGTTTGTTTTCTTTTGAGTCGAGAATAAAATATTTATTTATTTTATTTTCTATTTTAGTTATTGAGTAATTTATGAAGAATATTTATTATTTTTTCGGTCTCACAATATTTTTGTTTGTTATTCACTTGAAGAATGAATGCATCAAACACTAATACATACACACAGTTTATTAAAGTTTTAGATTGTGAAGTTCAACATTTACAGAAGAACTGATGCAGCAATGCTTGGTAGTTTTTTTTAATGAACAGTTCCTTATCCTTAAGGTAGTTTATATAATATTTTGTCAGTTACAGTACATTGAATATGCAGTATAGTAAAAACATTAATGTATAATAAAACGAATTGCTGTCGTGCAAAAAGTGGCGTATCGTCTGATAATCGGTTAAGAGTCACGTGCGCTGGCAACGAATGCATTAATAAATGCATTTAGCCAATGAATGCAAATGAAAATGAAAATGAAAATGAAAATCTGTGCACATTAGCCAATTAACGTAATTTACGGAATGGCAACGTGTTTGCCTTCAACTTCCAATTAAAAGCAGGGCCTGCCACACGTAGCCCGACCCAATGCCGAAATGTTGGCCAAGTGTTTGCCAAGTGCAGCTGTCACTGATGCTGCGTTGCCTGGCGTCGGCTGCGGCAGCGACGGCTACATTCTCACGTAGCATGCAAATTGTTGCAAATTATCGACGTTTCGTTTTGATGCTTGCTTTAATGAGCAGGCAAAGGATGAAGGCGTCCGACGGCGCCTAGATGCTGTCTTGGGTACCATGAGGCAGGACTCCTCAGCCTCCATGCCCACCTCCACATTCCAAGTTCCACGTTCAGCTTAAAGTTCAATTTCGTCGCCGTCTCCTGCCAGTGTTTGCATTTAATTTTAACTTTTCTCATCTGATTTATGTATTTCTGCCGCGCCAGTCGAACGATTTTACATATTTATTTTGCATCTATTACTATGAGCGTTCGCTTCGAGGGAGGCTTTCGTAATTTTGTTGGGTCTGCGGTTTGTAGCTTGTTGTTGATGCGGTTACCATTGGCATTGCCATTGCTAGGGAGATATGCTGGCAAATGATATTTGTAATTCTAATGCCATCAAAGTGTTTCTCTGATATACGGTATTTGCATATATTTTACAGGCGTGTGCGTACGTCTCGAACATCAAGAGTAGAAGAAGAAGAAGAAGCAGATAAAGAACATATAAATAATAACAAATTGTGACCTCGAGTTGCGATTTTAAGAAGATTTAGCAAGAAAATAATGCGCTGTCAAATAGGAAACATTGACCTGAATGCAAGCGAGATGGCAAGCATGTTGAGCTTGTGAATGCTTATCATTTGGCTGAGCGTCTGTTAAGTGACTTGTAACTCAATTATTGCAATAAAAATATGATTATCGCATGGGGCTAATTGTTTTCGCCTGGCTAATTGCATGCAATTTACGGTCCAAAAGTGGGCGCACAGCGGTGGGCGTCTGCACGACGATAATTTATCAATTTGCACAGCGTCCATGTCGGGGAGTAAATGAAGCAAGCATGAATAAACGAGCTGATCCCTTTGTTAAGCATACTTGAGCGTAAGCGCATGCACACACACACACACACACAGACTCTCACATATGAGCACACAGTCAGCTATATGTAGAGTGTTTGCTGTATAAGTCGAACATGTCGAACGGCGCTTGTAAATTTTTTATGTGTCTTTAAAGCAATAGTGGAACAAGCGAAGCAAAAAGCCATTGAATTGAATTGCATAGCATTGGCCAAGCATTGGCCATTAATGAGGCCACACATCCTTTGCAGCCTGTTTGGCATCTTTGCCTTTTCATTTAGCAATCGCACTGCTGGTCACGAAATCTGCAACCGACTTTGATTAGCGCCGGTCGCCTAATTGACTTTCTGTGTTTGCGATTTCACCTGCAGTTGCTGCTTGTCTCTTTTGCTGCTAAGTCATGAAAGGCAGGAGCAGCTGCTGGAGCGCTACTAGTGGCGACAACCTCCACAGCTACAACAACAGCTCTCCCTCTCTGTGTGCTTGTAGTTGTCGTGAACAAAAAGCACAAGGCGAGCATTTGCATTTAGATTGAATTCGTCTGCCGTTTGGGTATTCCTCTCCTTTTTTATCTGTTATTTTTTTTTCTTTTTTTCCCCCTCCGTACCCAGCTACGAGTGATGCAAGCGAAAGAAATCAAAATTTCAGCCATGACGTAGAAAACAATGCGCAGCTATCGATGAGAGACGAAAACAAAAAGTCGCTAGAAAAAAAGAATACTGGAAAATTGTTTGTTTTTGCGTCGAGAGCTGTGGCAAATCTTAATTAAATGCATAATTCGTATCTATTATTCAAATGCTTTTGATTTATGCAAAGCGTGTTCTCACTCAGTTATCGTTTATAAATATTAATTAAAACCTCGAACTGTTCGCTACGAATATCTATTGAAATTTTCGTCCGAATTTTGCGTGTTGTTGTTTTTTAAATTGAATAACTATTCTGTTCGCTTGTGTGTGTGTGTGTATTTGTGTGCGCTTATAATTGAAGAGCTACACAGATAGCAAACACACACACACACACACAAATATGTGTGCTGTATACAGCACTTCCCTGCTGTCTTGCAAACTGCTTGTATCCCTTTTGAATAAATTAATGTCAGAAGTGCTTTGGCTTTGGCTTTTGATTTTGATTGATGATTGTGCGCCTGCATGAGCAGCTACAACAAAACACATACATCCACCCATGCAGAGGCTACCCACACCCACATCCACACCCACTGCCACGCTACCTCTGATCCGCATCGACTCTTGTCTGTAGTGCCTTTGCCTGTCTTGTTCTGGCATTTGCTTTTATAGCTGATGAGTCGGTACGTGTGTGCATAGAAAATAAGCATAAATAACCAGAGCCTGAGCCAGACCCAGAGCCAGATCCAGGAACTGAAACCTGCTTCAACCGCAAGCCTTTGCCCGCTGTTTGTCGTTTGCCGCTTGCAGCTTGCAGCTTGCTGTGTAGTTGGCTGCTGCAATGTCATTTTGGCCAACATCGATGACAGCGCCAAGCTCAAGCCAATGACAGCAGCATCAAAGCGTTGCACAGGACTTTTGTGTGTGTGTGTGGGTGTGTGTGTGTGTGTGTGTGTGTGTCACTCGCATGTGCGTCAACGATTATCTCCAAGTCTATGTGTGTGTGTGTGTGTGACTCTTTATAGAGTCATTGTGCGAGTCACAGACGCATCAATCAGCTATTTTGTCGCAGTCTTTGAGGTTGCAAAGCATTGCACGAAGCTACGCTCTTTATGCTTATAGGACTGGGACGAGTTTCGAAGTTGGGGCGTGGCCGTGTAATCAATTACGTGGTTTCATTAATCATGCAAAATACTCGCCACAGCAGCAGCAGCAGCAGCAGCAGGAGCAAGAGCAGCAGCCACGGCGGCTTATTGATTTTGTCGAGCATGTTCCTTATCAGCTGACGTCACGCGTTGCCTTAAAAATTAATAAATTTTGTAACAGCCCGTAAAGCCCACAGAAGACAGCATCAGCAGCAGCATCGCCAATAGCAGCACAGCCCGAAGACATTTGAAAGAGCCTTTCAAGGCTGCCATGGTTTAGCCATAGATACAGATTTGCATAATAATCTACATCTCTTTAAGACATGACTAAGGCACAGTCTATCGCTGTCGCTGTCACACACACTCTCTCTCTCTCCCCCACTCCCTCGCGCTGTCTCTATCGTCTGCTGCTGCTTCAAGGTTAATTTGTTTCAGCAACAAACTTTGTGGGCGCTCAAAAGTATGCTAATGTTTTTAACTGCCGCTGCCAATTTCGAATGCGCCTGTTACGAATGTGCACAAATGTCGAAACTCTTTTAACAAAGTTACAAGTCTTTTGTATAAGAGCATAATACACATACTCACATACTAACACACACACACACACCCACACACACTCGCACACATACACACATGAGTAGATTTGCAGTATACAAAGGCCTTGCCAACGGCTGTTATTAAGAATTTAAAAACTTGTTAAACATAAATTAATGCATGCAAATTCAAAGTTTGTACTCGTATTGTATGAATTTGCGATTCCTTATAAGTCAAACACATTTCACATTCTTTTATTTTTCAGTCATATTTAGTCCGAAATACATCCATTCAAGAATACATTCGTGTTAGTTATATTTCTGTTCTTTGTTGAGAAACGCTTTAGCACTGGAGTGGGGGACTCACAATTTATGTATAACTCTAAGATAACCTATGAACATAATTTGCTTACTTTAGCTGCTTAAAATACAAATTCAAATATGTTTTGATATCGATTCTAATCGCCTTCAGTTCGATGATCGATGATTTGCAATACGTAAATTTTGTTCCTGCTGTAGGAGGTGTTACATTGGATATGCTACGCATTGTGAAATTAGTTTATTCTCATATTTCCTTTGCACAAGTTATTTTTTGAGAATGCACTGCAACTATTAAACTGTTAGGCAAAACTACAAGAAAAGTCACATATATTAGCAGTATTTTAGGGGTTAAGCACTTCAGTCTGAACAATTGACATCCTGTGAGTTTCACAGTTCTAGCTGCTGCCTTAATATACTGCCTCATAGTTTGCTAAACCTATTAGGAACGTTTAATCCTTGCGGCGAGTCCTACGGAACTTCTTATCTTTAGATACTTTGCGCCGGCTTCATATTCCATGTTATGCAAACGAATGCGGAGCTGAACGGCCACATTCCATGGTCCGTGAACCCTTTTTTAATGCGCCCTAAAAATGTAAATTTACGTTGACATAGCCAAATGGAATTGCGACACTGAATTTTCAGCCAAGCAACTTAAGGGGCTGGCTCTAATTAGGTGCAGCCGCACAAGTGCTGCGCACTGCTCGAGCACAAGTAGGTGACTGAGCTGTGAGCTTTACGGCCCGATAAGCTCCGAGCACTAAACGCGCACTCAAGACAGTTGACAGTTGTCACAGACATAACACAAATTCCACGTTTTTTTGTTTTTGTTGTTGTTGTTGTTGTTGTTGTTATTTTTGGGAAAATTGACAGCAACATGACATTGCTTACGACTTTAATGACAAGCCCAACATGAGAGCGGAATGATGGGAAAGTGGTTGCCCCTTTCTTCATTGATGACAAGTGGCAATATTTTATGGGGGCTTGCGAGTTATTTGCCTGTGCTAAGTAGAGCTTAAGCCACAAGGCGTAACAGCTTCCCACACAGCTCAGCTCAACATGTGTACCTCACATGCAACACTCCCCCACACTCCACCACACTCCCCTCTCTCTCTCTCTCTCAGGCTCTTTCTCAATGAGCAGCTCACATTGAACATTTGACATTTGGGGTCGCGTTACAAATCGTGGCTGCAACTTTAGGCAATCTGCAGCAGGCAGGGAAAAATGATAAATTGAAAACTCATAAATTATGTGAAATTATGGCACGACAATCACAATTTCGGTGCAGCTTGGGCAGTGTCAAATGCGAGCTCGTTGCTCAACGTGTCAGTTGAGTGGACAGAATTTTGACATTTATTAACATTTACCTACTGCACTGAAGACAGTCGACAATTAAATTGGCTCGAGTATAAGGACTCACTCACTCTCCCACTGATTCATTTTTTATGATTTTATGTTATACATTTATAAAAAGCAGAGCGCGTAGGCAGTCAAAGATCCATAAATCATTTTGTCTATTTTTCTTTCTGCAAATGTCAGGCACATTTTTGCAGTAGTAGCCTAGAGGATCTGAAGGCGCTGCCTCATAAAGTATAGGTATGCATATTCTGCTTTGAAAGCATGGCCTGTTGTTGTTAATGCTCTCATGATGATGCTGAACAGATACTGCCATAACTCACTGCCACTTCGAGCAGCTGCTTTGCTTGTGGCACGGCCGACCGCAACTATTGTAAATACAATCGAATAAAAGAGAGATGTTCACTTGACCAACATGAATTCCAACATTAAATGGCTCATTCAATTCGAAATATGCTCTACACAAATCTGGAAGTGAAACCAAAAACGCAAAAATCTGCCTCTGTCTTGGCTGTTAAATATTTTGAGATTCAAATAAATGCGGAATAAATTGCTTACACAAATGTGATTGTGCCCACAGATACTTTTGTTTTGTGTGTCTATTAGCATTTACATTTGAATTCAATTTGTGCATAAATAAATATTTGAATGTCTTTGAATGCCGTTGCTCTGGCAATAGAATGCCCCTAATATTGTTTTATTTCAATATTATTTATTGCATTTTTGCTTACTTTATTTTCGTTTTTATATGCATTTCTCAGCTTTCGTTATTTACTTTAAAGTTGCCTCCTCTTTAAACACTCAAGCTGGTTTTTATGAGTTGTCTCCAGGCAGATGCATCTCGTACTTTCATGTAATGCTGCCGCTCAGACTCCACTCTGAATATTTTCTTGTTGCCCCAGGTCTAAAATTAAATCACTCAGACAGCGACTTATGTTTCTTGGTATTGTGGCAAGGTTGTATACAAATATAATTTGTATCTACTATAAGGCAGCAACAATTTATCTAAAAGCAAAATCATGTGATTAAAAAAAACTCCATTTAAGCATTAAAGTGGCTTGTCATGTTAAAGGCTGCAGAAGAACTTTTACAATTTATTTATTTTTTTAATTTTCACTGTTCACTTTTTACAAATATAATTACAAATTCAAGTATCTTTGATGTTGAATAACTGGTTTTTGGCATATTACATATTTGAGTTAAGTAATATAAAAATATGATATTATAAGTTTCAATGTTTTTGAAATGTTGAAACTTTAAAACCAAATTTAAAAAAAAAACGCATAATAAACTTTAACGCTTCATTTATTAAAATGATCAATCCACAAAACTTAAAAAAAAAAACATTTTATGGCTCATCTAAATGATGCATAAAAGATTAATAAATTTATTTGAAAAAAAAACTTTTAAAAATATTATAATTAAATTTAAATATTAATGATCTGAAAAACAACTAAAAATTAGTGTCATATAAAAAAAGAAACAAACATTATATTAACTTTTTCCGCTGGGATTAACCTTTCACAGGAAGCCAGTTTTAAAATATTCGAATTGATTTTTTATGCTACAAATTGAGTAAATTAAATCGCTGCCGCGTTTTTTGGATCTGGCTTTAAGGCGAGTAAACATTTAAAGCCAAACATTTGTAATACGTCAAAAAGTATGGAAAATACTTTTTTTCTGCAGCGAGTGCAATAATAACAAATTGTTTTAAGCTGGCGCTATAATTAATTGAAAATTGTTGCTTACTACAGTTTTAAATTTTTTTATACATAAATATCATATAAATATGTGATACTCAAAAGTTGAAACGAATAAAGAGTATATATAGATTTGAGTTTGTGAACTTCGATTCAGTGTTTCAGCTTTGAATACTCAAGTCAGGACAATGTGTAGGCCTCTTTGTAGATAACTTATAACAGTTTACCTGCTTGACAAACACAGCCAAATCAATGCAGCCACGCCCACTTTCATATACATAATAAAAGAGCCTGAAAACAGTGTATTGCGCTGTCGGCACATTCCGTTCGCGTTCTTAACTTGATTTCCATGCCCGGCCTGGTTGTATGTGTTTTGTTTGGGGTGCGTGTGCCTGTGTGCGGTTTGTGGCTATTATGCAAATTATTTATTGTGTGAATGAAATGTAAATTTTTAATTGATTTATAAGAAAAAACAAAAAAAGAACGACAAAAACTGCAGCAACTGATTGTGAAAGTGTGTCACACAGTGACGCACGCGATTTTTGTCGCGTGCGATTTGTAGTGTTTTTTTTTCGCGGGTGCGCAAAATTTTTGGAGCAGCAGTCACATCAGCTACTGCAGCATTTACCATTACTGCTGCTGCATCGAAACTGTTGACATACACGCACAAATTGGATTTGCTAACGAGTTGGCTACCATGGGGCACAAGGGGGCACCAGGGGGCACCATGGAGCACCAGAGGGCGCAGGGAGCCAAGCGTGGACAGCTTGACAGTTGCCCGGTGTTTGTCACTTTTGGCATTTTTGTTATCGTGGGCTTATTGATGTTGTTGCTGTTGCTGTTGTTGCTTTTGTCATGGCTGTTGTTACTGCTGTTAGCCAACCAAACAAAAAAAAAAACCAAAAACAAAAAAAAAACTCGTTCGCGCCTGTTATTTATGGCTTCGATTATCCCCACACAATGGGCTGCAAAGCAAGCGATGCCCCTCTACAGCCTAACTCCAAACAGAACCCAGTGCTACCGGGGAAAGTGTTTGCAAAAAGCAAATCCTGGCAACGAGTCAGCCTGGCAATAAAACAAAACGTACACGCGCGCAGCCCGACTCACACAGCGTTAAGGGGGTAAACGGGGCCGGAATAAATGCTGGCCAAAGTAAAATGTGGGGCGGGGCGGGGTCTTGGGAGGCAGCAGGCATACAGAAATCACAGAAGCAGCACAAGGACACGCCGCTAGGCAGGCAACCAAAGAGGCTTTACGTATTTTCAATAGTTTCCATTGTGTTCAAACACACACCAAGCACTAAACAATCAAAGGCACAAGCACACACAGACACACACATACACTTAAATATGCATACACTCATACATATGCGGACAGGGGCAATCTGTGTGCTGATTTCAACGTTTGAATTATGATTTTCATGTGGCGAAGTTTTAGTTTGATTTTCGCTTCGTTTCATCGCTTTTGTCGTTGTCGCTGTAGTTGTCGTTGCCTTTCGCTGATATTACTCTGGCGTTTGTCGTTGTTGTTGAGCGACAAAATTTATATGCGCCACTAATGCGGGCACTTAAACTATACAAACAAAATGGCTCTTGTTCCTATGGAAGCTGTTTACATCGATGTGTGTGAGTGAGTGTGTTGCTAGTAAAAGTCACTGGAGACTTCTGGCCCTGGCCATGTGAAAATGACTGGAATCGTATCGAAAATCAAAGGTCACTTTTGGGATCAATTCAAAAGGAATTGCCGCATTCAAATCGCTGCGAGGCACTTGTGAAAACACACACACACACACACAGAAAGCAAAAGCAACGAAAACATCAAAATGGGTAGCTTTTGCCACACACACACAAACACATATCTACTGTGATATATACACACATATAGATATATATATATATATATATATATATATATATATATATATATATATATATATATATATATATATATATATATTGAGGTTGCTGCTAGATATTCAAACTAAATTGCGTCATCTATAACAAGCGTATGCATGTGTGCTTATGTGTGTGTGTATGTGTGTGTGTCTTTGCTGACTGTCGATAGGAAATGAATTTTAATGATTGCCCAAAAAACTTTGGCTTGTTATTCAGCCCCATAGGGTTCGATGCTGTGTGTTTTTGTGGGTGTGGCAGCCAGCCAGGCAGCCAGCCGTGGCTTGTTTTGCTTTGCGACCAAAAACTTTCTACATTAAATTGTTTACTTTTTGGCTGGCAGAGTCGCCTAAGTGGCCGATAACGATAACTAAGCGCGAATACCACTAGCCCACTCGTATGAATTGAATAAATTCAAATTCCGCAAGCCGCCCAGCTGTTTGACCTGGGTCAGGCAAGCAGGCAGGCAGGCGGCAGGCGCTTGAAAGCGCCCCAAATGCACTTCCATGAAATGACGCGTGGCAACGCCTCAGCCATCGCTCCATTGCTACTCTCACTCCCACTTCGGCTGCTCCTTTCTCGGTTCTCTAGCATTTGCAGCTGTTGGCAATATGTCAAGAATCTGCGGAGCGCGGCGCTGCACTGCTCCGCCCAAATGCCAAACACGTTTCTGCAATTTATTTTTAGCTCAGCTAATTAAAAATCAACTTTCTGTTTCGACTCGCGTGGCCAAATGTGAAATGCGAAATTCTGAAAATACGAAATGGGAAAATGGAAAATACAAATGCATTTTTGTCATTTTGCATATTTATGAATATTTATTAAATTGTCATTTGGTTTTTCTCCACTAGCAGCTGCTGCTAATTAGCTCGAGCAAGATGTACCCAAGAGTCGCGCGGTTGCCTTGAAGGGCTTCAGTCTTTGACCCGCTGATTCGTCTATTTACATTTAATTTGATATTTTAACGCTTGGCGCTTTGTCTACTTTTCTAATTAATATGAAAACAAGATTCATGAATTTGTTTTTACTGGCCAAACGCCAGGTGTGGGAGTGAGTGAATTCCCAGCTGTCAAAAGTGACTTCGTAAGAGTTAATGTTGTTGTGTGTGCAAAAAAAAAAAATATATATATTTATATATATACATGTGTGTATTCATACGCCGTGTGTGCAACTACAATTGTGGCCTTAAGGTTGGGGAGAGCGCATAATTAATTATTTGTTGTGTTGGGCTTTTTGCTGGAGACGTCTTGATAAGAGAATAAATAATGAAATACAAACAGAGTCAGTCAGCAACTGACACCAAACACAACGACCACATACCACACTTTGAGACAGAGACTGGTCTGAGACTGCTGCTTTGACTGGGTCATGTGCTCTAATGATACGCCCACCGACCAGGTGGCATTCTTGGCTTTGCTTTGACTTCTGTTTACATTGGCTGAGGTTACAGTGTGGCGGGCTAAACAGGTGACAGGCAGAAACTTAAAGCAAACATTTAGCCCACGACAAGCGATGTGAGCAATAACATGACATGAGAACAGCTCGAACAGCGCTCAGTCTTAAAGCTAAATTACGAATTTAATTCATGCCACTAAAGTGTGAGAGTTTATTAAGAAAATTATAAAAAATGGCGGCAAGCATTAAATAATTGCGAGCTGCAACACAAAAATTCCAACCACGAAAAGGGTTGGAAAATGCTGAAGACTTTGGGTCACATTTGGTCAATTGTTGTTGCTGTTTTTGGGCGCCGAAGAATATTAATTGAAGGATTAGACGCCGTTCAAAGGGTATGCCCCGTGGGGTGCCTGCCAAACTAACTTCCAATCTAAATTCAAATTTGGGCTTTGGATCGCTAAGGGGATGGGGAATACTTCATTCGGGTCGCGCATGCCACGTGCAAATATTTTTGTAAATTAAAAACATTTAATTTAATTGCAGCTGATGTTAATTTAAATTGCAAAAATTTCATCGCTGACAAATGCCGCCTCATTAATATTAAACAAAAGTTCAACAAAGCCGCTGCGAAAACTTTAAGCCCGCTGCCTCTTTAAATACATAATTTGACAGCACTCTGATTGACACCCGCAGGGTTGCCGGAGTGGCGGCTTGGCCGTCTGACGGCCTGACTGAATATCAGAGACAGCTGCGCCACCTGTGCGACTGCCGCATGTTGTCAAATTTAAGGTAGATTTTGGGCAACCGCATCACCAGGATACACAGCAACCAGAAGCAGCAATAGCAGCTGTATCTATATATGTATATCTCACTGTCTGTACGCCCGCTTTATTTATATGAAGCTGTCAGAGCAACACGCTGGCTGCGTGGAGTGTGTGTGCGGGTGTTCTTCCGTCTGCGACTGAATTCGGGGTGGCCTGTGAATGACAGCAGAGGCCGCAGCTTTTGGCAATTGCCCCTTACGGGCTCCTGTCCCATAGCCAAACAATGTTTGTATTTGGCATTTTACTACAAAAGTCAAACTAAAAGATTCACACAGTTTACACTGTGGCTCACGCCAAAAACTTTAGCTAGTCATAAAGTGAAGGCCAAATTAAATTTGAGAATTCGTTTACAAGCTTCAGGAACTATAGCTAAGATGTTAAGATATTGTTTTTATTATATCAAAACTAAAACAAGCCTTAGTTTCAAATCGTTGCAGTTTAAGTGTTTTGTCTGTGCAGAAAGGCTGCGGCCGGAATCTTTGAATTAAATGTCTACTAAGAGTGTACAGAAAAGTCACTATAAATTAAAAGGATTATTTGATCAAGTTCATCAAACACTTTGTAAGTACAGGGTGACCTAATAATAGCAGTAGGAAAAGAAAATGGAATGCAACATCAACGACTTAAGATAAATAATTATTGATGACTTTATTTGTATGGCTCATCAGTGCCATTTGTATGAAATATCAACTCATACAATTAGCCGATTTGGCTTTTTTTTTGGCAGTGCTTCAAGTAACTTCAAATTTTGTTGCTGTTTCGGCAAAAGCAACTCGAAATTTGTTTGTCTCGAGCTCTTGCAAAGTGCTTAGCTTCACCCAGATTAAATAAATGAGCATTTTCAGTTCATGATGGACGTTTCTTGTGAGATGACTGTATAGCTAAATATTTCATTTGGAATGCTCAGCTCAGCAGTTCACTAATTTTTTATAAATATTTGCACATACTCGGTAAGCTTCAGGCGATTCATAATTAAATGACAAATTTTATTGAATATTCCAACACCTGGATATTATCGATAGTTTGAACAGCTGCTGTAGTCGACTCTTCGAAAATAGTATTAGCCCTGCTTGGTCACCCAATGCTCATTACAAATAAAACTGAATTTTCAGCAGAACAAACAGCTTTCAAATTTGATCAAGATTTAATTATCACTGAAACTAAACTTCATTAAAAGGATTTAAATAATTTTGTCCAAATTAAAGCAGCTCTTTACATGAATAACGAACCTGAATGCTGTTATGGCGGATATGAAATGCATGTAAATCTGCTCTTCATTCATATAGATATCAACGCTGAACTTTTTCAACCATTTGCATTGGTCTGGTTTGCCCTATCTGTAGCCAATATGCAGCCAAAGGGTAAAAAACGAAAATGAATAAATGCGGCTTAATACAACGATTTTGCGTGTGAATTTGAAAAAAGTGAAATATACCAAAGTGATAAAAGCTTCAAACTGAAATGAAAAAACCTTAGCTAAAAAATGTGTTTATTTATTAAAGTTGAAAGCGGCCCAAAAGAATTAAGGCCAAAGTGTCAGCTGGTAAATTTATGCAGGAAACTGACTTAAATATATGATATTATTGGCAAACGTGATCACAGTATGCTTATTGAATACTCTCGAATTATGGCCATTAAGGGGCGTTAATAAATGATTTTGTCGAACGTTTTGTGGCTATTAATAATATAATGTTGTCTGATTGATTTGAACGCCCATGCGTTAGGAGCTCTGCCATTGTTTAACTAATTAGTACTGTTTTTTCCTGTTGTTCATTTAGTTATTGTTTTTGTTATGGTTGCCGTTGCGCATTTATTAATCTTTTTCATAAGATGCTGCCGGGTGCTGTAATAAACGCATAAAGGATATTAATGAGCTGCTGTTTGTTTAACGCCACCGCCTCCGCGTCTGTCTTCGCCCGCCCCACACGGAACTCTCATCCGAATTGCTTTTATTTCAGCTGAAAAGGCAACTAATTGCTTACTCACACACTACACACGCACACACACACACGCAGGAGGAAGTTATTGCTCATGTTAGCTGGGATGGCGCTCGCATATTTCACAAATTGCGCATACGACATGTTAAACGTAAACACAAGCTTGAAGTAGGGCCAAGTCAGTGGAAAAGAGCGCATTATCAGGCCATAGTTCCTATTATTGTTGTTGTTGCTGCTGCCTGATGCATGCCTTTTGTCATAATTCAACTTTTATTTACACACACACACACACACACACAATGAAAGTGAAATGTGCTTTGAGTGGCGCTAAAAGTATGCCGCGCGGTGTAATAACACGCATTGCTGGCAGGCGCTGATGCTGCTGCTGCTGTGACAGTGACAGCAGCGGTGCTTATGCTTGTCAGACGCACGCTTATGTTATTACACATCAACACACACACACAGACACACACACATACTTACAGACACACACATACACAGTAGCAATTGCAATCTGTGCTGTTGTTGTCGCGTCCTGACAGCATCTTAGGGCACACTCGTCGCACGAACTGTGATTGCCCGTCAGGACTCAGTGCCATCTGCCACGCCCACTCTTTGCTTGATAAGAACCAATGCTATGTCTATCCACATAATATATATCTTTATGTGCAGATATGTATGTGTGTGTGTATGTCAACGCGTCGACTTCAGCTAAAATGTATATTTCTTATAATATTATTATTTTTATTTCATTTTAAAATTTATGTCAGCTGCCATCAGCCGCTGTGCGGAAGCAAAAGTAAAACGAGTTATGCGCCTTGCGACTTTATGAGGCATGAGAATTGCACAAGGGGTATGCCACAATGGGCATGACATTCGCATCCCCCACCCATACTCATACCCATACCCATACCCATACCCATACCCATACCCATACCCATACCCATTCGCATTCCAATTCCTTAAGCTCATTCGAAGGCACGGCGCCTGGGTTGATGCGCCGTTAAATCTTGAGGAAATTGTGTCACATTATGATGAACATTTATGGCAAAGTTGAGCATTTGCTCATAAATTTACGCTCCTTCATGTCAGCAGCAACAAACACAGACACAGACAGCCGCATGCACACAGAAAGTCTGTGGTGTGTGGGTGTCTGGTTGCACCTGCCAGGTCTTGAATTAAATATGATGGAGTGGCTGCGGTAATTTGACAAGGCTCAGGTCTGAAGGCACAAGGCGCAGTCATGTTTCAGATAACCGACAGCTGTAGGCGGGCCATGAGTCGGACACCTGTGCAAAAAGCCAATCAATAGTCGCAAACAAGCAAATGTGTAATTGCCTAAGGGTCTAAGGCTCGATATAAAATACATAAATAGATAAGAGGCCAAAGCTCTAGCCGTCCTTTGAGGCCAACAGCATATAGTAAATATAGTCGAAACTTTTGCCAAGCTATTTATAAAAACCCATAGTCTCTAGTTCAAGCGAAGCGGACTACACTGGACTGTTAACGCATGTGTAGACTGCTGTCAATAAATGTCAAAAGTTGTGCCAAGTAGATCAAGAAGAGACGGTAGGCAAACACCTCGTTGTCGCTGCTGTATCCATGTGCTGGAAAACTTTTTTAATTAGCAAATCCTGCTGCAAGTCCAATTTGCTTGACTCGTCCTGGGCAAAGGCCCAATGAAAGGAGCTAATGCTGCCAAGTTAATTAATCAGTAATTAAATATTCTAACTAACTGCCAAGAGCACCAACGGCAGCAGAAAACTACTCATGTTATATGTAGCTATGTTTTCCACGGTTGCACCATATGCTCGCGCCATAAAATTTACTAATGAGCAAAGTTTTAGCCCAAGCTGTCGACTAGGCTGGTTCGTTTATTTACAGGTAACCAGAATCGAAAAGGTAACAAGTTTCAGTGCTCACATAGTCAAATATGCAATTAAATGCAAGCGCAAAAGCCAAACAGACAGTTCAACTAACATTGCGTTCGGTTATCATTCGAGTGAAAGGACCTCTCCAAAGTTCATAAAAATTTATGAACTTTTCTTCTTTTATTTATGTGTAGATGTGTGTGTGTGTGCTCCTCACTAAACAATTTAGCTGAAAAAGGTGGCCAGCGACCATGCCCAGCACGCGCACAGCCGAAATGCTGCATAATTACGCTGGCATGGACTAAGGTGAGCCGCAACAGCAGCACAGCAGCATCAGAGTTATTCTCGTGCCTGTCGCCACTTTTGTCGTGACCATCCTCACCCAATTAATGCAGCCACAGTGTGCCCCCGGGTAAACAAGCCGTAGCTGCAACGCATCGCTGACAGCGCTCGATGGGTCGAGGGTTGTCGTGGGGGGTGCTTGCCAGCTCTGTGCCCAGTTGGGGGTTGGTTTATCAATTTTGATGCGTTGCTTAATGAGCGACGCTCGTGCTAAGCACGCAATTAAAGGGCAACATTTGGCTGCAGCTCGTGAGCAGTGGCAGGGAGTCAAGGTATATTCATTGCTGGCTATGCTGACGCAGCTGTGGCATCAACACCAATAAATCGTCTAGCGACGCGCCTTAATTACAAGACTCACATTGAAATGTGCCATTAATCACACTTCATCGATGCGTTTGCCACATAAAAACAGGCAATTTGCAAGCGAGCATCGAGAGCAGTTTCTATGCCAGTAAAAGCGGCCGCTTACCCCGTTGGTTGGCGGCCAAGTTTATGAGTTCAATTTGCTTGATGTGTGTGCGGCGCAAGTCAGTAAAACATTTTATTAGCACTCTTCATATTTGCCGAAAGCAACAAACAACAAAAAGCAAGAGTACGTCTAGTTAACTTTAGCCTGGTGGAATAATAAATACGCTTGGGTTGGCGAATATTTCATGTATGTATAGGTATGCTATGCAAAGTCTATAACATTGTACAATTCTACGCTAAAAGTGTATGAAAACCCAAGTATAAGAATATCTGGATTCAGAGTTGATGTCCTGCTTTTGTTATGCTGAAAAGCAGAACCCTAAAAGTTATTCTTAAGCTCATGTTTCATGTTTTGTTTCTTCCTTTCGCTTTTCTATTTGCAGTTGTCGGCTAAGGGACGTCTCAAATCTGCCATGCCAAAAAGGCAATAAAAGTGCAAATAAACATGTAAAAGGACATTAAGATTCCCGTGGCAGCAGGACTTGCTTTCGATTTGAAAGCAGCAGAGCAAACAAGCAGCGGCTGAGTCACATATAAATGCCAGTTGAAATGTGCTTTTTATGGGCCAACTTGAAGACGAAAACGAACTAAAGGCGCGTTGGCGCTTCATTAAAGTCAAAAGCGGAAACGCCAACGGAAACGGAAATAGCCAACAACAGCTCAAACAAAACGCGCTCACGCATACACCCATACATCCACTCACACGAACACTCACACAGAATCAGGCATTTGTCTATTAACGTCCCGGCAACCACATGTATTGCCATATCTGTTGGTGTATTCGTTTTTGGTTTCGTTGTTTTGACCCTTTGGAAAAACTGAAGTCTGCTCCATAAATGACGAAAAGTTTTTTCGTTCGAGCACAACGCGATGACTACAATACAATTTTTAATACCAGCAAGCGACATGGTAACAGCAACTGCAGCTGCAACAGGAACCACAAAAATGCGACTCACAACTTCAAGAATAGCCACACTCGAAAATTGGCAAAAACAACCACAACAACAACAACAACTAGAGCTCAACACACATCGAAAATCACGAACGCGAACGGTGCTGTTCACAGGGAAAATGGTTTCAATTGTCGTTTCGATGATGTTTTTGCTGTTGCTACAGCAGCCGGAGGCGATTCGAGCGGAAGAGGAATCACAGGATTTTCAAAAGAATAGTAAGTACACGTTTCGTAGTTAGCAAATACATTTTTCAATTTTATGATTGCCTAGCAGATACCCTGTTACCCGTTAAACACCTTTATATATGACGTGAGCTTGTAAATAAACAGAAAATTAAATTACATATATTAAGGAATTCTTATATACAGTAAAAATATCAAATATACATATAAAGCGTACTTTACTCGGAAGTATAACATTTGAAAATGAATATTTAAAGCCCTGAGCAGAATAACATTTGGATCTTACGAAGAATTCTTGCTATAATAGTATGATAGAGAGTCCAACAGCCAACTTGGTTACTCTCAGAGTCTACAACATATATGTCTAGATGCATGGGATGAACCTCAGCCTTATTAATGCAAACTGATCTATAATATCTATCCATTTAAATGCAGAAATGGTTTGACTGAAGAGGTCGTTGCAGCTGGAGAGAATAAGAGAATAAAGAGAGAGAGATGATCCCTAATTCAACTAAATACTTCTCAGCCTATACATACAATTTTAATAAGAGTAGATGAGTCTACACCAAAAACATGCTTACTTACTTCCAGTTACTTCATAGTTAAATTCGAGTATCAATAAATATTCTAGAAAAACACTAATTAAACGAAAGGTCTCAATATGCGTGCGATTCCACAACTTTAGAATACTCTTTGATTTCTGCATATCGCTCAATGGCTGCAAATAAATCAAATCATAATCAAAGTGTTCATCTAGTTATTGAGTTAGATCGGTTGCTATCGAAATCATATTTACTCGCTTGCCAACTGCCAAAGGAGAAAACTTTTCGAATTTTAGTTAGAGTTATGCAAAGCTGTGCCTGCAGCGGCGAGTTGCTTGCGTTCCAGTTCATGTGTCTGGCCAGCAAACGAAACATTTGAAGATGCCCTTGCTGCCTGGTCTTCCTGACTGTCTCCTTCCGACACACTTAAGTCCGTGGTGGAAACTGTGCCAAAAGGGCAGCAGCACATCTTGATGCTGATAGATATTCGCACACGTTTGCACAAAATGGTGCCTTGTGCAAGCAGTTTGTGCAAACTTGCAAATCATTCACCGACAAATGCCAAAATGCTTATCAATGTGCGTTACATAAAACGTGCTGCAGCTTCTTTTATCCAAATAAAATGTATAAAAAAGGGAAAACTTGAACGAAAACTTGCCAGCCAGCAGTTTTGGCCAAACAACTTTATAATTTGCGAGGTCGAGCATGTGTCTGAGTATCTGTGTGTGAGTGTGCGTGTATGTGTGTGTGTGTGTGTGTAAGTGTTGTTACAACTTGGTGCCTAGTGCTTTTTACGATGCCATCAACTGGTTGTTGTAATTTACGCTCAGATTATTGTAGAATAGCTAACCTTGAAGCAGAAGCAGCAGCAGCAGCAGCAGCAGCAGCAGCAACAGCAACAGCAACATCAGCAGCAGCAGCTGAAACAGCAGCAGCCGCAGGAACAACAGCAACATCGGTCATATCTCATTTCCCGGACTACCGACTGGCTCCGTCTGTCCATTTTTTTTTTTTAGTACGCCAGCCACTCGAAAAAAAAAACAAATCATATTTCGACATCGACATCAGCATATTTTCCTTTTGGGTGCCGTCTGGGCGTCTGTCTTTTGTTGCCGCACGCTGGGCTGGGCAGAGCAGCAATTTATGACAGGATTTGGGCTAAAACGAGACACATTTTCTGGCATTTTCTATTTCGTTTGACATTGGCTATGCCAATACGCGGGATTTTGTAGTAAATTGAATTTCTATGCTTTCGATATAGACATAGCCATGCCCCCCGGCAACGCCTTCCCCGTCTGACTGTTTGCCCTGCGCATTGGGCATTAAATTTAATTATGTGCGCTGCTGCTGTTGGTGATTCCTCTTAACCTATTAGGCAGGCAAGCACTCGAGAGCTTAAAATGCCGACCGTTTCTTGGGCAATTTCCATCATTTGACTTTTGAGACTCTCAAGAGCTCGCCCCACTCGATAGTGCCGCATTTGGCACTGACGACGCTTTAAATGGAACTCGAATGTGCCGCCTAACGTTGCCACATAAACAACTCAAACTATTGCAAAATACACACACACATAACTTTACAGGGGATGGGGGAACACGCTGCGACTGTGCGGCTCCTGGGACATTGCCATGGCACTTGGCTATGGCTTCCGTTTGTCGCATGAATATTTTCATCATAATCGTCACTATTTTTATGTTCACAAATCTTTTTTGTTGTACACAGACAGACCCACGCTCGTTTATGTATATATTAAATTGAAGTTCTTGGCATTAGCATTCGATTTATGCGCACTCGATTGTTCTAGGAGAATGTCAAGCTGCGCTCCTCAAGCTATGCCGAGCTTTGTTTTGATGGGCAATCAACACGCGCAAACCAACAGCAACCCCAGTGACAGTGGGCGTGGCAGCTCAGATCACAGACGGCGCACAGTTCGATTGCAATGTAAACATTTCATTCCCTCGAACGGTCGTTGTGCGTCCTCATCAGCGCGTCATTTGTGCTCTAAATTGATTTTTTGTTAATTTTTATGAACTTCAAAGGGAAAAGCAAGCAGGGGTGCAGCACCGCACCCGTCCTGCTTAGCCATCAGCTAAACGCGACACATGTGCGCTGTCAGCCAGCAGCGAACAGAAGAAGCGGGCAAAAGCGTGGAAATATTTCTCAAACACATTTCCATATACATTGTACTCACATATGCGCGCACATATATATATGTATACTTATACGTATGTATATATGTGCATGTGTATGTGTTTATATATACTACATATTTATTTATAAACACGCGCGCGCGTTCGCAGTGTCAAAACAACGTCACAAGCATAGAATGTGGACGAAGGGTGCAATACGTTTGAGGGAGGGGGCGCCACAAGTCAAGTGCAACATTGGTCGTGAGGGGAGGGGACAAGCAACACAGCAAAGAGCTGGCACGTTGCGCCAAGATGCAAAGTTCAATTTCACATGTGGAAAATAACAGGGAAAATATTGTGGGGAGGCGCGCTGAGCCGGTTTACAAAAATACAACAGAGGAAGCACATGTCACAGTGAAGTACGTGCAAGGATGGTGCCACTGCAGGCAGAGATCTCCAGATCAGGGGCACCAATAGAAAGTGGGAACAACTGGCGATGCATCTTGACAGACGGCACTGGCAGTGGCAGTCGCAATCGCAGTCGCAGGCAACAAACGAGAAAAATAAATGGGCTAGAATGGCTAAAGAAAATGTAGTGAATAGAGCACAAAGTGTGTTGGAGCAGCGCAAATATAGATGGAATATATATTACAGTCAAAGTAACGCTGAATAAATCAGGGAATTGACAAAAGTTGAGGTATCATCACACAGTACATAAATAATGCGCTATGTCCCAGCATCAGCTTTCTGCCAATCGTACGTAGAAACTCCGCGTAAAGCCAGCAAGTAAAGCTTTTATGAAGGCATAGCTTCCATTTCCAATTATTTTTCTCATATTGCGAATTCTATTCGCTTTATTTTCTTTTCTCAAAATTGTGCTCACTCAGGCGCAGTTATTTCCAGCGAAATAAAAGCAGCCGAGCAGCCAACGATCTCTATTATTTTCTTTTGGAACATGTGCTCTCCATTTGCCCCAATGCATTTGCCCCCATAAATTTAGTAGCACTCCTCCATTTATGAACAGCATTGGCCAACTGCTCGTTGGCCCTGCCAAGTGAACCTTCCAGGCACAACAAGTGTCTAGGAATTCAGAACAAATGCTGCTACTTCCTGTTTAGCGCGAAATTTCAATTATGAACAAACATGGGCACGCGCTCGCTCTCCCTCTGGCCAGTCAACGTCCATCTTTCACTGAAAATACAACAGAAAATGTTTTATTTGTCAGTTTTCTTTATCTTTTTTTTCTGTGCCCTTTTTTTCGCTGAACACAACGGGAAAAATCGCTTTGCTCCACTTTCATGGGCGTTGGGGCGTGCATTCGTGCAGCTGTTTCATTTCTGGACAGGCATCAGATACGATATATATATATATATATTTATATATACATCTCTGTGCGCAGTTATAAGTTAGGGCACCCGCTGACTACTCAAACGTGACTGTCCAAAGTTTTTCAATAAACTTTAACAAGAAAACATTAAAAAGCCACAAGGCTGAAGTAGAGCATTTCTATGGCCATTTCCACAGCGTTTGCAGCAACCCCTGGGCAGAAGTCAAAGCTTCAACTCTATAAAGCAAGCGGCAAATAGTTGTGCGAAAATGTGCTCGACCGCCCGACCACGCCCTCACGACACTAGTAGATCCGCTCTTTGTTATTTTGCCGACTGCTGCTCTTTCTCTCTCTCTCTCTCTCTCTCTCTCTCTCGGTGTCCTGAAATATAAATTTCACATAAAAGGCAAATCTATAGCACATCTTTAGCTTCTCCTGCCGTAGATGGCTCCAGCGGCTGCTTTGCCTTGCCTTAGTGACTGCTTGTGCCACCCGCAAGACAGACCACCACCCAGTTAGTGCGCATTACGCGGTAGCGAAATGAAATAAATATCATTTTATGACTTTTTAACTTGCTTCGGCGCCCCTCACAGCAGCCCCACCCCCGCTGTGCTTCGCCTGCTGTTGGCCTTAACAAGCGCAATAAATGCAACAGCAAAGCCAAGGCGCATCAGCAGCTGGCACGCTGGATGGGGCTCGTCGGGTGTTGAGACACCGCTACTGCCACTTACTTCTGCCCGCTTTTATGGTCTACAATTTCCCCTTTGTGTTGATATTTTTAGCTGCTCAAAACATTTGCATTTTGCACTTGATTGAGCCCCCTCTCTGTGAGTAATGCTTCCGTTAATCAACGTTCAAACGCTCTGCCCTACGGCTCGCTCCAACCCACCAACCTACCTCCTACCTACTCACTGCTCTGTTGCTTAACATTCAGCATAAAACCCCAATGCCAAAAAGGTGTGAATCAACAAATGGAGAGTCGAACCCATACCACACTTTTGTCTGTATACGTACGTATATATATATATATATATATATATATACTGTAGTATATCCAATGAAGAACATCGTTTGTTGTTGTCAACAGCGTTTGGCCTTTGCCTTTTCCGCTTAATGCTTCGCCTCGCTTCACGGGGGTTATTTTTCGAAATTAACCCTTTCGGGCATAAGGCAGTCATAAAAAATTCAATTTTATGACCATTTTTATTTGGCCACTTTTCGTCTGTCTGCACATGCCAAAATCGCATTAAAAGCGACTGGTCAAAGGTCTGAATCAGACCAAATCACTCAGCTGGCAGTAAGGGTATGGGCCAAAGTCTCAACAACTACTTAGCCTGTAATTATATCTATTTACAGGGTATTAGAGTTTTATCTGAAAGCACGCAAACATTTTGTATGCTAACACTAGTTACAATGACTATGAGTATGAGTATGTGTTTGACAGATGTAAATACATCAAGTTGAAAGAAAAGCTTTTACTGTCAGCTATTTAATATCTTACAGTGCTTATAGTTTTAACTATTGCTTTTATCAAATATAGAATAATAGATTGCTGAACATATTTAACCGTGGATTGAAGTTTTCAAATTTCATTTTAATCTATTTAGTCATAAAACTTGAATTAAAAAATGTTGTGGCAAAAGTAATTTTGCACTGGAGGAAAAAAGTTTTAGAGGTGGGAAAGACATTTGATTATTATACTTTATTGTGATTTTTTTTTTAAATATATTTAAATGTTCTTTAAAACAACAAAAATTAAAAACAATATTTTTAAGAGTGAGCACGAAAACAGTTGATAAGTAACTGTGCATACAACTGAAATAATTCATCAATAAATATATGAATTGAGCCTTTACGTTTAAGCACTTCCAACTTTTAAAGCCTGTTAATGACTTAACTGACTGTGCTGAAAAAACGGGAATGCACTTATTAAAAATAAGCTTCAGGTGCGTAAGTCCAAGTGAAATATTTCACTTTCCATCCTTAATTTTTCTGGCCTGCTCAAATTAACACTGTGAATATTGAAAATGTTTATTTTCAACAATCGATTAAATAACAGAGAATTCTTTTGGAATAAATTTTTGACCCATGACTCAACGAGCTTAAAGCAAGGCACTAACGTTAATAAAATATTTGCTTACTCGAACTATTAAATATCATTGTTGGCAGTTAAAAAATAAATTGACAATATATGTAAAAAATCTTTTATTATATTTAAAAAAATATATTTTCATTTATCTCTTTTACTTAATTTATTTTATTTAATATCATTTATTTTATTTGTTTATTTATATAATTTGTTTTATTTATTTTTATTTTTTTATTCTTATAATTTGTAGTCAACCACTGCACTTAGAGTCATCAATTTTTTTACAGGGTATAATCAGTTCATGTATGTGTGCTGAAGCGCACAGTTGTGACCAACGTATCTTACACAGACTGACATGTGTACATCTGTGTATAGAGCCCTGCTGAAGTTGTGATTCACATTCCGTCAACGGTCGCTGGACACGCCCAACGATATATCCTTCAGCAATGCAGCAGCAGCAGCAGCAGCAGCAGCAGCAGCAGCAGCAGCAGTAGTAGCCACGCTTCAGTGCACCCATTCGAAAGCCTCTGCTGTTGTTGTTGTTGTAATTGGCATTGAGTTGGTATGAGCTGTAATTTTTATCGCCGCCCGGCATGCGCTTTGTAGCTGTGAGCTGAGATGGACTGGCGGGGTTTGGTGACCCATTGTTGGAGGCGGCGATCCAAGCTGCCTGTTTACGTTTATGCTTGGGCAACACGCCTTTATGATTTCTGTTTGATTGCCGCCGCCAATGCCGCCAACAAGCAAGCGCCATTAGTCACACATTGCCGAGTGTAAGTGTGAGCACTGGGGCAGGGGCTAATGGGTGGGCGTGAAGCGGTTTTTGGCGTTCAAGTGGAAAATTGAATTTATCACTTGAACATGCCAAGCAAACGGGATTTGCCCCTTTGGCTTTTGTTTCTCTTTTTTGTTCACTGCTAATTCGCAACAAAATTCCATGAAATCTATTTGGGACACGTAATCAACTCGTTTGTGCATATTTTACTGCCACCCCCCAAGCACCCCCTGTTTGATTTTCAGTTGTTTCGCAATATTTTCCGGTGGGTGGGGTCTGCCGTCTGCCCTCTGCCGTCTTTGTGTGACCCGCCGACTCGAACATTGTCTAAGCGTTAATTGAAATTTGCCCGAGGTGGGCGTGGCCGGCAAAAACGGAAATGACCATCGCATGCAGGCGAACAGTAATTTGCGTAATTTGCATATTTATTAAATTTTAATTTAGAAGGCAGCCATTTTTTTTTTAAATTTTATTTTTGTCGTTTTACATACTCTGAACTGGGGTGATTAGGCCCTAGATTTGCATAATATGTTGCCATAAATTGTCGCAAATTGAAAATGCAGTAGAGTAGCAGCGGCAACAACATTTCCAACAACAAGTGCAGTAATAAAATGCCATAAATGGCATCAGTCCGAGTAAATAAATTAGGGAGCAATGGCAGTGCTGCATTTGAAGCTGCGTTTCGGCTGCAGCTTTGATTTATTTATTCGATAGTCTGCGGCCCATAAATTGGAATAGTTTGTCAGCTGTGGATTTAATTAAAAAATTATTTAAATTATTGCCGCGCGCAGACATGCTTATTTCATTTCATTTCATTCAGCTTGCGTCAAAACGCAATGCTCTCGGCCAGCGTATAAATCGTTGGCGCAGCCGAGTCATTTTCAGCGGCAACATAAACTAAACTCGGCTACGATTGCTGAATCGCACTTGTAAATCTAAACACACACGCCCTAAAGTATGCAATGCTCTGCATAAAATATGTACGTACTCCAAACTCTATTTGCTGATGTTGTTCGTTGTTGTTGTTGTTGTTGTTGCTGCTGCTGCTGTGTCGTAAATTTACATATTTTCCATATAAATAAACTCGTAAAAGCGAATTTTGTCGCTTCAGACATGGAAGCAGCAGCACTGCTAGTGCGGCACCGTTGAAATGTCACACTGTAAATGGCAAAAGAAGCTCCAAATAAATATAAAATAAAATAGCTACAAAATGGCCAAAAAAGAGAGCACATAGTTTGGGGCCAGCATCGCACGGCATGGCAAGGGTGCTGAAAGGGCGCTCGCTGAGGTGTGTCGAGCGCCCTGCAGGCAAATTGAATGAGCCGCCTCTGAGTTATGGCAGGCTGGCCCAATGTTGTAACAGCTGGGCAGCTGATACCAAGGCGCCGCCTGGCTGGGATTTCACATCTAGGCGTGGCCATAAACAAGCGTATACTTGATATATTGTCAATGGACTTCTTTACCGCCTTGTCCGCCACTTGAGCTTACTGTAGATTTGGTTTATTGGCAGCTGAGACAGAAAGGGAAAGAGACAGCAAGAGAGAGAGAGAGAGAGAGAGAGAGAATAGCAGGCAGTCTCTCAATCTTTATGTGCTTCAATTATTGATTACTTTACTTTCACAAATGCTCTCATGGCGTTAAATATGGGCAAAGAGCAACGCATTAAATCATCTAAATGTTCATGCTCATTAGCAATCAATGCATAATAACAACAACAGCAGCAGCAACAAGGCTGCTAGCACTTCACACTTCATTTGTGCTCACACACACATACACAGCTAACATTAAGGGTAAGCGAGCAGCTCGATTAACAGGCAAATTAGCATTAAATTACTTTTTTTTCAAAAGGCACACTCCCCGCCTATTACCATCCCCTCCCCCTCCCATGTACACACACACAGTAAATAAATCAATTAGCAGCGAAAAAGAAGAAAATATTTACTGCTGGCTTCTAGTTAGCATTTAGGGTCAGCGAGGGGTTGGCGTCTGTTTGGGCCGGGGGTTGGCGACAGCTGACGCATATATTGGTAAACAAAAAACAAAGAAAGAAACAATTAAAAGCTTCTGGCAGAGCATCTGTCCAACACATTGCAAGCCAATAATAATGATGGGCCCCAAAATGGGCCAACTTTCAAGTTCCCATCGTTTAAAGTTCTTTTCTGTTTCGATATGCTTGATGGCAAACGCAGCTGCAACTTGCAGCTGCAACTGCAACTACAACTGCAACAGAAACTGCTGCTGCTGCTTGGCCTCGTCACATTATTTTAATTATTTGTTTACGCAACGCAAACAAATTTTGCTGGCGGCACTTCTCTTGTCTTGCCTCTGGCTTGTTTCATTGTTATTGTTATCGTTATGCATATGCGTTTGTCGGCCCCATAAAGAGTAACAGCTCGAAATTCTTGGAAATGTCCAAAAACAGACAAAAGACACTGCCAAGGCGCCTAATTAGCCGCACTCATCGTCATGCGAATTTGTCAAATTAAACAGCTGGCGCTACTCCCCCACCCACCGCATGAGTCAGCTGCTTGCCCATTCCGCTCGAGTTTCTTCTGCTGAAATGCCAGTGTCAAAATAAAACGGGCTCAGAATGTGCAGGCAATTACTACCAGACACCATTCCAGCTGGCATTCGAGCAATGCGGCCTGAGCTCGGACAGCGCCAAGCATGGGCGGCATGCGCTGATGCGGCGCCAACAGCCAAATGAAATTAAATATCACAAACTGCAGACCAAGAGAGCTGAAGAACTGGGAAGCTGGAGAGATGTAGCCCTGTCGAGCTGAAACTCGAGAGCATAGCCATGGCTGAGGACAGCGCTACTGAAGCGACGCTGATTAAAAATTGTTTGACAAGAAATCAGCGCGACGTTTGTCTGGCCTCAGAGCCTGCCAGTCGAGCGCAGCAGGCAGTGTGTATATCCTGACTTCCAACTGGCGGAAAAAGTGAAGTGTCGCTGTTAATTCGGCGTAAATTTAATTGTCGCCTGCAATTAAATTGATTTTCGTACCGGTAGTAGTCGATGTCTCTGCTTTAGCAGCTGACACCGCATCGACTTTCATTTTCTTTTTTCCATTTTCGCTGTGCTTCATAAGAATTTCTCCACTTCAATTTGCAGCCAATCAATTTATCTCGGTCAACAAGGCAAATTAAATCTTTAATTATGCATATATGTAAACAAAATGAACATTTTTTAAAAATTCAGTAAATAAGTATATAAAAATACTAAAATATATGACAAGTGTAAGTCAAGATCGTGCTTATTTCTTGGTTTTTATTCTGTCCAATGCAAATGTTGCTTTTTACATGAATCTGTGAATACCTTCACTAAATATTGACTCTAATATGATATGTTTGCGCCCAAGTAAAACACTCCCTTATCCACTTTTTAAATATTTTTCTATTTACCCAACAAAATATAAAGTATATAATGTAAAAGAAGCACCAGTGTTTGGATAATAGCTTACGCTAAAGAGTTGTCTTATAGGGTATGAAAACGTCGCATTAATGTGCACAGCTACTTCACAAACTTGAAGTTATGAGGGAATAGGAATATGGAGTCATAAAGCGGGGCACTCGAGCTATATACTTTATGAGTTATGAGTTGGGCGATTCAGCTTTTTAAACGAACAAGATGTGTTTCTTAAGTAACTAAAGTTTGATATTCATCTTTAGTCATTAACCTGCAAACAAAAAAACCGTTTGACTCATTAGACTACAAACTTGATTTACGTGCGCTATAGAAGCACCTATTAGTGAATTTCAATTGTCAAATTCTTGGAGACTCCGAAATTGACGAGTTTATTCATACGTATTGACAGATGACCAGAGCTAAATCGACTCGGCTGCAGCTTCTGATAAATAAAATTCATTTACGATGAATTTCTATTTTCAATAGGTGCAAAAAACAGTTTAGTTGATGGTCTATAACCATAGCCCAATAGACGCTTCTCTAACAATAAACTTTAGGTCTCAGCATCAATGAAAAATAAAAACCTATAGAATTCTGAATAAAATTGAATTAAAAATACATAAATATATTTTAAGCTCGTTTGACTCACGGGAATATTTTCTAATCAATAGCAGCAGCAGCACAGTTCGTACATATATAGATTTGTATATATGTATATAAGTATTTTGCTGTATACATACTATATTTATATATGCTATGTATTAGTGCTGCAGGGCATAGCTGCGTGTTTCTGTTTCTAAAATAAAAAAAACTGGCACAAATTCAAAAATGATTTTTACGCAATTTAACGACAACAACTTGAAGATGAACTATAAATAAATGCCCCTTAGTGTTAGGCGGGCGTCAGTTTAAACTATTTGTAGTTCGTATCTGTGAGTTACTTGTGCTGCTGCTGGTGCAGATGTTCTTGCTGCTGCTGCTGCCAGGGACATGAGTCACAAGCGGCAGAGTCGCTGTCAAGCGGTCATGTTTATCTATGATAAGTGCTCAGTGACCAGTTTAATTGAAAATAATAAACACGCGTGTAAATAATGCGCAATGTCTCGACCAGTTTCACAGTGCAGCTGCCGAGCTAACAGCAGCCAAACACAATGATGCCAAGCGGCCGGAGCGTTGTCCTACTTTCAGACGCAGCCTGCAACACAGCAACGAGTCCTGTACAAAGACTTGCTGTGCCCAACCGCCCAGCCACCCAACCGCCTACCGCTTGGCATCCAAAATTGTCGCAGCAACTACACAGCCTGGCCCATGTTGCACAGCATGTGTTGCATGTTGCAGTAGCTGTCGCTGCTGTTTCTATTATTGTTGTTGCTGTTGTTGTTGTTGGTGCTGCTGCTGCTGTGGTTGCCTGCTACGTTTGCAAAAATGTTTTGCTGCATGCCGTTGCCATATTTTACTTTTAAATGCCGTTGCCGATGCTGCCCTTGCTGTCCTTGCTGCTTTTTTAATTTATTTGCTCATTTTCACTATTTTCCAGTTGCACTTGTCTTCACACCCTCGCCAATACCCTCTCTCTCTCACTCTTCATCTCTCCCTCTCTCTGCACCTCGATATTTGCGGTGCGTTATTTTCATTGCGGTTTATTTTCATACTATTTTGCAGAGCATCAGACTCTATTTATTTTTCAGTTGAGTTTGACAAATGTTGGACTAAAATTCCTATGCGGTATTTTTATTTTGAATTTTATTTAATACGTAAATAGCTGTAATATAAAAAATAAATATTTTATATTTTATATTTTTGAATATGTAATAGGTCAAGTTGGGCAGGTGGCATGTTTTACATGTATTGTAGAATTGATGGAAATCTGGGAAAATTGTAAAATCTGTATGTTATATAAATATTGTCTTCACAATCAACATTATATTTATTGCTCTTATATTGCTTATGCTTATATTGTTATACCGAAATATCTTATTTTTTTATGAAAGCAGTTGCATTGTAAAATATGTACCTCATTTCTATAATATATATATTTTTTCTAATTTTTTTCAATATAATTTTGTCTATTTTTAAATGAATTTATTTAGTTTTATTCATTGGCTTTTCCCATATGCAAACAAAAATAGTCCACCATTTATTTACTTGTATGCGTGATTGCAAATCGCACAGATACAGAGAATTCTAGTTGAATACCTTGTCTCGTAACATAAATTTGTTTTATTCCATACACTCGTATGTAAATTAACTTCAATTGTAGCTTGATAGCCTTTGGCATCCAAGCTTTCAGTTGATCTCGAATTAGTCTGTCAGTTACTCAAGCATATCAACTTCTTGTACTTGCACTCTTGTACTCTGACAAATTCTCCTCGAAATAAATGAGCACTTTAGGAATTTTTTTGAAAAATATTCCACTTGGTTAACTGCAACCACAACCTAAACATTTAACACTCTATCCTTATGCAAAAGAGTATTTCCATTTCGCTGTCAAAGGCAGAACTTAAGTTTTTATATATTTGCATTTGGTCAAAATTAAAATCGCATAGTTTTTCATAAATCATGACCACATGTGCACGCTGCAGAGTTACTTTCTACTTATTTGCGCATTGCCATGAGCGTGGTGCATGCCACCAACAACATAAATACCACGACCCCGCCTCACCCTTCCACCTCCGCCGTCGCCTCTTACAGCACAGTCGTGTGTGTTTGTTTGTGTTTTTATTTTATAATTTAAATCAAGTAATTTACGCGCTATTAGAGCAACCGCTAGGTCATATTGCTCTTTCTGAATTCCCAAAAGTGCTGCAATTAACATGGAATAAAATTTCATCATTTGCTTGTGCGCAGTAATTGCGGTCATTTAAAATGTTTATGCTCACCAAGTGGTTTTCAATAATTTGCAATTGAAATATTATAAATATTTAAGTATGCATTTCACCATAAATTAAAAATGCAGCCAAGGCTAAAAGACTGCATTAATAATAGCACCAACTCACTGTAAGCTTTGCCCATAATTAACAGCCACGGGGCGTATGCATAATCTGCTTATTTATCGCAGCTGCCTAAGAGCATCAAGTGGCTCTTTGCCCCATCAGCACTTCCTTTAATAGAAAATTTAATATTGAATGCCAGCTACTAAAAGGTTCTCAGGTCACCATATACAAGGACTCGTCTACACAGGCACACTAAGCAACAGTTGCACAGCCAGCTGGATGGACAAGAAAAAGAAAAAATATATATAAAAAAAAGAAGAAAAAAAATGAAAGGAAACTAAAGGAGACACGTAATGGCCAGCCAACAATGGCGTCAACAAGAAGGACAACAAAGCGCTGACTGGAATATTTTTTCGTATTTTATTATTAAATCACGTAGCGAGTGCAATACGGCGTCCAAAATGACAGCGAACGCATTTTAATTGAAGGCACAAAGGCGCACACGAGTCCCGCCTAGGGGAAGCTAACAAACTGATAAAAAGTTGGAATGGTCGATGATGAGGTGTTCACAAGAGCCGAGACAAATGGCAGCTACAAGTCCTACTCCCACAACTCCTGCTTGGGTATCAGCTCCTGCGGCTACCATTGAATTTGTCGGCCGGGCTCATGCGAATGACTTTGTGCAAAGAAGTTTTCTAATTGAAAATGGCGTCGCTGAATTTAATTTGAAAACTTTCACTGACAGCGACTGACCCCAACAGCAGCACAAGCAGCAACAAATAATACAAAATAAAATCAAAAACAACCTCAACGCGAATCAGCAACAAACTCAGTGGCACCAACTTGCAAGATTTATTAAAAGAGAAATCTTTAAAGCGCCTTTCGTGCGTTTCACTAGGCACTGGGTCATAAACAGCTTGCCAAAACACTCGTATATTTACATATACTTCTGTATACATTATATTTGTTGCCTAATTGACTTGCCGCGGACATTTGTTGCTTGGCTGTGCGGCGCGCGCGTTTCACAGAACTGTGACTGGCGCCAACTTTTTGCTAATACATATTTTTGACACAGCAATTTGGCCAAAACGCTTTCATATTTTGGTCCCTGCTCCACATCTCGACTACGAAATGATTCTCAGAACTAAATATATATGCATATATATGCAAACAAGCTAGCAAACAGAATTTCCAGCTTTGGTCAAAATAGGCATCCAGCGGGTGAGTCGCAGGGCATAGAGAAAAAAGTTATGTGTTTTTGCTTGTCCGTTAAAAGTTGTTAGCTTTGTTTGCTACATAACATGATGGCAAACGGAAATGCACACAAACCTACATAAACACCGCAGTCGGGATGAAAAAACATGCAGGCATTTCTAATTATAAGTAAATACTCATATACATGCATATTAGCAGGCACTGTGCGAGTGAATGTGTGTGTGTGTGTGAGTAAGCACTTTAAAAGTTTGTTATACACAAGGCTGCCCTGTTCGGTAGTCCGTAATGCATGCGAGAAGTGTGAGAAAGTACATTAGGGTCAGTGACGACTTGGACTACACTCGAGCTGGGCGGCGCAAGGGGCGTGGTTTGGCTTGGCTTGGCATGGATGCTGCTGCTTGTACATTTACTTGTCGTGGCAATGGTAACCACTTTCGCTCTCAACTTGCAACATTTTGTGGCCGTACCGAGCCATGTATGTGCGTGTATGTGTATGTGTGTGTGTGTGTGTGTGTGTGTGTGTGTGTGTGTGTTTGCCATAATGTACAATTTAAATGTAAACAATTTGCCCCAATGTGGCGCAACGTGGCAAAAAATGTTACAGGACAAAGGCAGCTGAATAAAATATTTAAAAAGGCAGCAACAGCAGCACTAGCAGCAGCAGCCATCAGCATCTGCGGCAAACGCTAACAGCATATGCCAGACGAGGCAGCTGTGAATAGTGAAACTCAAATATTTATCTTGGCAATTGCCTCTAATTTAGTTCAAAGTTGCCGGAGCTCTAAATAAACTTTTCATTAGCAGCAGTACACTCAAATACCTAACATACACAGAGCGCAACGTTTATGCTGTTAGACAACCCCAACGAAAGCATAAGTTCGGCTAATATTATTTAATTAACTTTCTTTTATAGCTGTAATTGACTTTTATGTGCCTTGCAAATGTTTCAATCAAACTTCAAACATACCAAAAGCCGCAAACTAGTAAATACGTCTCCTAACACCCCAACTCGTAATCGTATTAAGCTTCACACAAAGAGTCTTAGCGATTTCATGTCAAATTAGTCACGCTTGATAAATGTTTATTTAATAAGAGCTATACGAATTTTTCTGTCTAAATTTCGCTGACTTCAAAAATGTTTTCGGCAGGTTTTTATTCTGAGGGAAATGAAAAACTAATTAAATCATATTATATAATGAGGGTATTTATTTTCGGCTACATTACAGGTATTAATCAGTGTAATCTTTAATATGCAACAAGCAGATATGCATAAAAGAGGAAACCGCAACCGCAACAAACAAAAACCACAGCGCAGCCACTGTGGGGCGTTAGCTTTAACCACGCAACCCACATCGATCGCCCAGCCCCTCCGTCTACCGGGATAAACTTTGAAATAAAACCAACCCAAATCAATTGAAAGCTGTGATGTGTGCTGTGCTGGGGGCTGAGCAATAAAACAATTTGATCAAATTGAAAAACTAAAACAAGGCACAGATATTTGCCGCTATTGAAAGGCTGCCAAGTTTTTTGTTGTTGTTTGGCATATATTTGAATCAGATGTTGTTGTTGTTGTTTCTTTTATTGTTGTTTACATTGCGTGCTACATTTAGCACGCCGCTGTTGTTGCGAGTTTGTTTAGCGACACGTTTGCTGATTTTCTATTATTGTCAATTCTTATTTTCTTTTCGCATTTCATCAAGAGTTCATTAAACTCTTCAGCCGAGCGCAATAAAACAATATACAATATATTTTCAATTAATTAAAATAGCTTGAGTTTTTCAGTTAAAACAACAATTTCTGCTCTGTTCTTTTTCTTGTTCAAAGCAAATATTATGATTTGAAACCATTCGAAGCTACCAGAGAGCGCTGCTCTGTTGTAGAGTCTGTTTTCTGCATAATTTATGTAATGTCTTTTGTGCCGCAACGTGATGCCGGGCAGGAGCAGGAGGCTCCAGCGGGCGGTCGGATGAAGATTGAGGGCTAGGCGAATGTTGCACACAATGTTTGCTACGCCCTTTTACGACTCTTGTTTAATGCATGAAAAGCCCTACACTGCGTATGCGTCATATCTACATTCAAACCATGTTGAACTTCGAGCTTTAAGATCTCGCTTTGAACAATTGCTGAAATGCGTCATTGGTTTTTGGCTTTTATTACGATAAACTAGAAAGAAGGGTATCAAGATTGTAGGAATTAGATCAACTAATTAATATTTATTGTTGATCCCATGTGATGAATGATGAATGCTAATCATGTTTGCCAATCAAGGAAAGTCTACTTTGAATAGTACAAATGTTAAAGTTTTTTACTTAATATTTCATTGAGTTTCGTGAATTCATTGAATTACAAATGCTTGCTTTATATTTTTCTAAGCATTATCAAATCTTTAAAACAGGTTTGATAAAATAATTTCTCTGATGATGAAAACAAACAAATTTAAAACAAATTGACGAAATTGAGATACAAAATATGATATCTCAGCTGCCAATTCCTTCACTTATCCAACTAAATTATTAAATTCAAACAAATTCATCGAAATTTTGCTTGAATATCAAAATACTTGCATTAAACTGAGTTCATAAATCCAGATAACAAAGTTTTTAAAAAAATATCTTAGAATTTGTGGATCCAATTCAGTTGAAAAATCTCAAAATTGAGTTTTCTCTCTATTTTTGATTTACCTGCATAATGCTTCACTGCTACTTATAGAATACAAATAAAATCAACAAGATGTTTATCGTTCATTTTCCAAAGTTTTTTTCACAAGCTGAATTTTTCCGTAATTTATTTATAGTTTTCCTCATAATTTTTCCTTTATTTCGGAAGTAATCTCTAGTCTTCATTAAACATTTCCTGTAATATTGTCTTAATTAAAATTAGAAAATACACTCAACACATTCGATGGATATTAATTGATCCATGTTGAGAGCCTGTCAAATGCGCCGATTCTTAAATAATGAGCCGCCCAAATAACTTTGACAAGCCGTAAAAATTTCAATTGGGACTATGCACACCCGCCCTCGAGCTCTGATCGGCTCGGCTCGTACGTGTTAAGTAATTTACATGAGGCTGAAAATAGCCGCAAATAATGCTATGTGTCAAAACAGAACATCAAACAGCAGTGAGAGCTGGGAGATGGGAGCTATGGGAACTACCATTGATGTTGGGGGCGCAGGTAGAGCTCAAGACTCAACTGATAGAAACTATTTCTTTTTTTTTCGTCTTGGGATACGGAACAGACATCAAAGTCGTCGTCCCCTGGGCTGCCAATAAAAGAATTGAATGAATGCATAAATCATTAAAAACGGGCAGACGATTGCCGCCAGCAACTGGGCACATGCCATTGGGCATTTAAAAATAGATTTTCAGGGGGGCAGCTAAAGGGCGCCCGGGCAGCATAAAGTTCTTGCTGCTGCCGCTGGGTGACTTCAAAGCTATGGCAGTTGCGATTGCAGCACAACGCATCTAATTAGATGCTGCAACAGGCAAAACCGCAACGGCTAAGCAAATATAAACTAACTGCTGCCCCTCCAGCTGCTCGGGCTTTGGCTGGCGCAAGCCATTTATATAGATTTACGACTAGGTGTTGCCTTTTGCTTGGCAGCGCACATTTGCCCAGCTTGCCACAAGCCAAAGCGTTGACAAATTGCCGATGCCGCAGCGGAAGCTGTGCTGCCGCCATGTTTGCCATTTTGCTCAAGCTGTCAGCGAATGTGCGCCGGAAAGTATGCAGCGCAATATAACAAATGGCTTGTGACCTTGCAGAGCTGCGGTTGCCGTTGGCCAGCATGCGAGCGGGCGGTCCACATGCGGGACTTATTTCAATAATTTCCTAATACGTTCGCTCTACACGACTGCATAAATTTATGTATGTTGCTGCGGCATATGCTTTGCTAATCCCCTTTACTTGGGTCGCCAGTTGACAGGTATGCGGGGAATTGCTGGCTTGGGAGCTACGATTAAATTTGCACTTCACTTTCACCAAAAAGTTGGCAAAAAAACATTTGAACATCAAAGTGCCAAAGCAACAGAAAAAAAAAGAAAATGTCAAAAAAACATTGCAGAAAAGTGCTTGAAAATTGTTTTCACTTTGGTTGCTGCTGTTGTTCGTTGCTACTGCATTGCTGCGCTGGCAAGCACTTAAATTGGAGTAACTTAACTGTTCAGTGAGCTTTGCTTAGCAAATTGTAACAATTTTTCAAAATTTTGGAAAGTGGCTTTAATTGAAGGTTGTTGATGATCAAAAACCAAAGTTGCAGTATCTCACATCGAGAATTTATTTATGAAATACAGAAGCCATGCTAGAGAAAACAATGTGGAAAATGTTTTCGTTGCCCTGTCGATTGAAATAACACGAAACACGAACCCGAAATTCGAGGTGAAGCAGCGTAGCATGAAAGAGAAATATTTTCTCTTTTCATATTATTTTTATTCTTTTATTTGTTTTATTTTATTTATTATTTTTTGGGCTCTTTTTTTATTTTTTTGAAAGAGAAAATAACAAGCTTGAACAAACAGCAACAAGGACAGCGCTGCTGTCGACAGCCGGCAAACGGAAGCGTCGAGCAGACAATGGGCGTGGGCGTGGGCGTGGGCGTGGGCGTACGAGCAGCTAGGCGTAGCCCATTGCCTGAACTCCCACAATGCTCCGCGTGCTGGCTTTGAGTATCTCGTTTCGCGCTCCACGCCAAACTAAAGCGGAAGCATTGTGTTAAAATAACAAACAATCAAGCGAATCATGCAGGATGTGCAAATAAGAAATAAATATATTTTTATCAACGCCAACGCCAGCGCCAACTTCCTACCTGACAACTTCAATTGGCTGGTGCCTCCCTGCACACTCTGTACGCTGCTCTTCGGCTCACTTTAAACGCTTTTCTAAATAACAAAAAAAATCAACTTTTCCTTTGGCTTTTTTTCCATTGCAGTACCCGCACGTCTGATTTGGGCCGCTGCCGGCAAGACCGTGGAGCTGCCTTGCGACTTGACACCTCCCAACCCGCAAGACTCAGTGAAGTTGCTGCTTTGGTTCAAGGACACCACTGGCATACCGCTATACAGGTGAGTGCTGCTGCAAATGCCAGAACATGGCAAATCAATTTCAGAGCCTGGTCAAACTATTTAGTTGAAGCAGAGAAAAAAAAACCGCCTGAGCCAGCAGCGAATAGACGTTGCCGACTAGCGGAAATGCTGCCCAAGTGCTGCACACATATCTGCACATCTACAGAAACGCGCATGTAGACACACGTCCACAGGAACACATCCTGCAGGCGACAGCCATCCATCAAAAACGTGAAGTAATCGTCAACATCCTTTGCTGCCATCACACTTGGCGCATTTTTCACATTTTTTTTTTTTTTTGCTTCCATTCAGTCCTTTTTTTTCTGTGCGTTTTGCCTGAGTTCCGGCTACGATGTTTTTTTGTGTGACGGTATTTTGGCGCAGGATCCCGGAAGAAATGTTTTGTGTACTCGCATGTGTGTGTGTGTGTGTGTGAGTGTGACAAGGATGCGCCCGTCCACGCCGTCATAATCCACTTTGTTATAATAAATGTAAAGCACATCCGATTACAGTTGCCATCGCTAAAGTGTAGCAAATTTTCACGCACATACGCATCAGACACGCCCCCCGCCACCCAGCGCCCAGTCGCCTTTCCGCTGCCAGCTTTTATAAATTTCAGTTGATAAATTTTCAATGTGGCTCGCGCATTTCAAGTGCTGGTGGAGTGAGGTTTGCGTGCTCCAGCGGCAACTATCAGGCATATAGGTGTACGTACAACTGGCCACCGTCAGTCGATAATCATAAACAAGTGCAACAACTGAGCTGTGGCTCTGACTGTGGCTGTGCCAATGGCCGTGGCAACAATTCAGCTATACGAGTGCCGGCTGTTGTACATGAAATAAACAGAGTAATTTGCTAAAACAGCAACAAATTGCTGCAATTTGCGCAAAGCTGCCAAAGCTGCCAAAGTCGCAACGTGGCACGCAGCAGCAAAGCAACAGTAACGAAACCAACTAAAGCAATACAGACACACACACACACACACACTCGTGCAAATTGAGCGTCATTTTTTATGACCGTAAATTATGGTAGCTGTAGGACAACCTGGGCGCCAGAACAAACGAATGGCCAAAAGATGCTTGCATATGTTTATTTATGATGTATAATAAGCGCTATGCTGCCAGCCACGCCCACACACTAAATTCACACTTAACCATTCGTTTTGCAGTCTGGACTCGCGTGGAGGCAACGTAAAACTGGCGCCACATGCAGCCATAGCTAGCGATCTGGGTCAGCGTCTGTTCTTCAGCATTGGCGATAATCCCAAGGATTCGCGCCTGCAGATTAAGGAAGTTAAGCCCGAGGATGGCGGCGTCTATCGTTGCCGCATCGACTTCTTCAATTCTCCCACTCGGAACTTTAGGCATAACCTGACGCTTGTTGGTAAGTCGAATGTGGCCAAAACAATCTGAAGCAAGTTGGAAATGAATTCGTTTACTCACTCTCTCGCTCTCTTTGCATCTTTGTTTCTATCTCTCTCTCTCTCTCTCTTTCTTTTGCAGTGCCGCCGGAGGAGCCGCGCATCTTTGATGCACAGGGCAAAGAAATCTCTCAATTGGCTGGGCCATTTCGTGAAGGCTACGAGCTTTTCCTCTGCTGTCAAGTGAGAGGCGGTAGGTTTACAACTTTTTACATGCTTCTGTATATATACCTACATATATATATTTATATGGATATGTATTTATGAGAAAATGCGTACTGAAAAAATTAATACTGTAGAATATGCAATGAACAACAAAATTTTAAGTAATTTATTTCAGCTTAACACACAGTTTTGTAAGCCGATACCTAGCCTCAGTCATGTCGAAGATGATTTCCTAAAATTTCAATAATATTTTCACACTTTCAGTTATGTTCAATCGACTACTGAACTTGGCTTGCTTAAAAAACACTTTTTTTTTAGAGATTATTAAATATCATTTAAATTTTAATTTATTGAATTTAAGACTTTTGCATTGATTACATTAGTAAAAAGAAAATAAATTAAATAAAGTACAAAGTGCTGTTTGGACCCAGCCATGCGCAGCCTGTCAGACTGCGGTTACACGCTCATCTGTCCAGGCAGTTCATTTGTGTGTATGCCTTTCAAGTGTATGCTGCACAGCGGCTGGTCTACCACAGGAGTAGTCCACGTATGGGAAAAGCTGACACTGACTGGCAGGAGCGAATTAAGAGCCGGAACTCATAATACAATATGTCATTGCTTCTCTGCAGGGCGACCGCCACCGAAGGTCACCTGGTGGCGTGATGGCAACGAGCTGATCGGCACCAGCCATACATCCGTTGAGGAGGGTACCACGGTTATGGTTAACCAGCTGCTGATTGGCACCACAACACGGGACTATTATGGAGCGCGTATTGAGTGCCGTGCACAAGGCACACGCCTGCTACAGGCTGTCACCAAAGATGTCACCGTCCAGGTGCACTGTAAGTTCAAGTCCGTTGTGCTCAGAGCAACTGCCTCACTCTCATTGTATTCACAGTGAAACCGATTCGAGTGAAGATCATAACGCCCAATGACCTGCTCACTGCCGGTCATCCCATTGCCATACGCTGTGAATCGTGGGGCTCCTATCCAGCGGCCAAGATTGTCTGGCTGCTCGATGGCGAGCCCATACGCAACGCCGAGGTCACTCTGCACAATGACAAAGAGGTAAGTGCTAGCTCCGACATAAAACAAAAACAATAACTTTCATACTCCCAGAGACAGAGTAAGTTTTTTTTTTGCCAGCAAGTGTGCTGTTCACGTTTGACATTTGATAGTCGCAGTAATACATACACATGCATACCCACAACCACACTCACACCCATTCAACTTTGAGCAACTGTGCGGCGTTTAATAACCTCTGAAGTGCAACTACTACGACTATGGCCATGCCGACCACTGGGTGACCCGAAAAGGCGACGTGAGCCAGGCAAAGTTTTGCAGCTCTGCAGCCGCAGAGCCAGAAGCTGCAGACAAGTTGACTTCAAGTGGCCCGTCCGCCTGGCTGGCTATTTGCCTTCCCCCGCTCTGTACGCTTTGCAGTAGTTCTTTGATTAAGTGCACTGCCAAAAACTTTCAAGCGAGCCATACAAATTTGCACTCGACAAGGCGAACGACGGACGTTGGCCAGACTAATGTGCGAATTTTTATTTGAATTTATGTAGATGGGGCCCGGCCATTTGTTAAGGGCCCATCGCAATTTTTGTGCATCCTGCTTAAATTTATCAGCACCAGTTCACATGCAACACGACTTCATTTGCCTGCGGCAAAGACTCAGACTGTGCACCAGCAGCCGAGCAGCAGTTTGTAAGACATGCGACCACACTGTGTAAAGTCAGCTCGGCTTTCGACATCCATTAGTTATCCATGTGGCATACTCTGCCCCAAGGTATTATAGTTATCGGCACGTTATGTGTAACGGCCAGTATGAGCCAACTCTGTTCCACGTCAAATCCATATCAGTTTTCAGTCTTCTTTCAGGCAAAGCTTAAGTTTGTTTTATGTGACAAAAGATCTTTATATAATTCTGTAATTTGATGTGAAATGAAATTTCTATACTTTACAAGAGTATTTACTCTTCGTTGCCTTTGGCGTTGCCGATGCGTTTTCCGCTTTCTAATTATGCCCATGTTAATGAATAGAGACAGGAGCCACACACAGCTGGAGCCTGTGGCTGGAACAGATACAAAAGCCTGAAAACGTGCGCGGGTTGGGGCTAGTCGAAAGCCAAACATTAGGCAACTCGTGCATAACCAATTCGTTCGATAACAGAGCACAATATGTGTCCATGTGTATGAGGTTTTATTGGGTGGTATGGGTGATGTTCATGGCTCACCATCATTTTGCATTGCATTTGACGTAACCCAACACGCTGCTCAGCAAGAGCAACTAAAAATGCGTCTCATTATTTGGCAAGCTTCTGCCGAAATGCAACTCGAGCCCCGTGGTGGAGTACTTAGTTTCGGGCAACAAATTTGGTTGCTTGGCAAACTGAATTAGACACTTCAAAAATATATACATATATATAAATTAAACCAAAATCTGAATAATATTCGTTTAATTACTTTGCAGGATGCCAACATAACGACCAGCATACTAACACTAAAGGTAACATCGGAGAACGACAATGCTGAGCTGACATGCCGTGCATCGAATCCATGGTTCTCCGGCGGCGCCATCGAGGACAAGCGCATTATACGTGTGGCATGTAAGTAGAGAGTAAAGAAGCAGATACAAATTCATAAAGATTCAGTGTAACTCAGTTTCCATTGACCTCTTCGAATGAACTCCGAACTCAGCTACATTCATGAAAACGAGCTCCTCACTCCCATATTAGAGACTTGTAAATATCGTTTTTGACGACTCCATGCCAGTGTGTGTGTGTGTGTCTTGCTTAAAGCACTTTCCGTAGCGGCAAGTCCAATTAGAAGCGTATTAGGGCCAGACCAACGTAATTCGATTAGGGCTCCAGAGCTTGCAACTCTGTAGGCGCAACACTCTATCTCCTCTTCAAACTGACTCCAAGGCAAGCAGCATTCACCTGTTGTGCCTGCTGCAAGTTAAGCTGCTTATGAAATGCAGTCAACGGCAACACCAACGTCATTATTCCAGATCATCATCGTCAGCATCAAGGCTGTCGTTGCCATTGGCGTTGTTGTTGCCGTCGACTTGCCTTGATTAAATTTTCACTGTTATGTTTCCGGTGCTCATTTTTCGCCTAGCCATCATAATATTTGCAACATCCGCTTCCGGCTTCCGTTTTATATTACTCCTGCCTGAGCACAACCAGCAACCAGCAACCAGCAGCCAGCAACGGCAGCAACAAAAGCAAATTAAATTACCTGCACTCAATGCGGCCTCGACAACCTCTCAGTACGACATCAGACTTCATTTCGATTTAATTTTGTGCCGCATTTTTAATAATTCACCATAAACGTCCGCAATTTCTGCCGTCTTGAGTTCAGAGGCCATAGTTTTGTCCACCCACCGCGCAAGATGGTGACTGGACAGGCGCTTGCCCTGGCGCCAGTCTCGGTCGCGTATTAGATTTTTACAACCGTAACTAATAGTCCCATTTGGCTTATGGCCAGGCGGCCGTGTACCACAATGGACTGAAGAGGTTCGCCATAGGCCACCCATAGGCCGTACTCAATGCGTGGACAACAGCTGACCAGGAGCAGCAGTATCAGCCGCGTCAGCTTGGGATAACTACATTACGCAATGCTGGTTACGCCCGGTCGGGTGGCTCACCTTATGAGCCATTTGCGTTTATTATTTGGACTTTTATCCAGCCATTTGCAGCGCTCATTGGATTTGACGCCCGCACTTACTTATCTCCCTTCTTTTGCTTTGTTCCCGTGCAGATCCGCCTACCGTCTCGGTGCACTTGGCCAACGAGGACCCCAGCCGTATGGTAACACGGGCCGAGGGCCAAAACGTTACATTCAAATGTCGTGCGGATGCCAGGCCACCTGTCACCAGCTACTCCTGGTTCAAGAACGTAAGTATGCCACAGATTTTCATCAATTCCTTTAACTCCCAATTTCGCTGTCCCCTCACTCACTCACCAAAGACAATGAAACTACGCCTGACCGAGGCGGAACAACCACGGACGCCTATCAGGCAGCAAACACTTTGGCAATTTTTATTATCAATTGCTGCTCTACTAGGCTCTGGTCTCCCTTTTCTATTTTCTATTTCCAGGCTGTCGAAATTCCTGCGGCAACTTAAGCAGACACTTTGCGGTTTAATTTAATTTACCGAAATTGTTTGCAGCAGCCAAAATTTCGAAAGCTGCGGCCAACTCCCATTCGTAAGATGCCAGGCGCCAAATATGTGGCCTATTCGGTTACCAAGTGGCCAACATCAGAGGCTCTCAGCTTGAAAGCTTCTGCTACATTTCCGCAAATGTGTGTGTGAGCCGAGCATAAATAATTACTAATGATGGATTTTGATTGAAGTTGGCTTGTATTGAAAATTATTTAAGCATTAATCATGCGACAAATAAGCCTGAGATTGGTCAGACAAACCTTCTCATCTTCGAGCTCCGCTCAACTTCCATTCGTATATATTTATATATAACCATAAAAGCCACAAAGCTTGACCGGCATTGTTCGGCCTTTCGGTATTGTGTTGTTGTTATTACTAAATGGGCAAGGTTTTGACAACCTTTGACAGTTTTGTTCACATGGCACATCATCATTTTTCATGGCCCACACCCAGCCACATACACACGCACAATAGCATTAAATTATGTTTTCTTTTTCACTCACATTATTATACAATATTTTCTTCGTCTCTGCCGAGTGAGTGTTTCGGCTTGGCATTTAACAAATTATGCCAGAGACCATTGTGGGAAAAAAGAAACTTTTTAATATTTAAGGCATTTTGTCTTCCGTCCTTCTGGCTTGCCTTTTTCCGTTGCCATTTGTAAACAAAAAGCAAAAATCGACAAGAATTATGAAAAACGATGCGCCCAATGTGAACAGAGAAAAAAGTTCGAAGTAGCAGCAAAAAGTAAGCAAACTTTGTCACTTCTTCGCCTGTCAGTCCTCAGTCCACAGTCCGCTCTAGATTTACTTTATCAGCAGTTTTTTTTTTCTTTTGCCCATTTAGCTCAGCCATAGCCTTAAAGCCAGGTCAGCTTAAAGATTTTGTCAGCCAGAAACAAAAATAAAATGTAATTTTCTTTTTTATTCTACGATGGCATATGTATTCGAATTAGTATTATTCATCAACAGAGTTGCCTTCATTGCTTTTAATACATTTTTCAAATTAGCATATGAATTAAAATTAACTTTGCAGTCAAGAGGTACTTTGATGGTTCCAATTCGAAGATACCGCTTGCTGTGTATTGCAATTGATGCAAATTTCCTATAAATTATATAGATTTATTTTATATTGCAAAAAAACAACACAAATATAATATAGATTATATATATCCACATATTTATTATATATATAATATATTTCCACATATTAAATAGGGAAAACCTATATCCATTAGTTGCGTCAAAGTCACTTTCTAGCCCTATAAACTTATACAGTATTAATATTTACAGGATATGCATAAAAATTGAAATACAATTGGATGCTGTTTCAATTATAATTGAAGTGTTAATATTTTCATATTTTCACAGCAGCACAAAATTAACTCTTTGCATTTTGATGGCAACAAAATAATAGAAAAATGATTACAAAATGTAAATTGTGTTGGTGGCAGGGTCCTCATTGGAGTAACGTTAATTGCGCGTTTAAATCGATTGTCACAATATAATACATTTCATCGCATTCAATAATGCCAATAGAGATGCTTGAATACCATTTAATTCGATTTCCAATCGAAACCGAAATATTATTGAGAGCACTTTGTGGTCTCTTAGGCCGCGACATGCACAGAATTTGTTAATGACATAAAATCGAATTTGACTGTCATTGTGGTTTCTGTGGTCTTCTCTGAATTCAATTGCATTTCCATTAGCTGTGATTTATGTATTCACTCCAATATGCTACTTCTCGGAAGATTCATTTCGATTAGCAACTGAACGAAAATGGTTGGCTAGACCAAGTTAGCAAAGCATTAAGTACCTTGGTTGCATTGCATTATGAGATACACAATGTTCAGTGAACTATACAGGGCAACCAATTGTGTGCAACCATAATACAATATATTGGACCTTTGTGTAGCTCCTTAAGAAATGGCATCTTAAAGCTCATCTCAATTCCTGAGAAAATCGTATTATTGTGTATGTAATACGACCTTTTATTGTAGCAACTCGTCGCATAAACTGCAATCAGTGCTTTGACAACACTTTATTCCTAATCTCTATTATGTATTTTGCAGGGCATGCGTATGTCTGGTGAGAGCACGGAAATCATGCACCTGACGCAGCTGGAGCGAGAGAGTGCTGGTGCCTATGCTTGTGGAGCAACTAATACGGAAGGAGAGACGCGCAGCTCCAGTCTTACCCTCAAAGTGCAGTGTAAGTAAGCAGCTTTGCTGCGGGCAGGCTCGATAGAAAAATAAGTAAGCTATGTATGGTAGAAGCGCAGGCAGGCAGCCATGACACTGCCAACAATATGATGAAATAACATGGCGAACGGAAACGGAAGTTGCAAAATAAAATCAACTTGCTGCAGCTGCAGCTCGTGGCCATTGCAACAAAAACAAAAAATATATATAAGTTGCCAACTTGCGCAGCGGATGAGGAAATTGCTTAGAAATAATACATCGCCCTTCTGTGGCAGGCTATACGTGCGCTGTAAGCGTGCGTACTTGTTTACAATTGTGAAATTGTTGCTGCCAGCGGGCTAAATAACCACCATTGATTTACACACAAAAGTTTCGGCTATAAATTTAACTCTCGCAACGGCTCTGCCAACTTTTTTCATAAACCTCACGCACTGCCTTTGGGGATTTGCCGCTGCCGCTGCCGCTGCCGATGCCTGCAATTTTTTATCACAAGATTAATGTGCACTGCATATAAAAACGATTGAACTATATAAATCAGTTGATCAATGTGGACCTTCTTGTATCCCAAAAATTTGAAGTGTTGCCCAAAATGGAGCCAGCACGAGCTGTCATCCATCGTAAATTGAATTCATTTGGCGCACCTTTCACAATTTACAGCTCCGAGGTGTGTTAAGAGATTGAGAATTTATCATAAAGAGAGAACTCCTTTGTTTTGGGAAAAGATTAAATACATTTATATAGTTGACATGGCAATTACTCATCTGAAGTCTCTGTGAAATTTAACTGAATTTAAAATCTTCGACTGGACTAAGTCCTCTAACTATTACAGAATATTACAATGGAGTCCCTCTGACTCTTTTTATTTGATTTCTGTTGTTATTAAACGCATGGGACGACCACATCGTTGAAAAGAACATGTATATACATTATAAATCGTCTTTGCCCTCACACACACACACACACGCTCACACAGACACAATCCTCTTACTTGACGGAAATCTACAAAGGAAACTGACTCATTTTTCAGTGCTCGAAAGTCGGAAATACGCTTTTTAAGCTATACGACAGTTAAAGTAGTTTTTATTTGGAATTATGAAAGTTTAACGCGTTGAGTTGTGGGCAAGTTGAGCTCAACTCACACACTTTAGCAACAAGTACTTGTACACACACACACATTTTCGCAGAAGAAGAAGTCGTTTCAAGCATATTGCGCTGAAATACAGGCGACTTGTGATAACAGCAGCAAGTAATAAAGCCTCAAATACTTATCAGCCTTGCCGTGACTTACATACAAAGACAGCTTTCAGCGCGCACACACACACACACTCTTGTACCACATGTGAATAGTGCACAGATGCGTCTTCATGCATGTAGATATACCTATATATGTTTTGTATAAAGTACATATGTGTGGCAGACGGAGTTGGCCTGCGGGCTTGAGCGCTACTTCCGTATATCTGCTCTCATTTTACAGGCAAGTGAAAGTAAACTCGACAACATCTTCTTCAATACCTGCGACGCTGCCACACACACTGAGATTTACCCTCTTTTAAGCATAACAGGCAACAACAACGACAGTACCCACGTTCATGAAACGGAAACATGTTAATTACTATGCTCAAGGCTATGTAGCTGGCACGACTTCCTCTTGTATTTAGTCTCCTGCTTCTTTTTTTTATATTTTTATTTTCGTTTTGTGTACTTTCCTGTCCTGATGGCTAAACTCCAGTGGGGAGGAGACTGTTTACTTTCTCATTTGCTCTCATGTTCGAGAACTAAGCAGCAAAATTAAAAAAGAAATGTTTTGCGGCTTAGCGACCTTTTCTGTGACATGGCTTGATGTGATGATTTTTATTTTTATTTCGTTTCTTTTTCAGTCTCGCCGCGCTGTAAGCCGGGCACGGAGCAGACTTCCATTGGAGCCATTAACATGCATTCGCTACAGGTGAAATGCGAAGTGGATGCCGATCCGCCAGAGTCGGTCAGATTTAGCTGGACCTACAACAATACGCGCAATGTGTCGCCGGTAAGTATTATAAGGCTAACTCCCAAATTGCATGCCAAATTCTCCTTCTTCATATTCTTGCCTGGGAACTTGGAACTGTGATTACGGTCGCAAACGTGGCTGTGACTGTAACGTGCACAGCTTGTGTCGGGCTTAGCTAAAAACTATTGATTCACCAGCTGCAAAGCTGAGAACTTGCAGCCCGAAGGTGGGCAGCTATTAGCAAAACTTGTGTTAAATACTCGGTAGCTGGCTGAACAAAGACACTCTGACGAGTGACTGAATTAAAATTTAATCAAAATGTATAAATTGTGCAATGGGAATGCTGAGAAGGGGAGCACGGTACGAGGCTTGGTCCTTAACTGCAAATAGTGAAAGAGAGAGGAGGGGACGAAAGTGAGATTGCGAGAAATCGAGCAGAAGACATGCATATGCGAGTCTACAAAGCATTGGGGGACAGCTGTGCACAATAAATAAAGTAATTCATTTAGCTCAAAAGTTATTTGAAAATCTGCACGAAAATCCAGTGAACAGAGCCACAACTTCTGTCCCGTCTGGACCGCACTGAACTTAACTTGGCTCGATTCGAGTTATCCAACTGCATTGCAATAAAAACCGATTTGCCTTGAAATATTTATGCCAACTCGACTGCTCGACTGCTCGACTGCTCGACTGCTCGACTGCTCCACTGCTTGGCTGTTGCCAGGCTTCAATGATTTTGCTTACGTTTGCAGAACGAGTTGTAATCCATGCTCTGCTCATACTTTTGTGCTTTCAGGTACTGAACTCCAGGATACAATCGAATGGACTGACCAGCACTGTGACGTATCTGCCGCAAACCGACTCGGAGCTAATAACACTTGCTTGCTGGGCCAGCAATGCGGTGGGCAGACAGACGGCGCCATGTCTCGTTCACATTCTGCCAGCAAGTAAGTAAAGGAAATTGTTATCATCTCTACCCCCCTAAGGCCGCAACCCGTCGTAGACCACCTGCCTGACTGGCCAAAGATGCCGACATTGTGTGCAATTTAAACAAGACGCCGTCAGTGTTTGTATTAGTGTTGCTGTCAGACACACAGTACCCGTGTGTGTGTGTATGTCAGTGTATCTATTATGCACATCTAAGGATCTACTTACATAATTGGTTACCAGGTGTACATGCGCGTGTGTGTGTGTGTTTGTGTCTGTGTGTGCGCTGCAGTTCGGGCAGCCAGGCCGCGGTTTGGCCAAAACTCATCAGAGCGCGTGGTCTACTTCACTATCAGGTATATGACCAACATTTTGACGTTATTAATCCAAACTGTGGGCGTGCCTTTATCACTCCTTTATTTGCGCAAAGTGGCGAATTTCAACATGCAAATTGGTTACCATTGCCAACTGTAAACTATCCTGCAATTGAGTCCATTATGAGCAACGTCTGTCTTCACTTCCAACCTTCCCTTTACTCTTTCTTCCGTAGATGCACCAGAGGCGCCGAAGGCTTGCGAACTGCGCAACGATACCGTCCTCGAGGTGGTCTGTGTGGCCGGCAGTGATGGCGGACTCTCGCAGTATTTCATGCTGGAGGTGGTGGGAGGCGATTTGCTATATGCCAGCGAGTCGGCGACGGGAAAGGGTCAGTTCGGCGAGACGAATGGCCAGGTTGACAATGAGTTATCCACGCTCAACGATCAGGTAAGTCCGCAATTGAGTTCAAACAAAATTTGCAACACGTGCACTCGATGTCCAGAGAGACTCTCTCGGTCGGCTTGTCGGGACTGATTGAATTAAAATTAAGTCATGGATGGGCTGGCGAGCGAGCGAGCAGGCAAGTTGATTCGCTCGAAATCTATATGGTCAATTAGTGTGCTCGTCCTTTCTGACTTTTCTGCTTGAATTATTAATGAATATGATTTTGAGTCGAGGTGGAGGCACCTGGCGTACGGGTTAAGCCACTTGGCTCAAGCGTAAAAAGGACAACATAATTAATGCTATAGGTTGCCATTGGTTGCCGAGCCGAGCAGTTTAACCAACTGTGAGGACGAAGGATGATGGACGGAGGACGACGTCATCCATAAGCCAATGCGGCAAACACATGCTGAGTTATTAAATTATCTCTGTCACTCATAAAAGAGAATATCATATGAAAATTTCATTTCATTTCGTTTGGTTGCTTTCAGCAACTTAAGTTCGCTGGAGAGGCCCTGAAGGGGGGCAGCTGAAAGTCGGGTAGGAAGGAAGGTAGGGCCAGTACAAGTAATCGGAGCAAGCTGACTTGCTTTGTTGATGAAGGGCTGGGCGGGTGAGTTTATTAGCAAAGTAGCCAAGCGCAAAGCAACGACGGCTCGAGGAGCTGTGCAGAACGAGGCGGAGAGCATGATGAGCAGGACATGGACTCTGACCAACGTTGGACGTTTGCAGCTTAAAAGTTTCACGCTAGATAAAAACGGCATACAGCAACCGTAGTTGGGGCTGAACCAGCAGCTCGGGTACGCAGTGGTGGGCGTTGGCTCGGTTGCTTGGTGGATCGCTGGGTATGCATAAGCGCCGCAAGGACAACATAAATTACTTACGCTTACTTGAGTGGGAATTTGTGCGTAACCAACGAAGCTCACTCGATTGTGTCCCATTACGGCAAACGGATATTCAGTTTAAAATTTCAGACAGCACTCTGGTCAGAACAATGTGGCATGCTACCCCCATACTTGCCTCGCAATCTGAACACATTTTTAGGCATGAATAATTATTTATTTGTTGTAGTGTGTGTGTGTGTGTGTATGCTTATGCACAAAGTTTGGGCCCCAAAACTTGGCAACAAGCAAACATAGTATAATTTGTAGCCCAGCCATATGGCAAGCATATTATAATGGCACATATGCCTATCTAACATAAACATATCTATATATATAAATATGTATAAATATTTAGATTTTATTTTCACTGTGTTTTGTTTTGCTCATTCACTTTTTTTCAGGCTACATCTGCACCCATCTTCCGCATACAGGAGAACAGTCCACAATTTCGTTTGAATAATTTAGAGCCGGGACGTGAATATCAATTTTTAGTTTACGCCGTTAACGCTAAAGGACGCAGCGAGCCACCGGTTGTGATTGAACGTGTGCGAGTCGCTGCACAACTGGGACCATATGGTGAGTAACCAAGTAACCTAAGTATGCGGCCTGCTGAGTGCACGAGTCACAAGACAAAAGCCCTACATAAAATGTGCCAAAATATTTGCCAATTGCCAAGCAGCATTTGCCTTTGCCTTCGTCTTTGCCAGTTGCGGGTCACTTTTTGGCAATGGTAATAAAGTTTGTCGAGTTGGGTTGTGTATCTGTGTGCCATGCTGGTAGTTTGTAGTTGATAGCTGCCAGCTATCGACGTGGCTGTCTAATTCAACGCTTCAGTGCGTTTTCAAATCAACGCAAGTTCAAGAAAATCATCTTCAATCAGGCGCCGCGAAAACTGTGCACAGGCACAAGCACAGGCAAAAGCACAAGCAGAAACAAAAAACAAAAAGGACCTTATGTCCTGGCTGGCTGGCTGGGTGGCTGGTAGGTTGGCTTGTAGGCTTGCTGTTGAAGACGCCCTTTTCTAATCCACTGACTGAGTTATGCAGCGATGCGTAAAGCATTTCAGCATTTTCCATCAATGCGCCGAGCGAGGCACGCATATTACGTATACGCAGGGGCGTGCCGCTACAGCCTCTTAATTTTTCCCATTCTTAACGACATAACGACAACTGTGTGCGCCTCTATGTGTGGTCACATGTGTGTGCGTGGCAGCGTGTGTGTATGTCATTGGCAGTGCCCTTCTTTATTTCATACCATCGAGCTCTCGCTCGAAGGCGAAGCGAAATTGCTTCAATTTTCGTTTTGCTTAACGGGAAGCCGTAGACACTTTGCTTTTATTGTTCGCCTCGCATACGCATACGCATTCACATTCGCACTCATCCATTGCGTACATGCACGTATATCGGTGCGTAGGCAGCAACGAGTACAACGTTGTCATTATTTTCATGCTGATTTTTATTTTTATCTGCATTTCCATTACCATTTTCGTTTCCATTTTCATTTGCAGTGCCACACTTTTCTGTTTTTTTTTTTTTTTTTTGTTTTTTGGCCATTTCCATTTGCCTTAACGGGGCACAGTTCGAGTTGGCCATAAATCACATATAATATTGACCGATTTAATGCGACTAATTGTGCTTCATACGCAAATGTTCAATTAAATGTTCGTTGGCTGCCAACCCGAGCAATCCAAGCAGCCAGGTCAACTGACTTCTTTACTTCAGCCCCGGCGGTAAAAGCGACTCTCAGTGGCGTCTCTGGCGTCGTCCAAAACAATAAATGCGATTACTACGGGGCTGCGCCTGCAAACAGATCCCTTGAAAGCTTGATAGGAGTAATTTATGCGAAATTTTAACAGTGCCAGCCAAGGTCTGCCTACGCATCTTCTATTATTTACACGATGCCTGGAAATTGTACTTCCGCACATGTGTACGTGTGCTTATATATGTGTGAGTATCTTGCCAATAGATAGGCCCAGACAGCGCCGACCTGGAGTCACAATATTCACGTGTGAATAACGGCAAAGCCGTTGACGCTTGACGCTGATTTTTGCTGCTGATTTAAATCAGTTTATGCCAAAATGAAAAACACATGGGGCTAAAATATTCGTATATTTTTTTTATTTAATGAATGAGGGAAGGCTGAGCAGCAAATAAATTGGCAAATCTGACAAGAGAAAACAAATCTTTAAGCCTGGAGCCAGATGAAAGCAGACCTAAGCAACTGGTTGAAGAGAATTAATCAAGAAGTGCGAACGCAAAAGATACCCTGTAAGCAAATAGCAAAGATAAGAATATGTTTTTTATAGCTAGCAAATGATATGCAAAATAATAAATAAAACAAATATTCGATGGCAAATATAAAAACTTTTAGCTAATTTAAGACAGAAGACAGAATCTATAGTCAAGCGACCTTTGCCAACACTTTTACTACCATAGAGTATAAAAAAACTGAAAAACGGCCAAGAATATTGCTTAGAAAATCGTTGGCAAAGGCCAACAGCATCAATGGCAGCCACACAACAACCAAAAGAAAATTAAATTGAGCCGCAGGTGTAGGCAATTTCCACCTAAATGCTCGCTTCAAAAGCCAGACCAGAGCCACCAGAGCCGACAGACCAACCACTTGGCAGTGTTTCAATTTGAGGCCCGCAAATGGAGCGGAAATGTTGCATAGCGGCTAGAAGTCAAGGAGCGGGTTCGTACCGCAGCTGGTGGGCATCTGGGAAGGTGAGCAGGTAAACGGTTGGCTGAGACAAGACGAATGAATCGCATAAGTCTTGCCTGGGGATCATCTTACAAAGAGTTTGCTCCTGCAATTTCCGCTTTTCCATTGCCAGCTGAAAATCTAATAAATATAAACAATGCCCCTCGCATGCTGCTAATAATTGGCGAAGCTTTTCCAATCTAGAGCAATCAGCGTCTTGATTTTGTTGCCCTTGGCAACGGTGAGCAATTAAAGCTCTATCGAGTGGCTGCCAACCCTCACACAGGCTCTGGCCAATTGGGCTAATTTCAATTTTCAACACAATTTGCTACAGCAACGCGAAGAAAGCGAAAGCGAAAGCAAGAGCGGAACGACTTAATGCAAAGAAAACAGAAACATCCCCAAAAATAAATATAAAACAGCAAAACAGTTAAAGCAATCAGTTCAGCAAAAGGCAAAACGTGAGCGTACACACACACATACTGGATTCCAAAATAAAACAAAACAAACAAATAAATAGCAATGAAACGCAAAAACAAAGAAGAAGAAGATGAAAATGGGAAATAGAGGAGGCTGCGCCAAGGGCTGCTTCCACAACATCATACTAATTTCGAGCAAATAACAAATCATTGTTCTGGGTGAACCCCCGGCTACTTTACTATACTTTCCTTTAGTCTGCCTATGCCAACAAACTATTTGATGTCTAACCTGCGTCCACTTTATGTTGTGTTTTATCTCACTTACAGATGAATCCATACTCTCGGAAGATCCGACGCCCGCGGAAACTACGCATCATGTGGACGGCAGCGGCAGAAGCGGCGGTGCTAGCGGCGTCGGCGCCGGCGCCAGCATCGGCAACGGCCCAGAGAAGGAGTCGACGCTGCTGATACTTGCCACCGTCGTGGCGATAGGCGCCGTCATTGTGACGTCAATTATCGTGGCCGGTATTGTTGTTGTGTGTCGGCATCGGCCGCGACCACCTGAGCCGCAGGAGGTGCGCAAGAGCATGCGGTAAGTGTGCCAAGAATACCCTGTAAAGGAGTGAATAAAATGGGGAATGTCTTAAGGAAAGAGTGCATAAATAGCTTCAGTTGTTGTTCTTGAAGCCAGCAAATAAGCATATACCTAAAGTTTCCAAGGCGCAGTTTGGTTGTAACCCGAGAGTAATCAAGCTGTGTTGGGTAATACAATACATAAATATGATACTAACAGGATATCTCTTAGTCGCGTACTTGAGTTCTGTGTGTTTTGAGCCGAGCGCATATAAAAACTAATAATGAAATTGTTTGCTCTGCTATTGCGGCTGTGTGTGCAAAAATAATGAAAGCATTATTTATGTGGCGCACGTGGGTTGCAGCAGGCGAAGATATAGAAAAGAAAGTATAAGCAGCATAAATAATTGTAACATATTTCACTGACCCCTTTTTGATTGCATATAATTAAGAATCACGTCAATTGCATGAAATGAGTGCATATTAGGCTGCACACCTGCCACAAGTTCAGGTCTTTAAAGTTCGTGCAAGTCAATGGCCATGAACACAATTCGCAGAAGCTTCCATCAGGCTCATTAAACATTTCACGCGGCGATGGCTGAATCGATTAGCCCGCAGCCAATAGACCCGAAGCCAATCCTTGGGCCGGGCTAAACAAAGAGCACGCAGCTGCCCACTAAATTATGCTTAGACTGTAATTAAATTAATTAAACCTGCACCTGACTACGAACCACAAAAGACCAAGAGAAAAGAATCGAAATGAACGCCACTAGCCCTCGCACTGTGTGGGTGCTTATGGGTGTGTGTGTGTGTGTGTCCTGTGTGCACCGCCAGTCCGACACCGTCAAGTAAGTCTCATTTAAGATAAGAAATCAGCGGTAACTTTGAAAGGGTCGCTCGGCAAAGAGTCGATAATTAAGCAGCTGCTTAACCTGCCTGGCTGCCTGCCTGTCGTTCTGCCTTCGTCCATCTCCCTCTCTCTCTCTCCCTGTCAGCCCCAACCAGTCACAGTTATCGGACTCTGTCAACTGTCAGCTGAGGCCCAGGTTGAAGTCTGTGCCTGCGCCTGTGCCTGTGCTAATGAAAGACAAACTCTTAATGCCAGGCTAACTCTATGTGTGAGTGAGAGTGCTATGCATAGCCGAGCACCCATTCAGTTATCCATGGAAACCTTTTGGACGCGTCAATCTGTTAGCCAGCCTGCCATATTTGTACTGTCACTTAATCGTATCAGGCGCCTGATTATCGGTCTACCTGCTAGCCGCTTGTGCTGAAACCTTGGGAATGGCACTCGAGTTATATATCCAGGCAACAGAATCAAAACAAAATCGAGAACTAGAATATTAACTGCTATGCGCCAAGGTAAAAACTTTCAAAAGGTTGATTGGCCTCTCTCTGATGTATCCTCCTCATATTGTGACATCAAAGTGAACCACATGCGGGTAATTAAATGCTCGCTTTTCATATTGTAATGATGAGTCGCAACAATATATTGTATATACCTGTTACCTGTCTCTTGTGTCAGAGAGACCTCTGCATAGAAGCAGATCAAATGATTTATAATTTCAATGGTTTCCCCGCCCATTTCACTTGCTTTAGTTTTCATGTGCGCCACAGCATAAATTTTCGCGATTTGCCTTTTGTGTCAAGTCATAGTGTAAATATTTATACATCCACACACACACTCATACACATCTGAAGCTTGATGGTGTGTGCGTCCACTTTCAACTGATAAGCGCGTATCGGATTTAATTAGCACATGCGCTGTGGTCCACAATGAACTGCCGCAGATCAAGGGAAAAGCAGATTGAAATTTGGCCCTGCAAAATGCGTGTAGTCAGCCATTGCGTTATTGCGTCTACGCCACGTGCAATATTAAAATATGATACGGCTTGAAAAATGGCAGCAGTTGATCCCAGGTGACCTGGTCTCTCGGTTGGCAGTTGTTGTTTTGTTGACCTGTCGCTTAGGTTGAGCTGCTTCACTTTCAACAACAAACTTGTTCGCAGTGCACAAAAAACAAGTGGACATCGTCCTGGGAGCTATTTGAAAGTTGTTGCCGGGCACACCTCTTTGGGCAAATGTGTTTCTAAAAAATTTATTAATAGATTTGTGCGACTTGTTTTTCTTTTTGTTTTATTTCCCACAGGCCGGCGCGCAACGATGTACCCTCCATGTATATTGAGGAGGACGAACTGAACGAGCTGGAGGAGGGCGGCGGTCGGGCTGCAGAGATACGTGCTCGAATCACACCTGCCACATCGCACCTATGCCACGGTGCTGGAGCCATGGGCGTCACCGGTGGCGGCAGTGGTGTCGGCGGCGGAATTGTGGGCGTCGGTGGACCACATCATTACATCTCCGAAAGCTTCATTCAGTACGCGCAACCCAGTCTAAACGGTACTATTCCAAAATCTATACTCAACAAACTCTAGCCAGTAGCTGTAATAGTAATCTAGTCATGTATCCGACTCCTTCTATTATTATAATTTATGTATATCGTAATTAGCTCTCTCTTGCATCTACTTGGTTTGCTCTTTACCTCTTGAGTTCCGTTTGACATCGCACTTTATAATTAGTTATATTTATAGCTTTAATTGATTGATCACTGCAATTGAATTGAACTGTTTCTAAAATTCTGAAAACTGTAAATACTTTTTAGATATTCATGCACTCGCCTCGCCTGTGCAAATACCTCTAATTATAATGAGTAATTCGTATGAGTATGTTCTACGACTTAAGTTTATGTTTATTAGCCAAATATCGCAGTTCAAAACCCAATAAAGTTACAGCAATCAAAGTGAAATTAAATTAATAAAATGCCAATGCGACTGAAAATTTGGTCCATCAATAAATCTATCTATCATTCGATTCGATTTTATTTTCTAATATATTCTAAAATGAATTTTCATAGCTTCAAGTGCATGTGAGTTTAGCTTTAATTAGTTGTAAATTGACTGAAATGGGCTAAAAGCGCTTATGTATATAATTTGTGGTTAACATTATGCACTTATTCTATTTCCATATTGCACACATTTATAAACACACACACACACAGGGAGATACACATACACTTACCAACTCATTTATTCATACTTCAATGATATTATTGAATGCTGTTGGCATTTAGCTTTGAAACAAACTGCCAATAATTTGTAATATATAATTGTTTATTTTTTAATTGGTGCTGCTTTATTATTTGCCAAGTAGCTTATAACATGATATTCTCTAATTAGTGCACATCGAAACCATTTAATGTTTTCATTTCAATTGAATCATTTAACATGTTTAACAATGTGCATAGAGCAGCACTTGCAACATAAACACACTTTCAACACGTACCCACCCAATATATACTTACATTGTAGTTGGTCCAGGGCCCCGATTGTATTTTAGAAATAGCTCTCTTCAATTTTCCCTTCTGTAAAGAAGCGCATTCAAACTAACTCTCACTCTTATAGCGCTATCCCCTTTTGCTCGCTCTTTTTCTGTCCTGTACCTGTCCTGTTGGTCGTATTTAACTCATCACCAAATAACATAGTTGAGTTTTAGACTTGAGGGCTTAAATACCTTGAATAATACTTAAAGCAATGTAGTGCACACAGATTCTTTCGTAAAATTGCAATTTTCACCAACCTTTTACTACTGTACTACTACCCGTCTACTCCCACCAACCAACCCCAACCCACCACTATCTGTGTCACCACTAACGATGCATTCAAACACTGTTACCGCTAACCCATCCTAGGCGACGTGCTGCTACCTTTGCTTGTAACTGCCAGCCAGCCGACTAGCCGCTACCACCGAGCAGTTGCCCCTCTTCATTCTGCCACAATGTCGGACGTGGTCGTGGCCATGCGCCACCCGGCTGCCGCAAAGCTCTGTGCAACGACTGCCGATGCAGCCGCCTGGCCGCCTGAATGTATGCAAACTGAATTTTATACAACAAAATCTGTGTTAGAAACCTGAAAAGCAAGAACCATAGCATAGAAACAAAAACAATTACTACAACACACATACTTCAAGACTTCAACAGGAGCAACAGATTGAGTTTTAGCTACAGCTGGCTTTCCGGGTCTTACTCATGCGATCCGACACTGCGCACCTGCACTCTACGAATCATCAAGTTTTAAGTAAAGCAAAAGACTTCTCCAATATACTTTTGAATATCAAAATTCAAATGAAAGCACAAAAACTGCTTGATTTCACAATTTAAGTCACACTTTTCATCTCCATATACTGCGCTCAAATTTCACATTTTTGCATACCCTACTCAATGTCGATAAAGTGTGATTGGTTTCATTCAGTTGAAATTCATAAGAAGTTTTAAAAATATTGCAATTTTATATTATTCAATAATCTCAAGACTACTTGGAATATATTTTCTTAAAATCTAATTTTCATTTGCACCCAGCACAGAGTATTTTGAAGTCGTATTGCTGTTTTTGTGGTTTAAAGTTTCCGATTTGTCTGTGTCTTTTGCTGATGACTCTGTCTTTGGCATTTTCTCTTTATTGTGTAAATTGCACTACAAAGCCACAAATTTCTTTTAATTGAGGGTATTTTGGCAATTGGTGTTGGTATTTCTGTTGCCAAAAAGGAACCGTAATTGTTGCAGCAGTTGCGACAGCCATGCTACGTATCTCTGTGGACTACGTGGACACGGTCCAGTAAGAGACTCGAAAATTAAAACTCTTTTAACCTTTTACTCTGGTGCAATTTGATTGCAGTGATTTGCTCTTCTTCAACTGCAATCAGGGACTATAATAAGCATTTTTCAAACAACTAAAGGATGGACATTGCTACATAGGCAATGGAAATAACAAAATTTAACATAAAAGTATTGAATAGTTCTCTTTGAATAGCTTTTGTATGATTGTCAAGTCATATGGTTGGTCAACAAACCAATGCAAATGATAACAGAAAGAAAGGCAACAACACAACAAGTGGCAGGACAATAGCTTACTCACATGTTAAATATCGCATTTAAAAAGGACAAATGCAGCAGGCAACTGCAGGACTGGCTGCAAAACTACTGTAGAAGTGTTTTGATCTTCTCCAAGCATATTTCGCTCACAATGGACAAAGTTGCGCAAGCACTTAAAATATTGTTCAGATTCATAAAGCAAGATAAAGTCGTATATTGAAATACTGAGCATTGTTTTCCTAAGAGTTACTCAGGGCTATGCACATATGGTCTAGGGACAAAAATTGCAATAAAAATAAAAATACCTTAAAAAATAGTCAAGAGCTTCACTCAATCTCTACAAGTTGCTAAAGTCGATACAAGAAAAAGCTGAAGCCTCAAGCTTTTTTTTTTGATATGCATTCTTCTGTGTTTTAGGTAACAAAATATAAAATCTTCAATTGTAATTTTTTTTTTTTGCCAATTTCTCATTGTTTTTTAGTCCATGGATCCACTGTGCCTTGTTTTATCGACAGAGGTCGTTATGTAGTCAGCGTATTGGTATTTGTGTCTGCATCTGTGTGTAAGTGTGTGCGTCGACAAAGCCCTTTGGACATGTTGCACACAGCGATGCAGCATGAGCACACAAGCAACTTGCAAAGTTATATGCAAATACTTGCTCATATCTAGTGCTCGTATTTTGCACGCTTGGAGAGTGCAGCAAACAAATTTGCAGAATATGCTGCTCGCTCTGTTTATTTTGCGAGCTCTTGTATACTTTGTTTTTACTTTGAATTGCATAAATTTCAATTATATATTGCAAAAGCACTAAATTAAAAGGCACAAATACGCGCACATGCGCGCGTCACATACGCACACACACACACACACACACATTCACTATTTGCCAGTATGTCAACATGGCAAATGCAAATATTATTTAATGGGCAGATGTGACGTATACGTGATATTATTTTTAATTTAATATACAGCCGCCCTTTGGCGTTGTCCTCCTACCTCACGCAAAACTCACAAATTAGCCACATTTGATTTTGTCAACGATTTAATTTGCTGCCTTTTTAGCTTTCTCTTGATTATTGTATATTCGTTTTTCATAAATTTTGATGCTTCGCATGCCTGACAACTTTTAATTTATAGCCGCCCCAGGCTGCAAAGCTGCGACATGCCACGGTGCCTCTTACATTTGACTGTCAAGCATATGCTGCTGCAAGCGTGTTTGCAAAGCCCCCCTAACGTGGCCCTCTTATACAGGCATAAAACAAGTTGACTTGTTCATGCTTACAAGACACTAACAAGTGCCAAAGTCAGACTGAAGTGTGCAAAAGCCTGTGCAAAAAATGCTGAAACTGTTTAAAGTTGTTCTTGTTGACAATACCCTAAAGCTACAAAAAAAAAAAATACTACGTAAGACGCAATTAGGAAGTCAAAGCAGTCATTTTATTCCACTTTTAATGTCTTTAGATTCACGAATTGTTTTAGAGTAACAAAGGTTGATATGAAGGAGATCTGAGTATAAAATTTTAATCTATTTACATAATGAATGAACTGAAATATATTATTTTATTTCTCGTTTAAATATTATCGCCTTTTGTTGCCCACCAATTTTCTGTTAACATTTTTCACATTATAAATTTGCTCGTTTTATAAACTTTGCTTCTTAAAATTCTTGATATTAGCTTCTCTATTAGCTTATTATTGGTACTCCGACATAGATCTCTTCGCCGTACTTTACTTATCAGCTCGCTTCTCACTTGCAGCTGTTTTGCCCAACTTCTTCTATGCACTTATGTACTCTGATGGCACATAGTGCATAACTTAGACTCAGACTCAAAGATAGCACTTAGAGCGCACTAATTCAAGTGAAGAGAGTGAGCTACTCATATGTGTGTATGTATGTATGTGCATATATATGTATGTGTGTGTGTGTGGGTGTGTGTGTGGTACATAGCCCCCATGGCTGTCTGCGTTCACCGACTGCTGCTGTTGTCATTAGCCAACATTTTTAATTGCATACGGTCCCGCTAGGTGGCGCCCACGTCGCAAATTGAATGAAAGGTGGGCCAGCTGCGGGGGCTGCTTGGGTGAGTTAAGCCCTTGTTTTCTTCTTATCCAGCGAACCTCTAGCGCAGGCAAATACGCTTGACTTTTTCAGCTGACATACACTGTTGTGCCAATGTATATATATATATATATATATATATATATATATATATATATATATATATATTTTTTTTTGTTTTTGCGTATGCTTTTTTTGTGCACATTTGTTTCATTTCATGCTGCAACATTCATTTTGCTCTTTGCTTTTTGTCTTACACTTGTTGTTGTTGTTGCTTCTGTCGCTGTGTGGACGTTTGTTTTGTTTGTCATGAGTCGCTTCGCCAACTGGGTAACATTTGTGTAGCTGTCCTTGAGCCTTTGCTTTCTGCGCCAGCTGCCGCACACACACAAAGAGAGATAGCCAGAGAGCGCGGCATATTTGAGTGTGTGCGTTGGCTTGTTTTTGAGTTCTTGTACACTTCACTGGCACTCGTCTAATTAGACAATGTTGAGACTGGGCCCGCAGTGGCAGCCAGTGAAATAAATGCTTGCTCAAGACGACTAAGAGTCATCATTTGTTGCGGCGTTGCTCGCTTAAAGACGCCTTAAAGCATACTGTAAAAATGATGACTGCTTTAGATGCCTTGGGCGTTTGGGCATCAACTTTGATGTCTATGGGCCAGCCACAGGAACTGCCACACAATTTGCTTTGGCAACATTGTTGATGCGGCCCATGCTGACACACGCACACCCGCACATTTGTACAGCCAGGCAGGGTTACTCTGTGCCACTTCAATGTCAACGCTCATTCATTTGTCGCCGCACTTCCGCTCCGCTTGCCCTATTTGCCTTTGAGTCCCAGAGCTGGCAACATTTTTGCAACTTTTGACATTTTTAATGCTGCCAGGCATGGCGTGAAAGTAAACGTGAAAGGCCACACACACGCACACAAACGCACAGCCACTCACACACACACACACAAACACACACACACACAAATATATATATATACAAAGTGTGACGCCATTTGAAGGCTGCTTTAGTTTGTGCGTCTTTATGACTCAAAGACGCCGCACAAATGTGACATAAAAGGCGATAATAATAAAATATAGCACAGGGCGCTGTGACAGTACGAACCTCAAATAACAAACTGCACAATCGTAAACAACGGTGCCAACCGCCAACGCTAGATGGCGCTTCAGTTTCACTTGACCCAAACTCGAACTAACTTAATGCGCGTGCGGGCGGGCAGCACAATAAAATGAAATCGGACATAAATGTGCGATAAAAATTAAGAAATTGTTGAATTATTTTATATTTACGAGCCAGCTGGCTTCATCGGCGGTGTTTGGGGGAATATTAATATTTATATGCTGCTGCTGCTGCTGCTGTTGGTGTTGTTGTCGTTGTTGTTGTTGTTGTTGTTAGTGCTGTTTTTGTTTTTGTTTTGCTTTTTCGCTTGGTTGTTGCTCTTATCGGCGCACAGTTGGTCACGCTTTTGATATTTGCTAATAGTTATGATATTTTTTTCTTTTATATATTTTTCATTTGCTGCCAAAACAATTTGCAACTGTTATGTGATGTCATTTTGCAAGTGCTGTAAATTTCAGCAAAGCAGAAAATAAAACCAAATAATAATAATAATAATAATAATGCTAGAAACATTGAAACAAGCAAAACTAATCGGTAAACACAAATTGTACTTTTGTTTTTCTTCCCACTCGCAACCATTTGACTCTCTCGCTCTCTCTCACTCTCACTCACTCACTTATAAACATACACACTAACACTTGCGCGTTATTCAATCATAATTTTATCACACACACACACACACACATACACACACATACACACACTCACGCACATCTACACTCTCTCGCCATTGTTGTTGATTTTGTTTTATGCCAACCAACCAAAGTGTATATTGCAGACCCAGATCTGATATTGCCGCGCGGCGAATTGGAATTTACGACTCTGGATCCAACGCTGAAGTAATTGTAAAATGTAATAATATCTACCGCAGCACATACAATACATAGCCACGCCCATAGCCCCATACGCCCAGTCTGTGTCCTGATGCACTATGAAAAGGAAACGAACTTGGCGACTTGAGACGTCGCGACATACAATAGGCAAAATATTATTGATGGCCATCTTATTTTACATAGCTGTAAATTTTTAGCCTAAATTTAAATATATTAATGTCAAAGGTAAAAATACACGCATGCATATATTCATATATATGTTGCGTGTGTGTGTGTCTATCATATACGTGGGATAAATCCTTTTTGTATAAGTGTCAGACGAAATGCAAATGAAAAATCAAAAACAAAAAGAAACCAAAAACAAAAAACCAAAGCGGCTTTTGCCACTCTATAAATACACTGCAATCTTGTAACTGAAATCAAAACATGAATATTGTAAATATTATTATATACTCTAACACACACCCACATACACGAACACATACACACACACACACACACACACACACACACACACACACATACATTCTTATATACAGATAACAATTAGAATAAAGAGTAAGCCTAAAGCGATTGCAGCATGCGCCATCATATGTACATAGATAAGGGAGAGTCATGAATCAAACCGCATTTAAATGTTAAATACTTGAATGTAATTATAATAAATAATTCAGTTATTAAACTAGTTAAACTAGGTCAAGTTTAGTCGCTTGGGCCAATTGTGTGTGTATGTGTATTTCAAGTATTCAAATTGTAATTAAACTCAAAGAGCAAAGCAAAAAGTGAAAAACCAAATACGAGGAGCAGACGAGAGCCAGAAGCTAAATTCAATCTCATCAAAACTAAGTAAGCATTTAGATAAGTACTCAACGTATGCTAGGGTCAAATGGTTCGCAAGTTCGAGCAAATTTATGAAAGGTTTATAATAGAATATTCAAGCAACCGATCTCGCGACTTAAGGCATTTCAAAAAGCCCAAAGCTGCTCACATTTGCAAACAATTTGAATTTATTAACCACTTATGAATGTTATGTACTCGTAATTCGACAGCCAGATCAAGAATTTATAGCAACAAAATCAATATCAAAGTCGTTAAAACATTAAATGTCAGTCTTAGCCAGCAGCCCGAAGTGTCGAGCCAAAAAATTCAACGTGTTCTCTTTGGCATTGCCAATAGGAATTTCTGCTAAACTTAATTCCTGTGCAGCTTCAATGAAAATTGTCGAACAGGCTGGAATTATTACACAGTGGACACGAGTTTTTCATATGCAGAGGCAGCTATTAACTATATGAATATATATATACAAATATATAAAAATATATTTATATACATTCATGAATATTCTATTACCATAACAAAGGCAGGCCGAAAATAAAATGAGCGCAAACTTCGAGTGCATATTGAATAAATGTTAAATAAATTACAGACTTACAAGCCAGCGCAGCCACAAATTTAACTCGAATTACAACAACAATAAGAAGAACCGGAGCAAAATGTTGCAACTACTACCGTTGGCAGATAAATAGCAACAGCTACAATAATACAAATTAATTCATTGTATGTAAATGTTATAAATAACTAAAGTAATCGACTAAAAATACATAAAACTTAAATACAGCAGAATTCATGCGAACAGACATACATACATTTATGTATTTAGATATGAATGTGAATGTGAATGTAAATGTGAATATCAAATATGCAAAACAAAATGGCAACATAGCAAAATATACACTGCGTATGCGTAATAAAACAAATTGAAATTATACCACATAGATCAAAAGTGAAGTGAGGCGAGAGCAGTAGTCGAGGCATGGTAAGTCGAGTGCACTGCACATCCTTGTACTTGCAATGCATTTAGCAACTGTCTCTTGTATTCCACTCACCTACCTACCCTAAACTCTCTCTGTCTTTCTCTGAAGATATTGCAAAACTAAACTGATTATTTTTAAGATGAGATTAGTTCTACAGAAAATATAAATTTAAATTAAATGGTAAATGGTAAATATATTTTACAATTAAGCCGAAACTACTGAGTGTGTTAATAACATAAATGAATACTTAATAAACTGAATTTAAAAAAAAAATAGAAGTGCAAGCAAATCTTTAATTCGAATCAATTATAATTAATCACTATCAGCCCAACATCAACCTGCAAATTGATGCCCATGTAGCCGAGCAGCCAGCTGGCTAAGTGATATTAATACTCCTAAAATCCTCTTAAGCAGCCATGCCACTGGACTTGCACAAACTTTAGCACTTGCTCCCATTAACTTCAGTCCCAAGTGCAGCCATCCCTCCATCCATCTCCTTTGCCAGCCCGCGGCAAGTAATCGAAACAGCACAAAGGCGGTCAGCTTAGTCGGCCTTCATTAATTTACACGGCAAGTTGGCCAGCAGCTTCACTTGAATGGCTTGCAACTTGGCTTGCTCTTGAGATTAAAACACTTGGCAGCATATTCCCAGTGAAGGAGTCAATGAAATTTGAAGCCAACTCTCCTTGCAAACTTTCCAACTGCAGTTCATACAATTTAATACCAGTTTGCTAAATTGCATTGCATATTTTCCTTTCAGACACAACTTTTTAGCTCGGGGCCAGTTCAATAGGTTATCCAAAATAATATAAATGCTTGAGCTGCAATTAAGTAACAGTCTAGGATGGTTATTGGATGAAGAAAACTATTTAGTAAATATAAGAAAATACAGTAGCTTACAATTCGAAATGAAAGTGAGATAAGAACCATGGGAGCCCCAAGGGAACATAACGATGTTTAAATGGAATCAGAAATGAGATCCGAAATTTAAAGAATATTTAATTATATACTTCATTAATCCTGTAAGTAGGAAATGCATTTAATATATACTACTAAGGTAAGTATCTTTGATGTGGCTGAACAGCTTTATGAATCGAGCTTAAAATTATTAAAGCTGATTCAAATCACATATAAAAATTATACGAGCTTATCAATTTATTACAGTCTACGTTTTTCTGTCACATTGTCCGTCCGTCTGGAATCACTGTATCTTTTGTTACATACATCTCATTGTTACTATTTATTTATATCTGTCGAGTTGAGGGATTATTTCAATATTGAGATGAAACTTAAGTGCAGCGATCCGGTAAGTGTGTTTGTATATCTTCTTAAGTCTTTTGCGTCTTCTTCAGTCAGGCGGAGTCTTCAGGCAAGTACTTATATTAGGATGCGATTAATTATAATTATAGTGCGTAGTGATATGTTATTGATTGTTTTGCCATTATGCCTCCGACCAAGCGTACTATTTACTGTTGAAGCTTTGATATATCTTCAATAGATTTATAGCTAAATTTAAAAAAATGGCAATGAGCCTTCTGAATAGATCGATTTTTTTCGTTTCCTGTTTTCTCGTACTTTGTGTTTACTGCATCTCATACTTTAACACTATAGAATACTAGAGACTTAAATATTTGAAATATATGCATCCGTTTGATAGAATGTTAAGACACTTTGGATACTTCCTTGGGGCAGTCGTTGGTGCCTTTGCTGGACATAACATTTTTATATATATAATATATATATATATATATATATATATATATATATATATATAAACTTAAATAAATTTTGAATGACAAAGCAGGATTATTGAAAATACACAAAAACAATAAGCAATCGCTTATGTCTGTTACTTATTTTATATAATCTTTAAATAATAATTTGTTGAGCTGGATTTAAAATTAGAATTTCTAGTGCAGCTGAGCGTAATATTATAAATATGATATTAAAATGAGCCAAATTGCGCCATTAAGAAAACAACGCGATTTTATTCAAACTTTCATTTCAATTAATAAATGACAATTCAAAATTTATTCATTTTATATATATATATTTAATTTTCTGGACTAGATTTTCTCATTTAATTTCTGTGGTTGGCTTATTCGTAACTTTTTTGCACATTCCACATTTTGAAAACATTCCGAATGCAGATGCACGAATTAGTTGTTAGGGCAGAACGAGAGAGAGAGAGAGAAAGGGAGCAAAAACTAATGCCAGATAAATCCAGGGATTTTCGCGTTAGTGCGTAAATCGAAATGTCGCCATTGCAGACGCGAACTGAAGTAGGTTTTGTGGGCAATTCGCTGACCAGTTGCTGGCATGTCTCTCGTTGACAGACCGTGCTTAGACGTAAAGCTGATGGACGAATGAGACGACGCGTCGCGACGGTTAGCTGGCCTGATCTTTAAGCATTTAGCATACACAAAGGCCTGCTTAGCCAGCACATAACTGTTGAAATATTAATGTAAAGACTAAATGGCGGCTAGCGGCAACATAAACGGAGGCCATAATTACCGGCTTTGAATTCACTTAGTCTGGTGAAGATCTGCAACTGGGGACTGGCCCGACAGGCCATATCCATTACAGTGCTGCAACTCGAGTAATTGAGTTCTCTTGTTGACAAACCCTTTAAAAGAGTTGTAACCGACTTCAATGTCTACTCACACCACATGGCGCTTCACATACATACCAGCCATAACAATCACAATTCCAATCAGCACCGCATCAATGTCTGCTCTTGCCGGGTCTGCGAGTGTATTGCCAGGTTAGCACCAAGAGCTGGTCGCAGCTTAAATTTGTCGGGCCACAAACGCTGTCGAGGCTTGCAGCGCCTGCAGATATGCCAAACATCCTGTAAAAGTCTTCTCTTTTTTTGTTTTCTGATGGGCTGCCAGTCAGTCAGTGGATGAAGCGGGGCTGTCATGTTCTGCCAGGTGCTTGCTAAGGGAGCAATCAGCTCAAGCGACGACTTGTTTCGCAAATCTATGCCAAGGACATGACGAGCAAAATTGTTTTGGCGGTCGCTTATTGTGTTTTGTGTGCCTCTTGCGCACTTTTGTGTGTGTGTATGTGGATGTCTGTGTATGGGTGTGCCATCAAAACATGCTTCAATTTAGATATTTTCAACTTTTATTTTCAACAGCTGCCTTAAATCTAAATGTAAACTCTTTAATACGACAAGGTCGCTTCATTATTTTTCATCAGCTTTTTATTATGTAAATATATATGTATATTTTATATATATATTATTTATGTATTTTTTTTGTCAAGCGACAGCATTTATTTTTTTCTTTTTTGGTTGACTGTTTGTTGCCTAACACAATTTGCAAATCTGAACTTTTTATGCTGAATGCAATTATTATCCATTTACAATGCACCCAACGCAAAGTGGATGCAGACGCAGCAATTGCAGGAGTCAGTTGCAACGACGTGAAAATACCTGCACCAAGTGAATGAAGCTGATGTCTGTAGTATCCGATGTTAATAGAGCGATACTTAAATTCATTTGAAGTGCTGATCCTATCTATATCTAAATCTACTGAAGCTGTCAACTCTGTCCTCAACTATGCATTAAGCTCATCTCTACGTTAGCCAAGGGTTAGAGCATAGAAAGTGTACGCGAAAGCAAACAGCTTGAATGGGACGCGCAAGCAGACAAGTAAATAAAATTCGAAATAAAGTAAAAAATGTTGAAATGTACGGTACATATTTTACATTTATTCATTCATCGCTGCTGCTGCTTTTAAGCAACGAGAGGAGCAGCAAGCAGACGAACTGAAGCGAGGCGAGCCAGCGCTGTGTGTCGACTCCTCATGTTCGCTGCTGCTGTAGCTGTTGTTGTTGCTGTTGCTGTTGCTGTTGCGTCGTGCTGGTAAGCCGAGCGTTAATAACAACGCTTATCTGTGGCATTAGCAGCGTACACAGCAATAGCAACGGCAGCGGCAACGTCTAAAAAAAGCGATGATAATGAAAAACTGAAATAAAAGCGCAACAACAGCCGTATAGCAAACAAAACAGAACAGAACTGAAAAGCAAGAGGAGCGATGGCAGTGAAAAGGGAGTGTTTAGGGGCTGACTGTATAAGTAATTCAAGCTGCTGTTGCCGCGGACGCTGCTGGCGTGACAACGTCAACTGACAGTCGCAGCAGAGCGCATAGCGCACAGCGCAGCGCCATCATCCATTATCAGCAGTTGGCCATCTTAAAGTGCAGCAAAGCAGCAAAAACAACTCAGGAAGCGAGCGCAGGACACAAACAAACCCGAAAGCAACAATAGCAACAAAAGACACAAACAAAAAGCCAACATACAAAAACAGTTGGCCAACGGGCGGTCTCAGAAAAAAAATATTGAGTAAAAAAAAGCGAGCAGCAGAAATGTCGCATTGTTTTAATGCATTTGTCGCAGCGCCGCTGATGCTGTTGCTGCTGTTGTTGCTGATGCTGATTCTGATGTTTGATGCGTGTTGCTTGATGCTGTAGCGACGGAGCTCACACTGCGTATGGGTAATATAGCGTCAGACCACAGATGCCAACGCCCGCGGCTGAGGCTATGTCACATTACGTATACGCCGCATGCTACATGGCATTCGGGTCGCTGGCAGTGCAGCCTGATTGCTGTTGCTTCTGTTGTTGTTGTTGTTGTTGCTGTTGTTGGTGGTGGTGGTGGTTCGGTTTATGCGCCTCGCTAGCAGCAAACTGCCCGGGAGAATCCTTAACTGTGAACGTCACATAGTAGCGTTTATTGCTGTCCAACTTATTCGCTGGCAGTGAAATTAGTTGTTTGCTCTTTCCGTGTGACAGCTCCAGAGCAACTTTGTGGCTGCATTTGCCGCTGCCACCGAAGCCGACATCGACGCCGACGCCAACATCCATGCCAGCACCAACTCGACCGCTTGAGGCGCGGCCACTGGTCAGAATTTTTGGCAAATAAAAACTGCTAACGCTGCCGGCCTTTTTGTACTGTCCAAAGCCAAACTTGGGCATCGTGTGGTGATTCATCATTGGAACTGGCAGATAACGCAAAAAAAGGAAAAGAAACAAAGAGAGAGAGAGAGAGAGGGAGGAGAGTGAGTTAGTTGAGTGAAGCTTTAGATTAATGATCTGCTGCGATCAGCCTAATTAAGTGGATGCCATTTTTATGAGCGCCCTCGAAATGGATTGCAGCTGCCAGCATCAACTGGACAGCTGGCTGCATTCCATTTTGGCCTTTACAGCTCGATGTCCGGGGGCAGATATGTGTCAGGTGACAGCTAGCTGCTGAGACACTCTGCGAAATTGCATTCAATGGAAGAAGCGTAATAAGAAAATGAAGCCAAACGCGAAAACATTTTAACTACAATAGAATGCTGGAATGTCAATTGCCATGAAGATGTTCCATCAACTCGTTTTACCCCGTCGCTCAAATCGCATTTGTGCGGATTAGGCGGGATTGGTGTTGACTGGGTATGAGGCGCTCAGAGGGCGCTATAATAAGTGTATAGACATAAACAGCGTACGGAGTACTCGAGGCAGCTGCGAAATGAATGCGTTTTTAATTTGGCATAAGCCGGACGCATCCTTTGGCCCGAGTCAGCGTCGGCGTCCGTGTTCGCGTCGCATAGAAATTATTATAAAAAAAGTTGAAAAGGCGAAACGTGAACAACAGCAAAAAGGGGCAAAGCAAAGGGAAGATTTGTACTTCGCTTGGCGCTTGGGTGCTCGGCCAAATGAATAAACTGCTCGTAATTAGGATTTATTTTATAGCCTGGCGCATTTGACGCCCACGGGCGGGGCCCATCCTTAGGTTGGCATTTGAGTGTTGGCCATCCGCTTGACCCACTCAAAAGGCGGCATCAAAGCGGCAAAACTGTAACAGCTCGTGGCCAAGTGATTCGACTGACCGGAAGACCGGCTGACTGTCCGACCGTCTCTTTGGCTACTTGGCTGGTGTCATTTTTCACGCTTTTTAAGAAATGCTTAGGGACTAAGGCCCTCCTGCCCTCTGTCCTGGCCCTCAACGTTGACTTACTGTAGGCGGCACAGGGTATGCCCGTGTAGGCGTGGGCCGCATGAAGGCAGCGATGCGTCTTGGTGGTGCAGTGCAGCGCCTTCTCGTAAGCATTGTAGTCGGGGCTTAGACGACGCTCCGCCTGAAAGTGAACGATTCGTTTGAGTTTGACATTAAGTTGAAGTGTACAAATACATGTCTATATATGTATATGCTGAGCCACTTACCTCCTCGTAAACCTCATTGATGTTCTGGAAGTTGTTGGTGCCCGGCTTTTGCAGTCCCTTAAGCGTCTCATAGAGAAATAACTCAAAATTCTTGAACGTATATTCGCTGAAATTGTAACGCCTGAGCCTTGTCCCAGTTTCGCCGCCCAGCAGCACGCACGACTTGTGATAGTCGTCAACGGCACGCTTCACCAGCACCGCCTCGTTGAGCTTGTTTGAACGTATTTGCAGTGACTTGAGCTCCAGCAGATGCTGGAAGATCTTGCGCTCCATGTAGTATCTGCAAATATAAGTACAAAAGCATTGAAATATGGCTGTGCATGAGGCGCGATGGCAACTAGACCCAGAAAAGCGCAGCATTGTCCCTATTCCAACTGCCTGCGCCCCGCTGTCCATCTGATCCTCATCACAGACTTTTGTCAGCGAGCGTAGCGCATAAAATAAATGTTTGCAAATGTACGTAAATTGTCATTTTGATATTTCGCCAGCCAAACAAAGGCCGCGCCTGCTGTGCTAGTGCCTGTGCCTGTGCCTTTGCCTGTGCCTGACATAGCTCCAGGCCCAAAAAAAAACACCCGAACCCCCAGCAGGACGGCGCGGGTACAATGCGCACAATCCGCGAACGCAATAAAAGGCATCGTGTTATTAAAATTTCAGCAATACAAAAGTGCGTAAGCAGAAAAAAAAATTCTATTAATAATTGAGGGAGAGCACATAAAACGGAGCGAAGCGAGTCAAAATTAAAGCCACCAGAAGCCGTGGCATAAAAAATTATTGACAAATTTTATTAAAACTAAGCAAATTTCCGAAAAATGAAATAGCCTTGCGTTGGCAGGCTGCCTGGCTACGCTTAAAGATCTCACAACCCTCCGCCTGTGGGGTGGGGGGCACTTGAAACTTTGCAAATCAACCGCCGCGGCGTTGAGGCTTTTGGCAGCGACCCCGGCAAATGCATTTGCCCAAAAACTGAGCAAATTTGTCGAGTGCACTCAGCGCAGCGCAACGTTGAGCAGCGTTCTAAGCTTGTTTATGCATTGAGTCGCACGGGCCGGGTGGGTTGAGTGGTCTGTCAGGGCTGGCACGAATTGGTTGGCAATTTATGCAGTTGCCGCTTGACACTGCTCGCCACTTGGGTGCGCTACAAAATTATGCGAAACAATTTCGTCGGTACAACAAAAACGGGTTGAAAATCCTCAGCCCAAACGATTGGGCTATTTGCCCGACCTGCCAGCAGGTATGAGTGCTGCTTCTTTCTGCTCTAAGCCAAAGTGGTCATTGGCAAGCAAAAACTGCGTAACAAATTGCCCCTTCAAGTAGCATGAAAAGCCGCTACGAGCGGCGATGATGGAATCTCCGCGCAGCCAGCGCCTAACCTGCTCCATAGCCAGCCACAACAGGCTGAGTGAAAGCCACAGCTACTTGGTCATTCTTCTGGCATTTATTTAGCCGCTGCAGCCATGTTCATCTGCGTCTGCAAGTGGAGCATCAAAGCTGCGTGTTTGCCGCAGCGCTTTTCAATTTTACGCCTCGCTTTGGCTTCACTCAGCTGTGCGTCGATTCTCTGCTCGAGTTTCCTTTGCTAAACTATTTGTACCTCACACTTTTTGCCTTGGCCAACGCTCGCCGCCTTTTTTCAGTGCACATAGTTTGCGCTTTGGTGTCCTTGGCATATTTTAGTATTTTTTTGTGCCGTTGCTGCTGCTGCTGCTGCTGCTGATTTCCGTTTCCGTTTTACGTTCGCTTAGCACAACTTTCATTGCATTTTCTGGTGCGCGTTGCTTTTGTGTGCTACATTTTTCAGTGACCGACTCACTGTCACGCCCACACAGCCAACGCCTCCTGCCCACCAATTCTTTATTCTGCCACCCCACTGCCAACGGCATCCTGTTTGTGACACAAATGTGACAAGCAAAAAGTGCGCGATGCCACCAATGTGGATGGAGTGAAAGCACGGCCCACGGGGACCTGGCACGAGCTAGAGAGCGCAGCATGGGATGTTGCCGACTGTTGACAACGGCAGTGACAACGAAATCCAAAGAAATTAAGCGCTCTACGAACTGCAGTAGCAACAACAACAACAATAACAACAAATTTGTACCCACCGGCAATTTGGTATGCAGAAGCGAAAAAAAAAATGGAAAGGAAAGCAAAACAAAAGCAAACAGAAGTGCAAATCTTCACTTGCCATTTGTGAGCTGACATATGCGCAGCTTGACGCATAGTGTATTTGACCAAAGGAAACAGACTTTTTGCGACTAAATTGCTGAAAATCCATTCATGCCCTGAGTCTATGGGGCAACTGCCCAAATAAGCGGCAGAGCTCTCTGCGAAAGCTCTTTCGTCTGCGGATTTGGTTTTTGAAAAAGGCAAAACGGCAAAGTTTCTCGCCTCATTTTTCATCGGAGCCTAAGTTTTTTAGGCTTGTGCTCAAAAGTTTGAAGTGCGCTGCCTGAAGAGCTACGCACATTCCCAGAGGGGCAACATTAAGAGAGGGAGAGATGCCTGGTACACTGCCTCAAAATTTGGCTCAGTCGATGCTCGGAAATTGAATCCGTTTGACTCGGTTACTAATTGAAAGTAACCTAAAATAATAAAATTTAAATAAAACTTACTCTGGATATTAAAGCATAACAAAAAATATTTATATATTATTAATAATATTATAAATTTCAGACCAATAAATAGTTAATTTAATAACAAGTGACAAACAAAAATGTTATGCCAAAACTATTTTTAAAGACTTTTATCGAATGCAAAGTTTCGCAGGTCAATGTTTTCCTGCAATAATCGAAAATAATTTAATTTACTAAACTCAAAGGTATTATACGTCAGGATGAACAAAGAGTCTGGGCAAAAATAAATACAAAAATGTTTATAAAAAATATATAAAAGAGAAGTAAAAGCGAAAGTTCGACCAAGTGTTGGCAAAACGTAATCCAAATATTTAACAATGTCAATTACGTGAGCGCACATTATAAATCCCAAATCTCACCTGTGCTGTTGGGACACGCACACAGGCTGAGCAGGAAAACACACACACACCGATATATGTACGCTCTGCTGGCAAGTTATTTGTTTAATTTATGCGTCAGATAAAATTTTAATCTCTTCGGAGCCAAAACGAAAAACACAAAATAAAGTTCACAGTACACAAAAAAGTAACAGAAAATAAAAAGCTCACAAGCAAAAATAACAACAAACACGCGACTGACATAAATAAAATTCTCTATTTACACACTTCTCATGGCGTTAGCATTGCTGCTAGCAAAACTGTCCGCCAGTCCGAGCCGAAAACCTGCAAACCTAGCCCAGAGTATTCTACTGGGTGCTTTGGATTTACTTCTATTTTTTTTTTGTATTTTTTTTTTGATTTGCCCAACCGGCGTTGCTCCCCGAGTGGATTTCGTTGGATTTTGTATGTATTTTACAAGAATTAATTGACTCACACTGCCGACTTGTTAAAAATTTCGTTATTCGTGGTAAGCAAGACGACTCTTGTTTGACTTGGCGAACATTGCGTATACGGGGCGTAATATTTGCATTGGCCTGCCCTCTCCATACGCAAACGGAAAAGTTACTTTCAGTTCGGCTTATGCAAACCGTACAAGCGAGCCGCGTAAATATTTTCATAAGTCAAGTGGAAAATATTATATATTTATGAAATGCGTTTTCTTTTACACTTGTGCCGAGTGCTTGAAAATTTATTCATAGGCAACAGCGGCAGCAGATTATGGAAATTAATAAGAGAGTGATTACTTCAATTTAATTAAGTTTCTCAATTCTGTTCTTGCGGCCTATGCAAATGCCAAAATCACAATTACTGTTCAAATTGACTTTTGTCCCTCTTTGTATGAGAAAAACAAAATATAATTGCTCAAACTGAAACGACACAGAAGCGGAAATACTGTCGTGGGAAGGCCACTGGTTTCAAGTTAATTACATGTAGCCAAGTGCGCTTCGACATTTTAATCCTTTCGCTATTAGGATTTCCAGAACAAGGTTACCAACAGCAGCAGCAGTTTGGCACAAATTCCGAATGACTTGCTGTGTTTGTGCCTGTTTGCGCCTTAAAAATTCGCCCGCTAATCTGCGTTAATTCCACTTACAATTAGCATTAGCGTCTTGTAAATGAAGGCGCCGTCCTTGCCAACCCCAACCGACTGCAGCCCCAGTCCTAGTTTCATATTTTGCATAAACAAAGCGCTCGCCGCAGGTGGGCGTTGTCCGCCTATGGCTGAGCGGTGGGCGTCGGCCGTTCGGCGGTGGGTCGATGGGTCGGTGGTCTTGTTAGCGTTGCCACCTAATTAAAATGCGCAACTCTTTGCCGGAAATGAACATTTTAGCTAATGACAAGAGCCTGCGGCAACGGAGAGAGACTTTCAAGTCGTTCGAATAAATTAAAATAAACCAAGAGAAATAAACAAGTTAGCCGTGTCTAAGGCAACCAACTATCTAATACTCTGCCAAGACAAATCTGTGTGAAGCAACGGGACTAAAGCCAAATCAATCCTAGTTCATGTGTAACTCATACCAGCTCCTAGTCAGACCTTCGTTTCATTGCATCTGATTACCCTTCATTGTACTTCAGGAGTGAGCCTTACATAGTAGCATAGTTATTATAATTATGGGATATACCATAGCTATCAACTATCTTTCTTTTGAATGTTATTTTATATTCGTATTTGTGCAAACGGAATTGGTGGGACTTAATGTAATTATTGTATTTGCCCACTTCAGAGCAGAGCTCTACAAATATTGTGTTGCAGCTCGCCCATAGCATTTTTGATATTCAAAAGCCAAAACAGCCAGTGAATAATTCAAAAAATATTTTCTAATGAAGTGAACAGACTATACTGATTTTGTAAATAATATCAGTCTTGCTGGAGCATATGTCCGTCAACTGCGCATCAACTTCAGTTGTGTTTCCATTGCCCAAGTATTAATATCAATTACAATTAACCATATTTGAAAGTGTAAAGTGTGATCGAGAAATGTATTCAAACTAAATAAATTCAATTATAAAATACATGAAAAACACGTGTCAAACAATAAGAGCCAATTGCTCTACTCCACAATAAAATGTTTTTTATTTTGAATGCACATCACACACATATATGTATATCCTATGAGCATGTAGATGTACGTACGTATGCAGGACGGCGTGATAATGAGCAGCACTTGTTACAATTACTGTTTAATCTATTGTGGTCATGGGGTCATCGTTAATACCCGTGTAGATGGAGAATGGACATTAATACCGCGTTTATTGCCTTTAACCGCATTATGATAACTTTAAAGCGCGCTTTTTATGGCAACCGGAAGCTGGGCAATTTATTTGTTGGCCTGGACAACAATGGCGGCGGCTGGACGGCTACGTTAAAAAATGAGAAATGTTTCCAAGGCTATTAAGTGCCCAACTAAATTAACTTTAAGGCGCCTCGACTGAGCCTGAAACGTTGACTGAAGCGCCCGCCACTTTGATTACATTAAATGGACGGCGGCTGCGGCCGCCCAGGGGCGCGTGCGTGATATAATGCGAATCCGCGAGCCAGAGAACCTGAGAGCTTGCATGCTCCGCCAGTCTCAGCAACGGGACATTCAAGTTGATTAAAATCAGGCATCAAGTAAATAAATCTACGGCCAAAAAGGCAGCCCTCTGGCGCCCGGCATCAACTGCTTGGTGATTAATTTAAGTGAATGAATCTTGGCCACCGGCCATTTAAATTGTGACGAATCAGTTACTCGAAATCTGCACCGGCGACTCACCTGCGGATGTTCCGTTGAATGGAGCGTGTTACGGCGCCCATATCACAGGCACCCTTGTCCCCGGGCTTGCGATTCTCCAGCCGACTGCTGCAGGAACGTCCATCCAGGGTGGCATAGATGGGACGCCGTGGCATGGCCGTGTGAGCAGTGCGTGGCGTTGGAATCTTTGTGCGTTCCGCACGTGGACTGGGCTCAAAGCCAGAGTCCTGATCCTTGCTGGCAGTTGCCAGCGCGACATTACTTTCCCGAGACTCCTGCGAATGTTTCCAGTTGCTGCGCGTCTTGGCACCGCTGCGTACGCGTTTTTTCAGCCTACGCTTGCGCCCGTTTGCCAGCCCATCATAGATTTCAGCGGCTGCTGTTGCGTCACTGGTGGCGCCCATCTCACCGCCAACTCCATGGCGACCACTGCTCAAAAACCTGCGCAGAGCACTGTCGTGCTCCGGATCAATAGCATCTGCATCGTCGTCATCTGCGCCATCATCAAATTCCTCGTACTCATAATCGGCCTTGTCCAGTTCGGATGCACTGGGCAGCTTGGAACTGGCGGTGCCGTCGTGCACCACCTGAAAGACTTGGTTGCTGCCGCTGAAGTTAACATCAGGTGGACGTGGCGACTCGTCTAAATCGCCAGTGGACTCATCGCTCTTAAGCACTTGAAAACTCGACTTGCGTTCGGGCTCATCAGGGGCAGGCGCAGCAGCTCCAGCAGGTTCATCATCAGCTGAATCGGAGGGCAGCAGCGTAAAGGAGCGTCTAGATTCCTGTTCCCGCTGTGGTTGCTGTTCCTCGTGCTGCTGCTGCTGCTGCTGCTGCTGCTGTTGTTGTTGTTGCTGCTGGGGCTGCTGTGGCTTAGGCTGGGGATTTTCGGGCTCAGCTTGTGGCTTGGTAGGCGGTGAGGGTGGCAACGCCTTTGTCTCACTTTTCGGCTCTGCCACTATCTGCTCCAATTTTTTGCCAGCCTCTACTGCGGTCTTTGAGGGCGGCTCAGGTGTATTTGACTGTGGCTGTTCGGCTGCCGATGGCTTAGCAGCCGACTCAGCAGCAGCTGAAGGCACTGGGGTGGTGGCAGTGGGTGTTTCGGAAGGCTTTAAAGGAACTGTTTCTGTTTTCTCTAAGTCGCGACTAGAACTATTATTATCCGTAGGCCTATCATTCATTGACCCTGTTGTCTCTTCGGTTTCCAATTTATCTTTCACTGATGCGTCTTCTGTGGAGCTCTTTGACTCGCTGCTCAATGCCGTTGCAGCTATTTTGATCATCTGCTCAACCTCCGTTGACACCAGCTTGGTATCCTCCTCGCTCAATTCTTTTTTAACGTCTCTTCCATTTTCAGCAGCAGTCGCTGGATCTGCTGGCAGCTCATCAAGCGACTTGGACAATTGCAACTCTGCATCGTGGTGCACATCCACTTGGGTTGTCACCGACTTGACAGCTTCTGGCTCCTCATCCGTTAGCTCCATGGCATGACTCTCTGCTACCTTCAAGTTGTCCGGCTCAGTAGCTGCTGCCTTCTCGCTTTTGGCGCTCTGTGGAGGTGATTTGATGAAGGTGCCTTCCTTGGTAGCTGTGGACGTGGCTGGTTGCATCTGATTCTTATCTGCGAATTCAGATGCTGGTTGACTTCCGCTGTCCTCCTGCTCCTGTGAAATGGACACTTTGTGCTCAATCTTCTTTGGTGTTCCGGTACCCTCGTCCTCGCTGCCAGGCAGCTCCTTGGATCTATGCGAAGGGGTAGAACGCTTGCGTTGCACCACTCGCTGCTTCTGACGTTTGTGGTAGCAGCAATTCTCACAGGAGTCCTCGTCATCCTCATCGTTGTCGCCATCACTGGTGCTGGCATAGCGCTCCCTTGACTTGCGCCGTCGTATTTCAATGTTGCTCTTGGATCGGCAGATGTCGCTACATTTCTCATGCTTGCTCTCGCCACAGCTGTTGGTGCGCCTTCGCAGCTGGCGGCGCTTATGGTGTCGGCAGATGTGCTCCAGGCGCTGCTCTTTGCGGTATGACTGCTCCGTGCAACTGCAATCATCATCCTCCTCTTCCTGCTCCACTCCACCACCGGCACTGGCATCAGCACCACCATCGGAATCAGTGCGCTTCAGATAGACCACATACTTTTTGGAGCTGCGCAAATCGTGCAACTCCTCCTTTTCCATATACTTCAGAGGCCGCACAAGGTCCGCAGCGTTGCCATCATGAAAAGGATTGCCGCGACGGGCAGCCAGCCTCAGCTTGTTGGATGGCTGACCATCGTGCGATTGAAGAAACTTGGCCGTGGACCGATGACCCCGCTGCAGCGCACAGTCCAGCGGAGTCAGCACAATACCTCGGGAATTGCGATAGAGCGCATTCACATCGCCTCCATAGTCCAGCAGCAGCTTGCACATGTCCGTATAGTCGTTGGCAGCTGCTGTGTGCAGCAGACTGCGTCCATCGTTGCTGGTGGTGTTCACCTGCTTGGGTCGCTGGGACAACAGCCACTCGAGCAGCTCTCGGCGACCAGAGGCAGCCGCCTCGTGCAGTGGCAAGTCGCCTTTGGCATTACGCAGCCAGAGATTGGCGCCACGTTCCTTTAGCAGCTTCAGTGTTTCGAACTGGCCTTTGGAGCAGCCACAATGGGCCGGCGTGCGTCCCTTGCGATCCTGGCGATTGGGGTCTGCTTCCAGGTCCAGCAGCCGTGCAGTGGCATCCGCATGGCCAAGCGTTACAGCATAATGCAACGCCGTGCAGCCATTGGAGTCTATGAGATCTGTGGGCGCACCGCACAGGCTGATTAGCGTGTCGATGCACTCGGTATGGCCACGCGAGCCGGCACAGTGCAGCGCGGTCAGCCCATCCCTGCAAGCAAAACAAATAATGTCAGTTGCCCTCAACAACAGGTCAAAGTAATTCAGTATTCAGGAACTCAACCCACTTATCTGCACTCTCCACGCGTGCGCCTGCCTTTACCAGAGCTATGACTGCCTTGGCCGAGCCCGCCGAGGCGGCCCACAGCAACGGCTGTCGCCCGTCCTTGTCCTGAACATCGACGCTGGCCTGTGGATGGGCCAGGAGTATGCCAAGAATCTCAAGGGCCAGCTTGCTGGAATTGGACTGCAGCTTGTTGTCATAGCTGGCGCCGCACATTTGGGCTGCATAGTGCAGGGGTGTGCCGCCATTAACATCGGGCTTGGCCACGCTGGCTCCTGCTGCCAGAACTGCTCGCAGTGCCTCAATTTCGCCACACACTGCAAAAGCAAAGTCAGTTTGTTATACTAGTATATGTTGGCGAGCAAATAGTTGTGTTGAACGGCTACAGAGGATGGAATCTTACCCGTTGCCCAGTGCACCACCGAGTGACCTTCATTGTCCACCGCATTCACATCGGCTTTGTTCGCTAGCAGCAAATTGACCATCGCCAAGTTGCCCTGAATAACAGCCAAGTGAAGCGGCGTGAAGCCATCCTCATCGGCCGACTCCAGCAGCTCTGGAGCTGCAATCGCAATGCTTGCGGCCGCCACGAGGTCGCGCGTCTGCTCCAGATCCTGCGCGGCACAATAATGCAGCGCGTTGCGGTTGCTACGGTCACGTTGCCGCAGCAGTTGGGGCTGCAAGAAAAGCATTCGAGTTATTTTCTTGTGTTCACTTGTGTTATGAATACATAATTCATTCATTCATTCATTCATTCAATTATTCATTTATTCACGATTCAATTTTTCAATTATTTATCGTTACACTCAAAGGCAACTCCAAAAAAAAATAATAATAATTATGGCTTAAAGCCACGCCCCAGTACACGCGATGCAAGTGCAGCTTCCATTGCAACTGCTACTGCAAAGCGATTAATAAACTAATTAAAATGTCATTTGCACGCTGCACAAATGTTTGCCACAGGCAGAGTATCTCTCGCCGTATACAACTGTACAATAAATTTCGCATTTATTAGCATTAAATTGTGCGCGAGTAGATCGTTGCAGGCTAGATAGCTAAATAGAGGGAACTCATGAATAACGTGCGTTCTTTTAGAGATACAATTTTCATAGAAGAAAAATATGCTTAGGCCTATTGATCGGTTAGTATACGAAATATATCAAATGTCCTTAGCTCCAAACAATTCCGTGTTGAATGTGTATATTCAAACAAAGAGACTGGCTAGATTGGGACTAATCCTAGCTTCAAATATCGGCCTACATTATGACTTCCATTATTTTTCACAAACCTCATATGCCCTTTCTATGCAATGTCAATTGGTCAAGGGTATTATGCTGGTTGTTATCAATTCAGAGTTTAAACACGAGATGAAAACTATACACAATTGCATTCAAATGTTTTGCTTGCTTTTGCCTTCAATTCTTTTTTTATTTTTTTGTAATTTATTTATGTTAATATTTATTTAACTGTGCCAATGTTGTAGCTGTAGCTACTGTTGTTTTTGCTGTTATTATTGTCGCTGGCCGAGTGTAATTAAATATTTTATTTTACAATGAATTGCCAAGCTGATTGCCACGAATTTACAATTGATAATTGAACATATTTTCGCGTTAATCACGTGCAAATTGTGCGACGCTATCAATAATTAAAAATTACTTTTTCATTTGCGACCCGTATGCGGTCGCTGCTTGTTAGTAACTAAAGCAACAATGGCCACAACCAACGGCAACAATAACAAACAAAGAAAAATCCGCTTTGCAGTTGCAAGTCTGGCGTCGCGTGGAAAGTGCAAGTGCCGCCACGGTTGCGCCGGGCAACGTGGTGGATTGCACGTGACGCCCACAATACGCGCCACCTGCTTTCACAACGAGGTGTAATTCGATGACCCCTGAGTGCCGCCAAGTGCAATTACCAAATTCACATTGGCCATTTTGGCGCGCAGCACGACATCGAACTCCAATGGACTGGCGAACATTTTAACGAGTCCTTCCAAGCAAATACTGTCGCCGCCTTCGAGAGCTGTGCGAAAACTTTACTCGCCACCGACTCAAAGTTCGCATTGCGACGACGGCAACTTTAACAGCAGCAGCAGCAGCAGTAAAGGCAGCCACACGCAAACCCAAAACTCCTCAAGTGAAAATATTGCTAAATCATCGGTTCAACGCCAATTTACACGTGAGCCCGCATAGAGGAGCCAGGCATAAACGTAATCTCTGTACTCTATGTCATATAAGCAAATAATTATATTTACAATAGTTTGGTATATCATACAATTAGAAAAACTTTTCTTAAGTATTTTCACATATATATATATATATATATATGAATCGATTTTCGATATAAAAAAAATGTACTTTTTTTAATTAAAATTAACTTCTTAAATAGATACATTAATAGGGAGAATACAGTTAAAACTAATTAATATTTGTTTTTAAATTCTAAGAGTCTGTTACTTTTTGAACTTCAATCGAACTTTGTGTTAATTGAAGTCTATACCAATTTTTTATTTTTCCTAAAACTGTCAGACAACTTGTTTCTATTTGCGATATACTTATATATGTCATATACTCGTATATTTCATATATACTCTCTTTTTTTATATGTCATATAAATAATATAGATATATACAATTTTTGCATATACACAGAAATACAGTTTGCATCACATATAATAATATGTTGAAGGATAAATGACTGAAAGTAAATTATAGGAAAAATTTAAAATAAGTATAATATGAAAGTTCTAAACATAACAAGGCTTAAATAAAAGTATAAAATGTACTTTATGTGAAATTCTGAATGAAATATAAATTATAAGAATTATAGAGTATATCAAATATTCGTTTTGCTGTTGAAACTTCTTTCTCCAAATGGCAATAGTTTGAGCTAATTTCTTCATAGTCAAAAAGTTTGGATTTACAATGCTCGATTTGGCTTGTGTTTATCTTGGCAGTCAGACAGAATGATTGAATGTGTTGCTTTTCTAACCAACATTCAATTTCTGCAATAACATTTTAGGCACGTCCCGCTCGCTATTTTTATCAGGCGTAAGACATCGCGTGACTGGCGGCGGGACTGAGAACCCGTCGCAGCTATCTTGGGCAGCAAATGCCAACGACGCGTCGTTGTAGTTCAATTTATTGCATATTTAACTGAGTCAACTATAGAATAGTTCGATAGCAGCCGAAAAACTAAGATAAGAACTCGGGCGGAAAGAAAGGCAAAACAAGACCACGCAAAGTAAAGTCATTTGAAACTTGCGTGTTTCCAATGGCAGGCAAAGACAACAACACAAGCAGTCAGATGTCACGTGGATGTTATGAATTTAACTATAGCATTAGGTTATTGGTTTTAGATTGCCGCCTCAATTGATTTCAGCGTGGGAAAGTGTGCTAGATAATCATTATCTGACATGTTTAAGTTTTGGAATCGAAACAAATTAGCTAAAAGCCGATTAAATATTGTCAAAAAGCTTTATATCTGCTTTGTCAGAAATTTTGACAAATATTTTAAAAATATTTAAGCCCTTAAAACGCTTGTCGGGAAACAAAATTAGTCAAAAAAAAAAAAGGGGTTTTATTTCTTTATAAATATTTTAAATTTTTTTTATTTTTAAAAAAAGGGGTTTTTGTTTATTTTTTTTTTTTATAAAATTTTATAAAAATTAACAGACAGATAAGTAGCTTTACATTACAAGCTTTATGGCCAAAGTCTGTATAATATTTAATATTTTTATAAAAAATATTTTATTTTATTAAATGATTTTATTGACGTTCAATGGCCTCTGTGATTATTATATTAGTTCCTTACATGATACCAGTATATTGTCCTTACAAAGCCAGTCTTGAAACGAACTTGCATTACTTTCAATGAGGTTAGATACAATTACTAAATATTTTTATACGCCTGCATAAAAACAACTAAATATCTTACAAAACTTATGTTGACGGACCATGTCAATTAAAACACTATCACAAAAGCTGGTTAACGAACATCAAGTCAGGCAGACTTAAAAGTGAGCATAGAATCTGTTGTGAAGGTAATCAGTATTATACCCCGATTGCCGTAACTATATAACCTTCAGGACGCGATCCATATAAATAAGTAAAATAAACGAGTGCAAATTTATATTTAATATACATACTTTCCCATACCCCATATTTTGCTCTTAGCTGATATAAGTTTTATTTATAAATGTGCATGAAATTTAAAATTCGTGCCTGCTGTTTAGACCAATTCCAGCATTTGCTACCGCAAGCTATAGTCTTCGATTGATTCATTTAGACACACATATGGCTTAAATAATCTAAAATGGCTCCTTTAATATTATGTAAAGCATTTGGAAACAAATTATGTTAAGTGCGTACAGATGGCTTAAAAGCAGCAACAAAGAATTGTAAATATCTCGTCCCAGCGTCGGCTTGCAGTCTGGTCTACGCTGTGGTTTTCTGCTGTTCGATAATATTTTTGTTGATTGAATCAAAATTGTTTTGACGATGATGTTGGCTCAATTGTTTTTCTTTTCTTGTTTAGAATGGAAATCGTAAATTTACATTGCAATCGGCACAAAAAGTATTTACAATGAGGTTTATTTGATGCTACTTCCGTTATCTTGGTGTCCCTTTTACTGTGTGCTTTGCCCATATCGGGCTCTCATTCACTGTTTCTTATAGCGAACCACCGCTGCCATCCGGATTATGAATAATTCAAATAAACTGAAATGATACCTAAAAACTTTGACAACGAGCGAGCTATGCGGTACAAAGAAGCAGCCAAGGGTCACAGCTGGGTCGTATGGCTGGGGAAGGAGATGAAGTTGGAGGAGGAAGAGAGGCTTGGCTTAACGCAGCATCAAATAAAGTTCTCGTTTTGCTGTTTTGCCTTTGTTATTATTACGATGATGGTTGGTGTGATTGTTGGCGCTGCCACTGCCTCAATCCCGCCACAACTGCTGCTGTTGGTGTCAAGCGAATTTGCATTTAACTTTCTACGTTTGCCCAACACAAAATGAAATGCGATAATCAAATACGTCCAACAACAATGCGCTCCAATAGCAACAGCAACAGTAGAAGCAGACGCAGAACTAGAGGCAGCAGCAGCATCTGGTCTCACCCGTCTCCTAGTTTACCCCACTGAACGGAGCTAAGATAAAACTTCGACATTGCCAGTTGGCCATTCATAGAAGAGCTTGGTCAGTCCAGCCTTGTTGTTGTTTATGCCATTTTAATAGTTTTAAAAACAAATAAAACACGTTCTGGCCGCACAAAAGAAAAAGCCACAAAACCAGCAATAATGGAAAAAATAAATCTAGGGAATTGTCGTAATATTTTTGCTTGCCAGCCAACTTTTTTTGATACCAATTATGAGTACACAATGAATGAATGAATACAAATATTATGTATATCGAATGTCAACTTAATTATACAAAAAAAAAGGCTAGCTAAACATTAAGATAACTGAAAAGGGTAATAAAAAAGCTCATCTCAAATCATGATCCAATCAACAACTGTTGAACAATGGCAGCCATCAAAGCTCACATATTTTGTAACTTTTCATTTTAGAATCCAAGATTGGCAAATGATTCTGAGCATTTGCGTGTCAACGGAATTGAAAACTTTTCATTGTAAATTGTGGAAACTGTGATATGCGCCTAGCTCAAGCGTTGGCAGTTGCGTTGAGGTGGGCCTGGTTTAAAGCTGGGCAACTCTTATTATTCATATATCGTAGTCCATTAGCATAACAATGGAAAGGAGTGTCCAGAAGGAGTAACAAACGGGCCACCGGAGGCGTAGGCCTTTGAATTTATATTTGGCTGTGACGCATACACATACGCATACGACATGGTGTACCCATACATTTTATTGTTTACACGCAGGAAGTGCGTACACATAGACATACATATAAATAAAGCATAAATAATAATGAAAGAAGACACAGCAGCCGCAGCCGCAGTAAAGTCAATGCCATGAACAGGGGCGCACAGGGGCGCACAGTGACATGATAATGCATAAAAAATAAAATGCCATACATGGTCTGAATGCCACGAATGGGCACAAATGGTATGCGGGCGCCTCCGCCTAGGCAGTACTATGAGCCTGTATCCAAGTGAACATGAACCGAGAATTCGACTTAACGCTTCGTTGGGCAGCACATCCGCCATAATTATGTGTGACGCGACAACAGAATGGGACATTAAAAGGCCAGGACAGGGCCAGAGACTCACTAACGTTGCCGGCCAGTTCAGTACAGTTCAGTTCAGTTCAGCTGAGTTCAGCTCAGGAAGACCACATCGTATTTTCCTGTAGGAAATGCGAAAACAAACCAAAACAAATCCGAACCACAGCCAGAGCCACAGTTATAGCCGCAGACGCAGACATGCCGGAAGCACTTTGCAAGCGCCTTAAGGTCGCCATTTTGGGCCGTGTGGCCTGCTTAAGATGTCAAGTGACCAGCAGCAGTAGCAGCAGTAGCAGCAGCCACAACGGGGTTCACTCAATGGCAAATTTATGCGCACAATGCGTAATTCATATGTTAATCACATACAGCCAGGCCAGGCCAGGCCCAGCCAAGCAGCTAACTATTCAGCCAGCCACCCAACCAGCTACTTACGGGCTGAGTTTTAATTAATGCAAGCAACAAAATGCGCAGGTAGCTACAACTGAAACTAAGTACACACACATAAACACACACCCACACATATACCCACATACACACACGTGTTCTTTTGCTGTCTTGATGCTAAGCAACACAGAAGGCATGTGGGCGTGGACTCGTCTCAAGCAGCCAGACTTTGGCCAACAGCAGCAGTAACTATAATTTACATGCTTAGCAGACAATAGCAGAGATTGCAGAGGCGAAAGGGGAGGGCCAGGTTGTTAGGTTAGAGCTGTGTGTGGGTGTTTGGTGGAGACAGCTCTTAAACTGTTGTTGTAGCACCTTTTATACTTCTAATTAGTGCCACATTGGTAGCTGCAACAACAATGGCTTGCATGCATTGCAGTTAACGTTGCTTGAATAGCTGCCTTTGTTGTGGCTGTCTTAGAGCCATTTCCCCCTCCGGCCGCTATGAGCCCCATGACAGCGCGACAGCAGGCAGCGGGAAACGATTCGCTGCACAGCATTCTTAAGTAGTTTTGGCAATTATTTACAGCTACTTTGCTGGCAGCATCTCCGAGCCCTCGACTTAACGCTTGCCGCACGGATTATTATTATTATGCCACACTGTGTGTAGCGTCGTTCGCTGTAGTTCAACTTTTGCATAGTTTTAATGCCATGCAACGGATTAACAAGAACGGCAAACTTTTATTTTGATCTACAAACTTTCTCGACCGCCGCCCGGTTTCCTTCGTTCAATCTCCAGGTGGTTAAACTGTTTGCCAAATATGAGCAGCAAAATTTTGTTGACTTCGATGCTTTAATTGCTTTTAAATTACCAATCAAGTGTGAAGGAAACTAGGTCGGTATTATCTCTGCTTTTCTTTAAGACCAAAGTCAAACATCTATTGTTTGACTGAATACAAAGATAAATGGAAATTGTTACTGATTCTAATGTTAACGTTCATTCACACACTCATTAATAATTGGCTTAAGTCACCTTGTGATTGGATTTTAATCTTCTAGATTTAATAAATGACTTTAGCACCTTAGAATACCATATATACATAAATAACAATAAACTTGTAAATTTATAATAATAATAATATTCAACTACTTATTTCTTAATGAATATTTATTATGTAAGCTAAGCTGATGCTGAATATGAGCGGAAGTCAGAACGTAAAAGAAACTCAAGCTGAAGAAAATCTAATATGCGTATACTTTAGCACATGCTGCTGCAAGTTCTAACCCCCTTTTTGCTATATCCTATGTATACAGAGAGCATAAAACAAGTCTTATGAATACTTTAGGATGGCCACAGCTGACGCTGGCTGTAGCTGAGAGTTTGGCCGATTCGGATTTAGCATGCGAACTGTCGTCTGCATAATTCATTGGCCAAGTTGTAAGTCATGGCTCAAGTTTTCTCTAAATCAAATTAAGTTTACAAAATATTTTACAAACTTTGCACTAGCTGAGCTCAATTAAAAATGATGCATCCCCTGTCCTAGCTCCAGCTTCCGAAGTAATTTCCGCAACAGAAACTTTCTGGGCAACAAACGGAGCGGCGAGCGAGCGGCGCGGTGGTGTATTGGGCAAGCCAGCTGGCCCTTACATTGGTCGGGCCGAAGCTGTGTGCCAAGCGCATTAAAATTAGTAACAAGCACTGCTCATTTGTGTCAACTTTTCATGTCATTATGCACTTTGAGCAAATATTGTTGGACTGTGGCAAAAGTTTCAGTTCGCTCACATGTGATTAGCCTGCCGAGCATATCCTTGATCAAAAACGGTGCAGGAGGCAAATTCATATGCGGATATCCTACATATGCCAGACAACAAGACAGACACACACAAAGAGAGAGAGAGAGAGAGAGAGAGAGAGAGAGAGTTGCATCCAGTCCGGCTTCAGTTGCAATAGTTTCCACAATAACAACAACTTTAACTTTAACTTCGGCTGCAACTTGGCAACTGGCAGTCGGCAATTGGGTGACCACTTCGGAAGTCATTTCCAAAGCCAAACAACAGTGACAACAGAATCGGGCAGAGTCAAGGGGACAGGCTGCCGCCGACCCAAGCAAGACAAATTTCTACGATTTCAGTAATTAATTTGCCATTTCAAAGTTTGCCAGTCATTGCGACAGTTATCCTTTGGTTACTGCTGCCCATCATGATCTGGTCAGCTGTTTCTGCTGGTTTCTAATTAATTGGCCAGCCGGACCAACATCCGAATAGGCCACCGCATATGGTCATCGCATACGTATAAAATTTGGCGTTGGGGCAAAGTTTGTGGCGTTTTTTGCACAATTAGCCGACGCTCATTTCGGACAACTTTAGTTTAGCTATGTACTTTTTTTTAGACAATGACTCAAAATGTCACACTTGCCCACACAATCAGACTCTCAGCATCATTCATTAAACTCATTGGCGCTGACTTTTATTTGGACATTTGTTAGGCTCCATAAAGTTGAAGTAATTAATTACAGTCCGACATGCAAAACTGTCAAAACGTGGCTATAAATTTTGAATTGAGGTGAATTCGTGTGGCCAGCTGCCCAAATTAAAATGCCAGCAACAGACGAACGCCGCCTAATCTATTTTCAATTAAAGCAACCACCCAGCGCACGAGCCGCTTATGAAGTCATCTCACATCGTGCAAGCCTTTCGCTGGGTGCGGTCTGTCGGTAATTACAAGAAATGCTCAAATAGCTTGCAATTAAGTCGAACACAAAACATTTTGTTGTACTAGGGGATGGGGTGCTCCGCTCGCTCATCGTAAATGGTATTTGGGCTACGTTGCCTGTCAATATCATCCGAATTCGGAATTACCTTTGGCAAGCAAAAGAGAACAGCTAACGATTAATTAAGAATTCAAGTGACTGCGACTAAAACTAAATAGATATTGTAAAGTAATTTGAATGTGCGCGTCGCTAGCAAATCAAACGAACGATTCATTGAACAAACGTAGCTCCACAATCAAATTGAATGAATAAATGGGAGCCAAAAGCGACTGCAGTTGCAGATGAGCGCTGATTCGTCTCCAAAAATGCCAACGGAAACTGGGTAAAAGCAAACTTTTCGACGTCGTTTTTAATGAAATTTCAACAAAATGTTACAAACGTGGCCAAAAAGAGTGGCCAAAAGAGAGGGAGTGAAAGAGCAAGAAAAGGAGAGAGAGATAGCGAAAAGCAAAAATTGCAATTAAAATTACCAAGTGAAGGCCAACGCAACCGGACAGGCCGACAGAATAAGTGAGAGAGAGAAAGAGAGAGAGAGAGACAGAGAGTTGTGGGACGGTGTGCACTGGCTAGGTGCAGACAGAGCGCCTTCAAATTAATAATAATTTGCGCATTGATGGAGCGCCAACAAAAACAAAATGAAAGCCAGAATACAAAGTGCACCGAGCTGGAGATGCGAAAGGAGAACTGTAATTAAAAAATGGCAAATAGCCGATAACTGGCACAAGGTCAGGCAATCGACGCTAATGGAACGCTGAAATATTGAAACACAATTGAACATAATTAAAATTTAAAGCATATCGGCGCGAATCTGAGCATGTTAGGCACTTGTGCTAAGAACCAGAAGTCAAAGAGCAATTATATTCTCATGTACTTGGCCAACATAATAATGCCATTAAATTTCCAACATTTTCGCAATTTCATATTTTGGTAAATAACATTCACAAGTAAAATAGCATTTGCACTTGTAGCTTGAGGTATTAAATATTCAACATTACACAAGCACTAAACAAGTGCGCTGAAATATAAATACGAAATCAATTTTCAACGGCAACTCTCAGGATGGCAAGCAGCTGAAGCTACCCACGCCATGCAATTTCAACACAACAACGCGCTGTGTGCTTGAACAGGTGCAAATACCGAATACCCTGTAATCGCCATACAAGGGTGTTATGGGAACAAATAACTTGCTGGACGCCCTGCCCTTCGAGTCACTAAGTCTGCCGCCTGGGGTATACTTAAAGTATTAACAGTATTAGCAGCTACAGCTTTAAGACTAACAGCTACATAAAAATTAATATCAAAGTAAAAGTATCAGGAGCAAGAGTATCAGAGGCCAGAGGACAGACAACTGGCAAGGCTTGCAGCTACTCTTACAGGTCGATTACTCCCACTCGGCTTTAACGTGTACACACAATCTTTGGAGCAGCTAAGCATACCCAGCTTTATTTGTGTGTTTTTGGAGTATACTGACTAGAACTGTTAACATTATTTGCTGCAAACAAAAGTTGACTGTTGGGTGCTTTAACAACGTTTCTCTCAGACCGAAAATCAACTTCTGCAGCTGACTTTTTAAGCAAAAAGTTTTGCTTAGAGCTTGTAAACGCGGTCGAGCGCCAGTTAGCTGAAAGGGCATAGAGTGGAGAGCGAATGCCAGTACAGTGGTTGAGCAGCCGCTGCAAATCTGAAATGAAAATAAATAATTTGCACCTGCAGCTATCTTACGAGCCCCAGACATCTGCTTCTTTGGGCACTGCAAGCCAGCATTCTACCAATTTTAGACAAAACCTCGATGAAAAGTTGCAGTTTCAAAAATTGTGGCTTAAACTTTAAGGCAACGCCAAGAGGAGCTGCAAATTCCCTGACCAGAGAGGCAGCAGAGGTGGCACAATTGAACCGTTCAAGGCGAAGGTAGGAGAAAATGCTAGCGGCGTGCCAAACAATGCCCGAAGCCAAAAAGTTTTATTTTCTAAGAAATTAAGACTTAATTGGTAAAAGCAGCAACAACAGCAGCAGCTTCAACAACAACAAAAGCAACAGAACACAATAAAAACGACAACGAAGACAACAGCCGTTAGCCATCCGGGGGAGGGGGTTGGAAAAACCAACATCAATGAAAAGTTTAAGCAAAACAATGGCAGTCAAGTAAACAAAGCCTATGAATGTTGCGGAGTGCTCTCAAGCAGCTGAGCGGGTAGCAACGATGGGCTCCAAGACTCCAGCAAATACATATACGAAGCTAAGTATAAGCCTTATTTCGAAGTAGACAATAGATTTTATTACCCATACGCCATGTTAAACTACAATATTGATAACCCACGATGGCCAATTCAAAAGGTTCAAGCGATTGAAGCGAAAGAGCTTACACGACATTATTCTGTCCAAGTAATCGATACATAAAAAGAATTTCCATAAAGTCAAAAGTATTGCCATCTGCCTGTTGCGCAGGGCTATCAAATCCTTTCTTCCTTTTTAACAATTGAGCATAAAAGCAAGTGACACTAAGGCGACTGACTGACTTGATAAATTAAAGACTGCCATTAATTTATTAAAGCAGACAGACTGTCATCCAATTCAAGAATTAGACATAATCTTAATTAAAATACACACAAAAGTCGTAAAAAGAAGCAGCGCAACACGACGAAAATAAACAAGAACCATTTAAATTATTCAAAAACAAGCGCACAATGAGAACAAGAAGTCGCTTTAAAAAAAAAAGTACTCAGCGAGCAGAACGGTCTATCGACAGGCTCGAAAAGTTTTAATGGGTTACGCGACCTTATCGACTGTGAGAGGACATAATTGAAGCTTGCCTCACAGGCACAAGATTAACAGCCAGACATTCATAATTGTGTGATAGGCTTATCACACAACATAATGACATGGATATATACCTATGTCAATTAAGTCTTGGCTATAAAAATGATAAAAACAGATCTCAATATATGATATTTTAGAATATTTATCACACGGTTGAATTCTTTGGTTAATTTACTTCCAATTGACAAATAATATATGATTTAAAAATATAATTTTTGAATATATAAATCTATACATGAAATAATCAACAGCATATTTTACATGTTGGTTTATTGTTTATAGTGCTACAAATGTTGTTAAAAATATATTTTGAATATTTTGCTACTTGAAGTTTCAGTTTGGAGTATCTGACAGTCAGACAAACCCATGTAAAGCATTACTTTATTACTTTTTATTATGCTTATAAATAACTATGTAATAAATACAAATTGAAACAGGTAAAAACGTTGCAGTCGGGCGTTACCGACTGCGGGATACTTATTCACGGTCAAAACGCTACCAGCTTGCTACGCCCACAATTGGGATATATATATATATATATACATAGTTTTTAGCAAGTCAATAGATTAGGTCAACGGTAATTAAGTCGTTAAATTTTGAGTTTCTAACTATAAACCTATATATGATAAAGTCTTTTCCTAATTTTCCACGCCCCTAATAGGCATAGATGTCAACCCAAACATGCATTCCAAACTTCACGTCTCTAGCACTAATTGTGCTCAAAATACAGTAGAATTTGTGCAAAATGCTATGCGGTATATTCAGATCCGATTTGCATAGATATGCAATTTTCGGCAACGAAACCCATTTCGAAGCTATTGACGCTATAGACTGAAATTTAAAATATATTCGCATGGGTACCCTTGTCTTATATGTTTAAAGATCCCCAATACGCCCACAAAGAGCGCGGAAAATCAGGAAATACTATACCTGGAACAGAACCTGTATTATTCAAAGTGCTGCAGAGTTGAAGTTTTGAATAATTATTCGCTTTGACAACCCAAGAGCAAACATTTATAGTGGGGGCGTGTCAAAAAAAAAAAAACTCGGAAAATTGTATTTAAAACAGTTTTGGTTTTACAGGTAGTTCACTGTAGACAACTTTTATGAATTGAATAAAATTTATATATTCACGGCTTACGATTTTTATAGTCAAAAGCTCAAAAATTAACGAAAAAGTTACTGTTGACCTCGTCTATTGATTTACCAAAAACTATAAATATATGCCCATTAGGGGCATGGCAAAGAACAAAAAAACTGCAGACTTCCTCTACAGTTTTACCAAGAAAGACTCAACTGTCTTTGGACCAAAAACGAGTATCACGCAGTTTATAATGCCCGGCTAGAACATTCTAACTTGCTATTGTTGATTTATTGCCTATATAAATAAAATGCTTTGTTTTATTTCTGCAAATACTTGATTTTTTTTTTGATTTTGTTTTAAAATAAATTGATATTTCAAAAACAAATATTTACACAAAAAAAAATAAAAACAAAAGGCATTTATGTATGGTTTGCATGCAGCAGCTAATAAAAATCAGTTTAAAATTCGCAATTGGCAAGAATAATTTGAGTGGCACAAATTTTAATCAAATAACAGAAAACGGAAATGTTGTTCAGTTTCTTAAAAAAGTCATCACACAAGCTTTAAGAAAGTAATTAAATGAATTTTGAGTAAAATAAACTTTATTTTCTTTTTAATCTGCCAGAGAATTAAAACTCAATTTTAATAGGCTTATCAGTTGATGTTCTTTAAATACTAGTCTTTTCTTCAAACACAAATTCATTACAAGTAAATCATATATCCAAAAAAAAAAAACAAATTATTTTTCTATGACGTTAACTGTTGGACAAAAAGTAAAGTTTGAATAAACTTGTAAATACTACCTAAAAAGTATAAGATTAGAGTAAATCCAATTATTAATTTTGCGCTTCGACCCCATTGAACTTTGAGAACAATTTTATTGTTTTCTTGGCTGTAATTAGAAATCAGTCGAAATGTGACTTTGTTGTTTATGACGCATATAAAATGCCAACTCCGCCGCTGTCGACCAAAAAAAAAAGAGTCATAATTGCCAGCATTTGCTATATTTCAGAGGCAAACAAACCAGTTGAGTTGTACGGTATACGAAGGTTGGGCGTCATTTAACAATTACATAAGTGAGTGAATTGACGTCAGGCTTCGGCTTGAAGGCTGCGACTGGAACTCGCCTTCAGAGTTTTTGGTAAGCAACTGAAATAGACGGAGACCAATTCACATCAAATTTGGTGTCGATATCAATTACGAGGCCAAAGGCAACAGTCTTCAGCTGTCCGGAAATAAAGGCATTCTGTCAGCATTGCGAAAGCGTTGCCCAATAACAATTGCAGAACTAGCGACACGACAATGTGGATGGATGGTGGGACAATGACTATGTTGGTGACGGTCATTAGAGAGCCTTGGAAATTTATCTGCGTTCAATTAAAAAACTTTTCAAATTTCAATTAAATGGGGAAATTGGCATATTTAGGCGCATGACAAACGAACCATGCGACCATTCACCATTTACCATTCAACATTTTTAAGCGGAGGCTACACGGCTGCCAAATTGCGCAGCCATAACTAAGCCTCGGGATTATTTTGTCAATTTCAAATGTCCTGCCATTTACAGCATTTTAATTCGACCCAGCGTTCGACTGGGCTGGGCAAGGCTCTGCTGGGACATGCTTGGCCGGAGTTGGGGCCTTTTGTTATGTTCGGCTTGTTGTAGAAATGTTTATGAAGCAATTAGGCTCTGAACTGAGAACAATGCGACCAAATGGCTGCAACGGAAATTTTAAAGTCTTGTCATGCTGCCAAACACCTTCAGCCAGCGAGGCGAAAGGGTATTGCCATGCTGGCTTTAACTTTAGCGCCAGCTCATCGTGACAGCAAAAAGATTAAAATCTTGTTACGCCTTCGCCTGATTTGGGCTTTTGTCCTGAGACAATGCCAAGCGGCAACATCATGATGTTGGGTTTTCCCTAACTTTCGGTCTATCTTTTTTATAAGCTTACAGCGGGTATTCTCATTATGTGAAGATGCGTGTAACTAGTAGGAGATGACACTTTCTATTGATCAGCGCTAGCAGCTGTATGGAAATAGCTTGCTTCTATATGTATAAGAGTATTAAGTCATCGGTATGCTGAAGGAAGCGAAGCATGCCTGGCTTATTTACGTTGAGCTTGTAATGTTTTTGTTGCTAATCTTGTAAGTGTGAGTGAGTGTGTAGTCCAAGCCAAACCAAGTTGGTCCATTACTCTCGTACTCTAACACATGTTGCTAAGCGCTGAAACTTTTGGCACTGGCTGCAAGAATTGTGGGTTAGCTGGAGCTGTTGTTGTTGCACCTACCTTGGCGCGCATCTGGGCGAGCACTTGCACAATGTCGCCCTGCAGACACGCATACATTAGAGTGGTGCAGCCCTCGGCGAGACGATTTCTTATTGCCGCATTCGCATCCATGTTCGCATCCCGCACGCTGCTGTCTGGAGGCGTCTTCATACTCTTCGACTTGGCTGCTGTTTTTCTCGCTTGCTTCCGTATCGTCGTCTTCATTGTCATTGCCGAAGCTACATCAGTGCCTGGTGGTGCATGTGACCGACCTGGCAACGGACTTTGAAACTGAATTTGCTTTTTTACATGTGTTTCGGCATTGTTGGCCCTTAAACGCGGCGGCTTGGCCGGTGGCGCCACGCAGTTTGCTTCCTTTTGCGGATGAGGTTGCATGATGCTTTTACTATTCGAGCGACTGCTGCAGCTTTGTATTTGTTGCGCTTTTTTCCTTTGAACTTGCGACTGCGATTTGTTGCGTTCATTTTACAACCATTCAACACATATTCAAAGGTTAATGGAACGCACACAGTTTTAATTATAATTTCTGTTCGCCGGCTTTCAGTACTATTTGGATTTGCTGCCTATGTATAATTAAACGCTAATTTGTTTGCTCGAAAGTCCTTGCCACATGCGGGCACTCTTCACAGTTGCTGGTTGCGGTTAATGGTGACAGTTTTGCTCACACAAAGTAAATACGTTTTGAGCTTTCAAGCGTAAACGGAAGTTGCCGCCGTCATATGAATATCTGTGTGTGAGTGTGTGTGTGTGTGGGTGTGTACTCTAATGTGCCAACTGCTTTCGCTTGAACGCCTTTTAAATTTTCAACAGCCTGCGACATGCGGTGAAACGAGCGCGAATCGACGCGACGGGACGCGATGAGACGCGACGGGACGCGGCGCACATCAGCAGCCCTTTCAATAATTAATTTCAGTTTTTATCAAAGCACTCACACACACACGCACACATGTGAAAAATGGCTGGCTGACTGGGGAATTAGGCGACGCTTTGGTAACTGTCAAATAGACAACGACAGCAACCAACCTGCATCCTCCCAACCAATCCGCACAGCCCTTGATCAACTCAGCGCCGAAGCGCACAAAAGTGTGCTATGAAAAATTCAATGCGCTTACATTTGATTTAAATTTCCCTCTAACTTCTTACACACACATCCACACACATGCACGCGTGCTTCTGGCCTGTTATCAAAGTGAAACTCGTTGTTAAATCGCGTGGCAAATAGTTTTCGAAATAATGACTAACCAGAGTAGAAAATGTTGAGAATTTTGTTTATTTTTGGCAATCATCATGTATAAATTATGACAATGCGGAAAGCAGCATGAAAAAGGTTCTTAGCACACGATAATGCTCATGACGATAATGATTATCATGATGATGCCAAAAGCAAACGAAAAAGCAATGGCAACAGCGACAACGGAAGCAGCAGCAACAGCAGCAGCAGCTGCTGCTACTTTTTGCCTTTTATAAAGCGATAAATGGCGAAAACTGCGCAAACCTATCGGTTGATTGAAAACCGAAATGGAATTAAATAAATACGAGAGCGCGCATGGAGATAGCTGTGTTGATGGCATCGCATTGTGGCAATGGAATGGCGACTGCCACGCATCGCATTAAATTTGAGAGCACGTAAATCGCGCGACTGCGGCTTTTATCGATGTTGCTTCTGCCATCTGCCATCTGCCTTCGCCTCTGCCACTGCTTCTGCCTCAGTCAGTCTGGGCTGCAGCTGGTACGTTTGTTGCTTTGCGGCCGCTTTTTGTGCGGGCCGCAGAAGATTTACATTTCATTTGTAGGCAACGATGACAGCAAACACTGCAGCAGCATCGTCACTTGATGATGATTTTGGCAAGGTTTACGAGGTGCTGATCATCATCATTCGCATCGCTGGCATCTTCGACACGCGTTCGGTTTTAATAAATTAATAAGAAGAAAAAATTGCTGCCTTGCGGCGCAGCGTAAGACCATAAAATTTGTATCCAACAAATAGTGAAAGCAATTTAACTGCCACAGCTCGGCTTGAGATAGCAAACAGTTGAAGACTCATTAACTGGCATTAAGATATTATCGAATTCATTAAATAGTAACTAACAGTCCAGAGCTTCGAGGTAGATTCAACCTGAATGAAGTTTTAAACTGACGAAACTATTTCTATTATTAGAAAAAATGATGAGGTCATATACATATACTGGATACATGCAGTTCTTTTGCTTGAAAACAGCTCTAACTAATTCTAGATAAATTACAATCTGTGGAGACTATGTTCTAGAAGATCTGGCAACTGTCTCATATAATCATAGTATGAAACTAATTTGCTTGTTGCCGAACTATGCAGCCTACACTGCAGCGCTAGCTATGCAGACTGGACTTCGACTAGACTTATATGATTGATATTATTTTCAATTTTGCTAACAATATAGAATGAGATATTACTGCTCAATAAACAGTAATTTGCTCATTACTTTAAAAGACTTTTCCTATTTGTAATGAATATTTTTTGCATAGATACTTTGCTTAAAGATGAATATCAAAACACATTTCACTTCGAGTCTATACATTCATGTGCCGGAATGGTAGATTTTGTGTTTAAAATGATGCCATTCTACTCATATGAATATATTTCAAGTTTTGTCATTAAGCTCTACTGTTTGTATGTTGCTATAATTGGAGAAACTCATTCACTCATGGACGCAACTTAGCTAAAAGCTGTATGCATAATACGCACTCGCTGCGTTTACTAAATTAAATTAAATCTATATCTCTAAGTTGACCTGTGGTTCTCTCTCTCTCTCTCTCTCTCTCTCTCTCTCTCTCTCTCTCTCTCTCTCTCTCTTACTCTGTTTGTGGATTTCTCTCAATTGCTAAGCTGTTATGTGTGTGTCATAATCGTTAAGCCGTTTTATAGTGTGGCCATAATTATTCTATTATTAAGTACCAAAACATTTGTCATGCACGCAATGCTGGCCTTATTATAATTATTGTTGTTGCTTATGCTGCTGCTGCTGCTGCGGTTGCTGTTGCTGCTGTTACTGCTACTGCGGCTGTGACTGTTTATAAGTGATTAAATGTAGCCCACGTTGGTAAACTAAATTCTGCCTTAGGAGTTGGCTTTCTGTCCGTAGAAATGTACACATTTTCTCTATGTGTGCTCGTGTGTGTGTCTGTGTGTGTGTGTGTGTGTGTATTACACATGTCAGTGATTGTGTGGCAAGCGACCAAACTATTCAAGTGTGTGTCTATTGCCGTGTAAATGCTCCTGTGTGTGTGTATGTGTGCTTGTGTGTGGAGGACTGTGCATGCAGTTAAACGCAAACTCATCCGCTTGGCAAATAAACATTTTAGCAAATTTACTGCCAACTGACAGCTGTCAGCTTTATAACCACCATCAAACAATGGCAGCAATATGGAGAAGAAGAACACCAGGAGCAACAAACACACACTCACACACACATAGCCATAGCCAAGAGCTAAGCAAGAGGGCTAGCAAAAGGTGTGCACAGACCGCAGACCTATTTGCTGAGGGGCCGGAAAGAGACAAATAGGCAGCGACAACTAAATACACTCTCACACTCACACTCACACGCACAGGCAGCTGCTGAAGTGGCTGGGGCACAAACACAGGCAGAGGGCGACTGAGCAGCCAGGCATTTTCCCCACTTAACACTTCATTGAAAAACCACTCAAAAAGCCACTTTTTCAACGAGTGCGAAACCCTAAGGGGGCATGTGGGAAACACACACACCCACACACACTCACACCCAGGTGTACAAGTAAGTAAACTGTTTTGTCTGTCCAGTTTGTTTGTTATTTGTTTTGCATCGTTTGTCTCCGCTTCAGCATTGGCAACAGCTCGTGAAATGCTTTTTTGCGGCCAGCCTTTGACTTTGACTGTGACATTTGCCAAGGCATTCGCCTGGCTAATTATGCTGCAACTAATGAAAATTTAATGCATCTAGAACTGTTGCTGTCAAAGGCATACTATGCTCCACAGTGTAAATTGCGTGTTCCCAAAAAGATTCCAGAGGTTGGTTACAGCGCCAGCGTCGTCCTGACCATCGACTGTTTACCTTTGACTGCATTTATGACACAAATTCTTGACATTTTCGCGTCAAAAAGAGGTTTCTCGTATTTTTATGTGGCATTTTCCTTATTTTTTGTCATTTTTTTCTGCTGCGGTTCGTTTGAGTTTTTGCTGTTGGCCGAGTTTTGCAGCTCTCTACACAGTTTCAGTGTTTGTTGCCCTCAACTGCAGACTCTGATTTTTGACCACTGACCAACGCACTTGGTACGGGCATTTCGTTCACATTGTCACAAAATTGGTTAATAAAATAAAAGTTAAGGAAATTATGATGTTTTTAGTATTTTTGCACATGGCGTTGGCGTCGAGTTGGCCAAGCACTGTTGGAATCTATCGCACAACTGGCTGCCATTGCAGTCATGGGTGTGTGTGTGTATACGGGGGTGTGCGTTTGGTGCATGCTCCGTGTTATTGTGTTGGCCACCCAAGTTGTCATGACGATGAGGTAGCCACTGAGCCTAGTGGCTAGTCACTCACACACACACACACACACACACAGAGGGAGACATATACCTAAGCCACAGCCCATTCGCACACTCTCACACACACAGTCATGCGTTTCTGTTCTTTGGCATTTTGGTAGCCCTTTGCGTGCCTGACAGCACACATCAACGTTGTCGAGAATGAAGCCAACTTTGTTCGGGTGCTTAATTGGGTTAAACATTGTGATTTTTATTGGTTTTCGTTGGGCGTAATCATGGCCAGGATACGTATGCACATGCTATATGTATGTATGGCTGAGCACTCGCAACTTGCAATTTGCATTGCTTGAAAGAAATAGAAAATCGCAAGCTGTCAAGTTCATAGAGTGCTTAAAATGCCAAAAGAAAAAGTCTTAACAGCTGACACTGGAACTAAGCGTTTAAATTTCAATTAAACCAAAAGCTAGTCGCATACACACATACACACACACACTGGCGAACATTTGTAGCCGTTACAGCTCATAAATTCCTTGACTTGTGTCAGGATGTGTTAGCTGGGCCGACATTTTGCTCCCACAGAATGCCGAAAAGTTTCTAGCTGCGGCATGTCAAGAGTAACAGCAACAGCAGCAGCAGCAGCAACTAAAGCAGCAACAGCAACAATTCAACTAAGCCTGGCTAAGGCGTCCAGTCGGTTAAGTGCACCAGAAATAAACTGCACACATTGTGGGCCGCTGGGGCAGCTTTGGCAGCAGCTGCATTGCCGCACGAATCGAAACAGAAGCGAGCCAAAACTTAGTTGGGCGTGGCAGAGAACTGTGCAGCAGCTCGCAGTTCTTTTAATTAAAATGGCTTTTTGAGGAGTAACTGCCATCAAAGCTGAGGAGTCATGTGTATGCTATGTTGGATGTTGGATGTTGTATGTGGAATGTGGAATGTGTCCACCCGCCCATCCACCCTTATTGGGTGGATGGACGATGCCGCATATGCGTGCAATGGCTTATGCATTTATGCAACTGAGCTTGGCAGTTGTTTGAAGTAGGCACTTGTACTTGTTGCAGTTGTGGCTGCTGCCCTAGCTGCAGCTTGTTGTGGCCACGGCTCTGCAGCTACTCCATTTTCCAGGCCACAAGCTACCCGCTTAGCCACATTGCCAAAGTCCTGCCATAGGCACCGCATGGGTATGTGGATAAGGTAAATTCTTGGTGTGTTGCATTTGTTTGTTTGTTTGCTTGCCACCCACATTCCCTTCATGCCACGTCAGCTTGTCAGTTGTTGCCTCATAAACAGGGTGATGACAGTGTGCGAGGGGGCAGCGGTGCTTAAAAGCAACCTGACAGGTGCATGCCTCTCCACTTTGTTGCGCCAACAGAACTTAGTCAGCCGCCAGTCGCACACTCTCTTCATCTCTCTCTTTCTGGCTAACTCTCCATTGCAAACCATTAGATAGTTTGATATGAACCATAAATGGTTCAACTAGTTGCTAATTTTAGAGCAATTTCTGGGCCTGTGCTAATTTGATACCTCAGCCGAACTCAGCCGCATGTGGCTTAAGATTGTATTGCATATTATTATTATTTCATGCACATCTGACAGCTAACTTCAAATCTATATTAAACCTTAATTAACCAACTTCAGCTGTAATTGGGAGTAACGCAGCCATTATAAAGCTCATTAGCTGAACAATTTCTGTCAGCTGCTGCCAAAATATTAATTTGATGCCATTCCATTTGCAACGCTATGAGTTCTCGCCATCTCTTTCGCAGCCATTAAGATGATTCAACTTAATTGAAACAGCTCAGCGACCAAAATGCAACGTAGAGAGTCACAGAGTGCAGCGCAGCGCAGCTTAAAGATTAATTATCCTTTACCCGAGCACACCGAACACACACACACACAAAGCTAATTGTATTTTCCCCACATATATGTGTATGTGTGTGTGTGTGTGTGTATGTATCCACATAGATAAGGTGCTGATTGCAATTCCCAAGTCAATTGCATGCCAAGTGTTGATTTCACTTAATTGCTGACAACATTTAATTTCACAATCGAACCAGCTGACCTAAACGACAAGGACATGCGGACATTTCAACCCAACAGTAGCCCCTATTGCATTTTATGCCCCTTTTAAGTTTTACCACCGCCCCTGTCATTGACTGACTGCATAATTAATTAGCGCTGTCGCCACAGGCAACCGCCAAACGCGCAGCTACTGCAGATTAATATTAATTTGATTAAATTTCTGGAAAGAGATGCGCGACCAAAGACAGCCACAGACTATGGCTCTAGGGCGAGACGGCTTTGTGTCATTAAGTTTAAGGTGCACTACCAAATTGGGTGACTGAAAACGTTTTGAGAATTTCATTTCACATACACACTCACACACACGCACACGCATACACCCATGGCCACATACAACCACTTGACTAAAGCTTCCACTCAAAGTATCAAGTTTATAGTGCGTAACGCCATCAGAAATAGTTAAGAGCATTGAAAGGCTTTTAGCTAAAGCGCGCGGCTAGCTGTTGCGTAAAAGTGTCAGCAATACCAAAATAAGACCCTATTACACACACACACACACACACACACACACACACACACATGTAGATACCATAACACCTATGTGCTGCATTTATGCATGATAATAATATTGTTTTAGATTTTATGCGGCCCATCTGCGCTTACCCAAACGAGTTTAATTGCATTTACTTTCACACATACACAGACACTTTAAGCACACACTCACAGCCGGCGGCCTAAAATTGTGCCTGCCTCAATGCTGATGGGGAAATTTGTAAATACTATAGCCTACTTATTGGGGCAGCAGCACCGAGAGCAAAATATTAAATTGTTTACCGTTTGCTTTTCATTGTGAACACAGAGCATGGCCAAAAAAAAGGCAATAAAAAATTGCAGCATCCACAATAAGTATGCTGCATAAGTATATGTAAGTAAAAGTTTTGTGCGCAATAAATTTTATTAGCATAAAATTCGTAAAGCGCTTTTCGAAGTCTTTCGGCCGCTGGCCAGCTATGTACGTATTACATACTTTATCAAACAAGTTGCGAAAGTTTAAGGCTGGCTCGCAAGATACTTTTGTTCAACAGAATGCTGCCTTATAGCAAAAGGTAAAACGGCAATTTATATTATTAATAAAAAAACGGAAAAATTCATTGCCTTTCATAATTTATATAAAAACCCTTTGCCAAGAGCACGCAAATCAAAATCTTTTTTTTTTGTACTTGACCGAGGAATAATTGATTAATTAACAGGTTAGGGCTATTTTTTATAGAGAATTATTAATTTTATGTATGTATATCTGATATAGGGTATCTTCTATTCCGGCATGATCTAACTTGCTATAGTTACACAAGTCAACAGGATTTGGTAACCAAGAAACAGATTTTTTCAAGTGTGCTAAATTCAAATCTGAATCTGAACTCGGATGTGCCCATCACGTTCTTTTTTTGTTATTTGATGTTTGAAAGTGTAAGCTCATTTCAAAGCTTTTTAAAAACGAGTCGTTAGATATATGGCTTAAAATTATAGAATATCCAAATCAAAATCCAAATGTTGTAGATGCCTACTCGCCGTCTGGCAAAACAGAATAAAGTAAATCTTGTATCCTCTCAAAGATTTGACTACTACTGGCCAATGCTAATACTACAATATCTTACTTACTACTCATACAAATACGTATATATAATCGCTTAATAGAGTTGGCAGCTTCAATGATCTTTCATTCTTATTATTTATGTAAATAGAGGTTTTGTTCGAGCAATAGCATGCTTCGGACTTGAGCTTAGACAACAATAAGAAAACTTACCTGATTGTCAAACCTGTTTATTTCTCGCACCAAACACTGTGAAAGATATGTATTCTGATGACTTTCGTCTGAAACATAGAAAACAATATAAAAATGCCAATCAGTTTTTAAAAAAATGTGTCAATAATAAAAATAATAAATAAATTTAGATGAATGCCATTGGGATATCTACTCGTTTCATTAACCCTTACAAAAATACATTTTGAAATTTGCAAATGTTACTTAATTTTCATTCATCACGTTTGTTATTCGAATGTAAAGCCTATTCGTCATTTGCCCTTTTCTGACTTTTATAATTTTTACTTTGCTACAAATTCTACAACATTATTCGAGCACTCACAATCCAATTATATTTCAACGAATTAAATATGTAAAATGTACTTGATGATTTATTACCTTTAGAAACGTTTGCATATATAGGTAGGTCACAGTGTTATGACCATCTATCATTATGTTATGCTCTACATGTAAAATACATTTCGAATGCGTGCTGATGGCTTCGCACTCACATTTTCATAGCAGAGCTCGTCAAGTTTTCTTTTCTCTTTTTTTTCAATTCATCACTTAGTTTTACTTTAAAAGAAGAAAAATTCAATTTTCAAACTTACAAGATTCTCTTCTTCGGACTTGAACTGTTGTTGTCGCAGCGGGTTCTAAACGTAGCTGAGTTGCTTCAAGTGTTTCAAACAATTAGTGGCTGCAACTGCAAATTCGTGTCAATTGAATTGTGTTGAAACACATGACTAAGTGGAACTGATGTTGACCTGTCCACTGAAAATGTTGTTACCTGCAGCGTAGCTGGGCAAAAGCGATTATCAATAACTGAATTGAGCTAAACTTGCAATTGTTTGCCAACGGCTGAATGGCTGCAACCACACACAGCGCTCAGGTTCTGTGAGGCATCACGACGTCGCGTAGCCTGCCAACTTCAAATCCAAACTGACCACAAAACATTTTCAGTTTGAACTTTATGCCGCAGAAGGCGATGGCGATAGCGGCCTGACGCTTACGACGCGACGGCGGCAGCGACGTCAACTTCAAAATAATAACAATAAAAAATCAAAGGCAGTAAAAACCAAAAAAAACGCGAGTCCAAACCAGTCAAAAGCCAATGCAAATAGGTGTGTATGTGTGTGTGTGTGAGATTCTTAACCCAAGGGCTTGGCATCGTTGCAAAAGAACTTATGGCCGAGTTGTTGCTCGTTGCTGTGTTGTTATTGTCGTTGCCATCGTTGTTGGTGCTGTGCTAATTTGTATTTGCGGCAATCGCATATCAAGGGGCAGGCAACTGGCAGCTGATGTTGCCATTGTAGCAGCTGTGTGGCTGTTACGACTCGGTCCGGTCAGCGCGAAAAATGAAGTTGACCTGCTTTCAGCCGAGCCCAAAGTGAGCCAGCGCGTCCAAAACTGGAACAAAGCGCACACATACACGTACACACTGTGAAACACTTCCGAGCAAATTTACATAGGCTCGGCCGAAGAAATTATGCATGCGGCTGTTGATATTGAAATGCCGAACAGGTTAAAGGCCGTGCCGCCCACTCGATAGTGAAATGGAAGTGGAGCCAGCGGCAAAGCAAGTTTCACTTTCGTCTACAAGCGCCAGTTTGCAGACCATAAACACGTAAGGCACGAAGAGCAAACAAAATAAATACACTTAAGTGGAATGGGCTGACGTCGACGTCAGAGCCAGCGCCAACACCATCGACGACGTCAACAATAACAACAACATGCAAATCTGGCATAGTAAGGCTTACAGTTCTAAGTGTATGGGTAGTGCAGCTGTTGGGTGTTGGCGCTGCTGGCGTCGACGTCGCAGGAAGTTGTTACGGCAAAGAGGGAGCTTATGGGCGGCAACCTTTGTGGGTCAAAGCGTCGTTAAAAAACGGCTTGGCATAACTGTGCCAACGTGCGGCATTTGCCAAAGTCAAACGCATTGGCCAAAACAGCAACAATGTTGCAGGCGGCCTCATTTTGACCACGAATAAATCAGTGAGCGTCGTCGCTAACGACGAGAACTTGGCACAAATCCATTAACACTCACATTTTAGTTGTCGCATGCTAGGCACAAATAATTGAAGTCTATTTGGATAAACTTGGCCAACATGCAAGTAAGCCAAGCCTTAGGCGCAAGCCCAAGACAACAGCTGAGTGAAGCAACCTCAGCCTGGCTGCCTGGCTGCCTGGCTCGTTGTTCATGTTAACAAAACGAGCTTTTAATAAATTCATTACGCTGGCAATTTACGACACTGGCACACACACAGAGACGCCCACACTCACACACACCCGCACACAGGCGACGAGCTGCAGGCTGCATTGCTTTAATGCAATGCCTGACATTACGTATACGCCCCATACATTTATGGACAATCAAGTTTATGGCCATAGAAGCATGCTTTTATGTGTAGATCCGGAGAACTTCTCTGTTTATCGTCACTTTGCACTTCTCCTTGACTTTTCTAAGATATTTTTAAATCGAACTTGTGTGTGTGGGTGTGTGTGCTGCGCTGTGAATTGTGGTTGGGTGGCGCCTATGGCTGGAAGCGTGCTATAAGTCCTTGTTTTATTGATGTTGTGCACATACATCTAAAAGGAAAGCACTAACAAGTGCATCAAGGTTAGAAGAAGCCAAAAGTGAAAGCAAACAAATGACAACACTTTTTTTTTGCCTCTAAGTTGAAATAACTTTTAAATTCGATGTGTCAACGAAAGAGATTCGCCATAAATTTCACTTTATATCAAATAACTAAAATAATTAAATTTTAATTCAAGATAGTTTGTTAGTTTATTCCATCTAAAAGTTGAGAGCATATCATTTTTTTTTTGTTTCTTTTTTTGCCAAAAGTTTGTTCACAAAATTATGAAAAGTTTTTTATAACTTTTTTGCTGCGTATTGAAATTAAATCGTGTTCATAACACACAATCATAATATTATGATTTATGAAATTTCAACTAAACAACATTATATTTAATCCTGCGGCTTTTTAGCCAAATTGAAACGGCATTAGATTTTAGTGTCAATAGCTCGCATTTCATTCAATTTTCAATAACTTCACCATTGCTGTTTGGAAAACAGTTTAACAGATATATTTTATTTCTTAATTCAAAGAACATTACCACGATGACTTCATAATGTCACTTTAAATATTTGTATGCCTATTTTACAAAACTATAAATTATAGTCTATAATATAGATAACCTTACTGAGATGACATCTTAATATGAATCTAATACGTCAAATGATACACTGATGATACTTATGAATTTCTAGGTGAAGCTAACTTTGTACAGGAAATAACATGAAACTCGTAACTCAATAAAAGTAATGCATATCAAAGACTCTACTGACTTGTTGACGTTAATGTTGGTATTGCATTGGGAGCGACATATTGAGCCGAAGGCAAAATAACAAAGTTGATTGCTATTTAATAAAGCTATTTTAATAAAAGCCTTTTAATTGCCGATTTGCGACACAAGCGCAAATATTTGTGACTCCCATTAACATAATTTTGGCAATCATTGCCCAAGGTCAACATTTTGGCCATCTCAAGGGCAGCGTATGTTTATGTAGGCAAAAGAAAATCACCGAACTAACAAAAACTTCCTGATTTTATCTTAAAATTAAATAAATTACCGCACACATCGCAACCAACTGACCTAAATTTAATATATACATATACATATTTATATTATATATATACATACATTTGCATGTACAAAATGGTTCTGAATGAAAATGTGGACAACATCAAACGCAGACCCTGAAACTGCAAGCTGATTACCGCTAATTGTGCCCAAGGAAATTGAAATTAAACAAGCCAGACCCAGAGCCAAATCCGGGCGACCTAACCTAAGGCCAGTAAATTTATTTATATATTTTTGCAGTATGCCTTTGAAATTAAATGAGGACATTTCCTTTTTCTGGCTGTATTAAGACTAATTTGCATCAAAGAAACTTGTTAACAAAAATAAAATCAAAATAAATATAAAAAAAGTAAAACTAAAAAGAAAACATATATTTGTAAGACATTTGACATATTTTTAGTCACTCATCACTCTGTTTCCAATGTTATTATAGCTAATTTGTTGTGTATATAAAATCAAAGTCTCTTTCTGGCCATTGACATGAATAAATGATGAAAAAATGAATAATAATATATATATTTTTTTGTATATGAACTTGAATAACTTTATTATATTCTTATTAGTAATTAATTACCCAAGCAACTTACACTACCTGTCATAAGTTCGAAAAGAGACCGAACTATATACATACCACATTAAGGAGCAGAGAGAGAGGATATCAATCAAAACAGGAAATCATAGTGCGAATATGAGCAGAGAACAAATTCAATAAGATGGTCCTCTCAACTTGTTTATATAAAACAATAACTATGCTAAAATCAGAAAAAAAAGAAACTCTTGTTCGAAATATAAGAGAAATGAACGTCAATGGAGCTGGCTCTGCAGCTCTTGTCAGCATTAGCTATGACTTTCATTTTTATAAAAAATTTAAATATATTCACACACTTAGACAGCTGACATTGAAGGAGTTAGATCAAAATGGCTCAGGTAGGCTGTGAAAAAGATTCTATTCTATAATATCAAGTAAAAATCACATTTTTATTTTTTACCAATACAGGGTAACCAAATTTCTGTCCTAAGAAAAATGTTCGGCTTGGGTAAAAAAAAACCCGAAAACTCATATATAGTGCCACAGAACTCAAAAATCAATTTAGATAATAAACCTGCTTTTAAGGATCACATTGCGAATCTCAAGGAAAACAATTACGATCGTACCGTCATGAATAAGTGTCCGCATTGTGAAAATATGGCCAAGAACTTTTTGTACTTGGAAAGCCTGATACGCAACAATTGTGATAAGAATCCGAAGTGCAGCTTGTGCCAATCGTCCCTCAAGTATCTACAGTATGTGAATCGGAACATAATGCAAGTCTTTGGAAACTTCGATTCGATTGTACAGGCTGCACGCGTATTTTCCACACAAGTGCCGCCAACGCCCAAATACACGGTGAAGAGGCCCCCGCCAAAAGAAGAGAAATTGGTGCGTTCTGAAGGTGGCGCTCATCTGAATGCACAGAAATCTACAAAATCTCTGAAGGCTGTCAAATCGCAAAAATCCAAGAAATCGATCAAAGCATCGAAGTCGGGCAAGGCACTAGCAAAAACAAAGACCAAGAGCTCCACGAGTACAAAAAATCGTACTGGTCACGGCAAGATGGTTCTCAAGAGTAAATTCAAGTCGAAACCGCCCAAGTCACCAAAATTGGGCAATCAACTTAATAAGGTGGTCCGCAGTGCTAGCCAGTATAAAAACCTGCGCGTCATGCGCTCCAAAATAGCCAACAAGACGCACAAAACAAAGAAACAGGGTAGCGCCACATCGCCCACCAGCATCAACTGGAGCCTACTTAAACGCAATATGCCCAAACACACCAAGTCTTTCGGTGTATAATAAATTGCAGAAAATGAGTTGACCTATTAAACAGCCTGACACATATCATATACTCTTGAGCTGTATCAAAATTATCCGTTTAAAATTTGTTATTCGCAAATATTTTGGTAAAAATAAACATTCTATAATCTGTATCATACAGAACAATTTTAAGCAAAATAATTTTATTTTAAAGTGCTTAATTAATGTAGCTTTGGACAAAATGTTTCTCACAAATTTACATAATTGGCTTTTGTGTCCGGTCTAAAATCTGCTAAGCGGACGTTTTGTCATTTCAGAATTAGTTCACTTTTGCATAAAATTAAAGCTAAAGGCAACATCATTCCAAAGAGTACATGACATACGTACACCCTGTTTCAGAACCCAATGTATTCCTTGAATGTTTCGTTTTTATTGCCAAGTGTCTGGCTTAGTTGAAAACAATATTAGTTCCCTTAGCGACAATTCTCGCATGCCTTTTCGAAAGTACGAAATATCAGTATTAAGCTGAGATTAAAATGACAAATATCCAAGACAAAAGAAGAGTAAGTATAAATAGTACTTCATGGAATCGTATAGGAAAGTATACCCGTTTTTCCTCATTAAGGACATAAATTAAAGAGCTCTTTGAAGGATTTGAAATAGAAACAAAGACAGTCAGTTCGGCAAAGCAAACTCTTTAATGTAAACTGATATTTGGCGATGAATCTGTATAAAATTACACTCAAATTATTTTACCTTAGCTCAAGGTACAATATACAATTTTCTGGATTTATTTTCCATAGCAACAGAAAATTTGCTTAACGGTTTGTTGGCCCAATCAAGTATTTTTAACTATTGCGAATCTTTGTGTACCCTATGTCCACTGAAAATGCTTAACGAGGATATGGAGCTTGTGTGCAATAGTATGTGACAGCCAGAAGATGGCGTGGCCTATCTCAGGTCAACGGCCTAAATTGATCTGGCCATTTCCATGAAAGCAACAAGCTCTGAAGCTGAATTGATTAGTCTTCTTTAAGATCTAATAAAATCGATTTGTGACTCGACTTTTAAAGCATAACTGAGAAGTGATGAGATCTACATATATATATAGTATTCACTAGCAGCAGGCTCTGGAAAAGTATACACAGATCGAAAATACTTTACTGCTTGACTGCTCTTTCCACTTTCGCACCTATTGCCAAACAAATCTTGAAGAAAAACTAACTAAATTGAAATTGAAAAGAAACAACGAAGATATTTGAAAAGGTATTTTTATAGGGTGGGCAAGACAGAATACCTCAACATCAAAGTGTAAGCTCGTCACAGAATGTATGCATATCTACTAGTCAAGCATTTGTCGGTTATTAAATGATATTTTTCTTTTATTTTGTATTTTTACCTACAAGGCCAAACAAGTGACTTTGATTTTGAAGTTAACGACCAGCCAAATATTTTGTCAATTTAAATTCGAGTGGCTGGCAAACGTCCATCGAGACCGGAGACCGGAGACCGGAGACCGGCTCCGCTGGCAGCAGCCAACAAACGGACAGACTATATAACTATACCAACTGCCATCGTAAGTTTGACAATTTTACGCTATGCACCCACAAATATGCCGTATCCGCAGCTGTGGCCTCTAGTGGCCGACCCTTCATTTGTTTATCCAGCCACCGGTCATTCATATGTATTTTGTGAGTCTCTGTGTGCGCGCGTGCGTGTGTTTGTGCATTTTGCCTGTTTCCAGGCTCACCTCGCTGGGCATTTGGTTAAAACTTATTAGACACAAGTGTATTTAGCGCATATGTGCCTGACTATGTGTAAATACCTGCAGGTCAGGCCCTCTGCTGGGAGTCCAGCTTATAGGTAAACACATTCATATACAACGCACTTTACATATACATCCGGATGGCCACACAAATTTTTCTATATATGTCAACATGGGAATTTGCGAATAGCGCAACAGGAAAAGCGAACTTTTTCGTTGCATAGAAGCCTGTGCAATTGACAGAAAATTTCTAGTTTAGAAAATTTTTTAATTTCAAAACAAATGTTGCTGTTATTTTAAGAAACATTACCAACGGCTTGCTAATAGTTCAGAAACTTAAATCTTCATTATATCCACAATCTAGCTAATAATTAATTTCAATTAAAGTTAAATTGGCTTTACGAAAATTCTTATTTAGTTATGCTTAGATGCAAATTTTCGCAAAGTCAGTTTCATTTCTTTCCTCTACTTAAGTTTAATTATTTTTATTTACATAGCTTCGACATGTACTTCAAACGTAATCAAAATCACAATGAACAGCGTTAAGACATCTTCAGATATTTATTAAAACAAATATCTATTAAAAACATATTTCCCCAACTAATTCATTCAAAAATTATTATTCTTAGGTTATATTTAAATGAATTTTAAAGTTGACATTGTAAGCCTATTTGAAATTGTCCAGCCTTAGAGCATTGAAAGTACGACTCAACTCTGCTAAATGAACAAAATAATATTTTTGCTGATACTGTGGAACCGACCCCAAACAATGTTGGCAGACCAAAAACTGTGTGACACTGCCGCACAATTCCTTTGTAATTAGATAACGCAACAAAGCAGCAACATGGCAACCACAGCATTTCCGCTGCCGGAACGTTTCAATCGTCTCGCTTGAGCTGCTTGACCAGACCCACGCATACTGCTCCGCTCGGCCATGGTACGCATAATGCTATGCCCCACTCGTTGGGCTCGCAGCTGATGTGCGCTGCACTTTCCGTACATTTTCATTTTACGTAAAATGTTGAGAGCATTTTCTGATTATTTTGCAAAATCGCAGCATTCACCGTTGCCATTGGCAGCATAATAAGCCGCCAGCACGCCCATTGCCCCAGGCCCCAGGCTCACAAAATCCGTTTGTCGTTGCTATTTCAATCGCTGCATTTATTCTGGAAAAATGCTTAATAGAGCTGACTATGACCGAATTGATTGTCTGGGTTGACTTTGGTCTAAAGGAGATCTTGGCTTAAAGCTCTGAAGCCATCGTGAAACTATTTTACACTATCAAATACAATCGGAAATGCGCTTATCCCTGACCCTTGGTCGATTAATGTTGTGGTCAGTGCTAAGAGAGACAGAGCAAGACAGAGGCATGCCTGTTGGCACGCAAATTTATCACGCTCAAGATGTTGTGCAAGACGCTGCCTTCCAACTGGAGCTTTGCGTGCCTCATTGCTGCAGCAGCAAGGGCTTAGTTGGCAGCTCCATCTGGCCACTGCCAAACCATAATTAGCCGCTCAGCGCAGACATAGCCGCAATGCTGGGAATGTGGGCGAGGGACGACGACAAACAAATGGCTCACAAGCAGAAGATTTAGTGTGCTCTCATGCAACTAAACTTAATATTTCACGTGCATTTAACCTCCGGGTTTAAATGTCGTAATTTTCTCATTGGCATCCAGCAGCAGAGGCAGCAGCAGTAGCAGCAGTAGCAGCATCACAGCCGTCCTGAGGCATTGCACGAGTGTTTTACTGTCTCAAAGTTTGTCTCAATTACGTGCGTGCCAGACTGAGACAACTCGCTCCACTGGCCCCCAACAAAATATTAAGACTGCGATATGGTAGTAGAGCATTTCTCAGGGTACACCAAAGTTTCAGCTCGCCGCAGACTCCCCCTCTACACCCTTTCCGTTTGTCATTGGCAACTTTTTAATTAAAAGTTTCATCCGAGTAATGGGATATTTGCACTACGAAATGCGATGTCGACCACGACGATACTGGCGCTGCTATTTGTGGGTGTCACCAAAGCCGCCTACACTTGTGCCACGCTTGTGCCACTTTGCTCTTATTGGTTGCAAGTATCTAATTGCCAAAAGGATTTGCCTTACATAATGTTGCGCTGACCCTCATTCCCGATTTTTTTTTATTGGCCGCCAAAAACTTTGCCCAGCCGTTGCCTAATACCAAACTATGCCCCGCTCAACGTGCACCCAGTTAATGAGCGTCCAACGTCACGTGCGCAATTAATGAGAAGGCGTTTTAATTAAGGGGTTACCTCTCTTTATATATATCTCTCTCTCTCTCTCTCTCTCTCTCTCTCTCTCTCTCTCTCTCTGTCTCTCTGTCCCTCTCTCTCGCCTGCTTCACTGCAATGATCAAGGTGGTAAATCTATTGTAGTTGTTCCCCCAGAATGGCAGCTACAACAAGCTAACAATTAATTTTGTTCGTGCTTACAGTGATTTTAAATTACGAGCCTAAGACACTTAAGTGTAAGACAAACACATGTTACTTAAATATTTATAAGCAATTCGCAATAATAATGAGAGATTGGCAATCTCCATATATCTACCATAAATGAACATTGAATTGAGATATCTGAAAGCTAAATTCTTGGTTGTTCTACTTTAGTTAGCAACATCAGCAATGCCAAGCTTCTTTGAGTGGTGCGTTACCAAACACCCAACCAATTTGCCCAGCGCCCACCCATCTTATTGACTAATCATAGACAGGCTAAGTCTTGAGTAAAAGTTGTTTAATTTTAGTATTTTAAAGTAGAACTCTTTTAGCTACTGCTGAGCAGTTCAATCTTCGCAGTTTCATCAAATTGAAGTGTAACCACTGCCCACATTGCCTAATCACTGCCGGATGTCCGCTCAGAAATTTGCCTTTATTGTTTTCACGTCTGCCAGACGCTTGTGAGATTTTTGTTGGGTTTTATTTGTTATTTTGGTTTTACTTATTTTTTTATCGTGTTGGTGCATTCTTGTCGAGTTTGTTGTCAGCATTCCCTTTCAATTTCCTCATCCACTCGAACTAACATCCTTCCGCTGAGTTGTCGTAGGCAGGACCTTCTATGCTGCTGGTCAATCGGCAACAGTGAATCCAAATGACAAGGCCGCCTGTCCGTTTGTCAATCAATTGTGAATTGTTTATTGAATGTTGTCGTTAGGCTGCACACAGCACACAGCACACAACCACCAAGACAGATATTTGTTGTTATTGCTGTCGCCACTACTATAGGGACTGCTCACTGGTTTTGTTTCAACAGCCGACAGCAGCTGGTTAGCAGCAGCACTAAGAACAGTTCGTTCGGTTGCCAACGTTGTTTACACTGGCGATGGCGACGCTTTTCTTTTTCATTTTTTTTTCTTTTTGTTGGGAGGCGTTTTAATGGAAAACTGTGCACTGATCGATTTGTTGACGTTTTCAACGCTTTGTCTTCTTTTCATACCCTTTACATTGAGCACTCCAGCTTTATCACGAACATCAATATGGGGGCGGTCAAGTGCAGTAATATTTGTATTGATTAATTTCAAAACAATTTTACAATTTAATATCGAGCGCCTACTCTTTAACTGTAAAACTGTGAGGCTTATTTAATGGAAATTAAATAAAATATAACTTAATGTCGAGTTTTGTAAGCGTATCTTGTATACGACATGGCCAGAACAACTTTTATTTCGTCTTATTGAGTGCTCTGTCGCATTACTAATACGCACTGTGGTCGCTTTGAATAGATACTCCCAGGGCTCTCATAATCTTGTCCAAATGGCTTTTGTTCGAATGAAATAGTGTTGAGTTTCTGCTCACAAACAACCATACACACACACACACACACACACATGTAAAAAGTCGAGCATCCTTAACAAATGCACGAAATGGCTTTTAAACGAGCCCGACGCCGTGCAGTCTGGTTGGCAGAGTCGCGGTCCTGCATCATCGCTTCGTTCAGCTGGCGCTGGCGCTGCCGTTGGCATGTGATGATTTGTTCGCACATAATGAAACTCATCAGCAGCTAGCAGCAGCAAGGCAGCCAGCGCTTCCACGAATTCTGGGGTTAGGGCGCCGGAGCACGGAGGTCGACTGCGCCATTGGATTTCGCGGCATGGCGTGAATTGGCTTGGCATAAATTCAAAAAATGAAACTTGTAAGAAAAATCTAGTTGGCAATGGTCGTCTTCAAAATGCTCTGTATCTAAGCAACAATTATATACTTTAGGCAATAATCAAACACTCTTTGGTAGCTTTTAAGAATTGCCATTATGTTCTAAGATAGTTCAGACGATACCATAATTATCGATATAGATGTATGAATTTGTTCTACCGTTTTGAAAACATTACCATTTACAGAGTATTGAAAATATATAACCAATGCGACAGCTAAGTAAAAAGAAAATATTGTAAAAGCATTTTCCAGTTTCATTTTTCATGGCTCAGCGCCGGCCACACACCGACGTGCGCTGTTTTTTTTTTCTTTTTTCTGCGATTTACTTAATTTGAAGTGAGCCTGAGCCATCAAGAAACTGCTTTTAAAATCAATTTGGCTTTTATTTTTCTTGGGACTTGTGGCTTTTACTGTCCACTTGCCTCATACCTCTTGCTGTCTGGGCAGCTTTTCTTTTAGGGTTTCCCTCGGACCTCAGCACTATTTATGCACATATTTTGCAGTCATCCTGGAACCACTTTAAGTCCGAAGAGGACAAATGGACGCATTCGCCGGCCTTTGTCAGCGACATCAGATGAATGAAAACCAGCCAACCTACTTGCATAACATAATCCGTTTGAATGTTCAAATACATAAAGAGAAATATACATATATAATGTTATACATATCTTATTGACACAATCAGTGGACTGAAAGAAATTTAATTTACCTCCAACCCATCTGTATTTAGTCAGCAAATTCATTAGCAGTAACTTTGTGTGTCCCACAGCTGTGCCGCAAAGACCGCAACAGTTGCGCCTGCCACTAAAAATGAGGGCAATGCATTTATCCCGAGGGTTCCGTACAGTCAAGCAGCGAATCCAGCCAAGCAACGGGTTGCCATGCGCTTGTTTTTGATGTGACGCTGATATTTAAAAGTGGAGTTTGAGCATCAAAGCTATGTATACAAAACTATGTATGGAAGTGTGTGTGAGTGTGTGTATATAGCAAACAGGGCCATCATTACTACACACAAACTATTTATACCCTATAAGCCAACATAAAAATGCCCTAACTGGAGCTAAGCAAATAATATAAGGAGTATTTGCTAAGTTAGCCTACTACAATTTATATCAGCTTTTATACAAATTGTGTTTATAACAGATTGAAATCATCATGTAAACAATAAATGATCATATGAAAATTAACTTTTTTATAATATATTTATATATTTATATTTATTTATTTATATTTATATATACATATATATATATTATTAGAATTTATATATTAGCTAGAATTTATGGACTTGTAAAACGATTGTTTCTCTACTTCTTCTTGATTTTCATACATAAAATATTTATCTCGCAAAATATCCCTTTCTACAGATGAAGTTTGGGCAGTACCAAATCAATCCTTCTAACTTATGTCAAGACTTAGGACATGCTGCAAGTCGCTACCTGTAATTAAATAACCTGCTGTTACAGAAAGTTCGCTTGGCTCAACAAAATGTAATATAAGAAACTTGCCAATCAAAAATAAAGCAGACATCAAATAGTCTAACTAGTTTCAGAGACTTGTGAACTTATTCAAAAGTTTGTTTCAATTCACGTTACAATATTTAACCGTCAAGAGCTTTGCCAGCATATTCGCAGACCTCATAGATGCATTGTAGGGCATCTTATAGCTGAGCAGTAAACAGCAAAGTATAACTTTTTTTTCTTTGTGTACTTGCGGTAATTGCGTAGCATTTTAAGCATGCTGGCAGCACTCACTGCCGCTGCTGCTGCTGCTGCTGTTATTGCTGATGTTGCTTACTGCTGCTGCTGCTGCTGCTGCTTGCTGCTGCTGCTGCTGTTACTTGACACATGTCAGTCAGTCACTCAGTCACTCATTCTGTGCGCTTGGCTTTGGAGCGTGGCCAAGCGGAAGGCTCAGCAGCGCCAGCAAAAGGCATAGCAGCGCAGGGCAGTGAGTGGGTGTGAATCAGCTAGCGTGAATTTGACTTTGTGTATGCGAAACATTAAATGCACTTGCATCGCATTGCCTCCCCTCCTCCTCCTGCTGCTTGTTGCTGTTGCTGCTGCACTGTTTGCTGCTGACAACAGCAATAATGCAGCACTTAATGTGCCAAATGTCTGTGTGTGTGCGCGTGTGTAAGTATGTGTTGTGTGTGTGTGTGTGTGTGTGTGTGTATGGCTGACTTTATACTTTATAGAATGGCCATTGCTGGCATTTGAAGCATTACATGAACATTTCTTGTGGCATTTGAGTTTAAACATCAAATATTACGCATACGCCCCGATGACTCAACGAATAGCACTTGGCCAGCAGAATTTTCATTGCCAGCTCATAATTTGCATGTAAACCCATAGAAATAGACGTACGTCCGAACAGATTTATGGACTTGGAACTTGGCCACAACGCGAACCACCTGCCAGCTTGTCAATCGCAACGTTGCTCTGATTTTGATGTGGATTTTGATGTTAATGTTGATGTTGAGTTATGGGCGCATAGCGAACAAATACCAGCTACAAAACGGAAATTACATTTCGCTTAGTTCGCGAACTCAGGTGGGCAATTAAAGCACGGGCATTGGGCGGTGCCAACCGATGGCCTGGTATTAAACTTTGCCCATTGCATTAGAAACGGGAGCTGCTCGCAGGGCTGCGCATTTAAACAAAACACACACTTTAAAGTATTTTTCTTAATTTGAATTTGAAGTTTGATCGATATGCGGCGCGGCGTGTGGTGCGCACGAGCGCCCATCCGCACCAAAGTGGTGCAGACCAAACGGGCCAGGCATTAGAGGTCATGCGAGTGCCTGCAGGTCAGAATCATTTCAACGGCAATCGTCGCGCCGAGCTGTTGATTTGTGCCATCAATTGATTCGTTTCGCTGTGTGGTCGGTCGCATTTTTGCATACTGCATTTTTGCATTTAGCTCTTCCGTTCCATGGCCGCATGTGCATCCGATGCTGCGACTCTCGCGAGCAGTGATGAGGAGCTCGCGCCTGTTGGCAACCATTCGAGCGCTCATCGCGACTACAGCGATGCACGCTTGGAGCGCGTGGCTGCCTACACCACGACCACAATGCGTCTAAAGCCGGATAAATGGGCAAAAATGATGTTACACGATGAGTTTCGGGTGAGTTTTCTTTAGCTTCACATATTGCACACTAAATAGCACTGGCTGCTAATGCAGCACATTGTCATGGAGTGGCTGCACGGACGGACGCGAGTTTTGGTCATGACACTCAGCCCCGGCGGCGAACTTGTGCCCAGAGCCTGCATCAGCGATCTATATCTAAGCTATTCGCTGCAGAACACGGGCACGCGGGCTGGTGCGACAAACGATTCCACTGCCACGGCTGCAGTGGTGGCGGCGGCAACAGCTGCTGGTGCATTGGTGGTGCCATTGCCACCTGCTTCGTCCAGCTTCACCACATTGGATGGAGTGCCCCGCGGCAAGTGCGCCTATTTCATACGCCACAACGTGGGTGTATCGCTGACAGCTGGCAACTTCCAGAGCTCAGTTGTCTATGGTGACTTTCCGGTGCACAGCAAAATAGAGACAATGTCTCTGCTTTTCGATGAGGTGCTGCAGCCGCTGTTGGAGGGAGCCCAGGGCGTTTGGCCGTCACCCGTACGCAAGGACCTGCAGGCGCGCGTCAAGGAAGTGCGCAACACACTGACCGAGGTGGGTCCCAAGTCTTTTATCTCGCCATATTAATCTAATTGAGTGCAGCGAGGCGCACAGGGCCGCCATCAGGCAAACGCTTGCCATTGTCCCAATGTATTTGGCTTAATTGGGCAAAGTTTTCATGTGTCTATAAGCGCTATTTATACTTTATTGTTATCCCCCACAGATTAAGGGCAAAACCAACAATCGCACAATTTTATCGTTATTAGTTGCGCCAACAGTCGTCGAGAAAGTGTCTGCGCACGTGAACCGGGGGTAAGTAGAAGCCGTGGCCCAACTTTGGTCACACTCAATGGCCATTGTCTCAAGGGCTGTGTATTTCGTCCTTTACCCGCATCAGCTGCTGCGTCATCGCTGCTGGCTACGAGTGCTTGTTTATATTGATATTGATGGAGACTGGGGCGGGTCAAGCGGGGAAGCAATCATATAAATCGAACTGGGAAAGCAAACAACTTTATCGCATGATTTTGCCTCAATTTATTATGTATTTTCAATAACTTGTTAAATATCTCAAGTTGCAAACAAATTTTCAATTTGGCCAACAGCTAAGCATCTCAAAGCAACAGAGTCTTGATTGCTTTTACTGCATCCTTTAATTAAAACCCAATACGACTAATTGCAAATGAATTTACCGAAGCTCTCTCAAAGCCAATACTGAAAAGAATTCCTTACTGGAAAACCATTTAAATTAATCAGCATCAAATAGCAACCCATCAAAGTGAGACACAAATTGCTGCACAAATAAAGTCGGAGCCGTTGAATCAAGAGTATTCGGTGAACAAATACCCTGTACTCAAGTCTAATAAGATGAAAAAAGGAATATCTGCCGTAAATATTAATGGGAAAATCAAAGCATTTTCTTTAATTCGAATTAGTATATAAAACAATTGTCAATTTATAGAAGAAATTGAAAAATAATGGCATAGAAAATCAGATCTTAAAAATCAAAATTAAATAAATTAAATTTCCATTTCCAGTCAATGTGTTGTATAGTTGCCGTATGAAATTGCGCATTAAACCTGTTCTTTGTAAATTGAATTGAAATAAATCTTAGAAACTCATGAGTGTGATTTTGAATTTCTAAATTACATTTTTGGCATAAATATTCATATTTGCTTTAACAAAAAAATGACGGCAATATATTCGATAAAGAAATACGATTTGATATTGCTTTCACTACATACATGTTAGATGAATATAGAAGTTCGTAATAACAAACTGTGGTCATCTTAATCATATAGTCAAAGAAGATTTTCCCAATAAATAATTATTGTTTTGAATAGTTTACTATTAATATTTTTCAGCTTTAGATAAATATTATTAAATTAAATACTGAGGTTTTGCCAATGTTGTTAATAAACAAACCCAGATACAAAAATATTTGTCCTAAAATAATCTCAGTTGTCTATAAAGCTCCATAGCTGCCGTCTTTCGTCTGTTACAAATAACTGCACAGTTTCGTTATAGACTTTTTACCCTTTCTTTAATGGGCATTTACTATAAAAATGACTAAATGCTGAAAATTCCATCATGGAAATCAGGCATTAAATCAAATAAATTTGGGTCAATTTTATATGCAATATTTTAGATAGAAGAGCAAAAACAAGAGCAACTAAATGAAATGGGGAAAATGCGCAAAACAGGAAGAGAGAAAGAGAGAGAGAGAGAGAGAAAGAGAGAGATAGAGAGAACGAAAGAGTGCTGGCAAATCGTTGCATGGCCAAGTGCAAATGCCTGAAAATTGGGTCAATCATTATTTTTCTTTTGCCCATTTCATTGAAAAAGTTGCATTCGATTGTTGCGAAAGTTAAATTGGAATTGAAAATCTTTAAAAAGGAACAAATTTTAATTATCGTTCTATGCCAATAGCAATCTGCGACCCGCCTTGGAGTCGAAATTTCGTAATTTATTGGAGGAAATGTTTATCAATTGGACAACGCAGATGCACGACATTGTAATGGAACGATCTGAGTCCATGGGCCTAACTACTTGCACCACCACACCCACTAAGCATTTGTGTGTGGTTACATTACCCGCTCAAGAGATTACTTTCTGGGCGAACCGCAAGCTCAATTTACAGAACATTTACGAGCAGCTGCGCGAGCCCATGCACAAGGCCCTGGCACACATTCTGGAGTGCATAGAGTCTGTCTACTATCAGCCCTACGCAAAGGCATTTCGCCAGCTGGTAACTGCCTGGCTGGAGGCTCAGGATGTCTCACTCTGGTTGCAGCCCTTTCAGCGTCACACCGCCGCCTTTAACTCGGTGCAGTTCAGTAATGCTCAGGAGCTGATTGCTCCGCTGGTCCATGTGCTGCACCTGCTGTGGAGCAATGCTCGCTTTTACCGAAGCACCCAAAGGATGAGCGTGCTGCTCAGCTGTATTTGCAATATGCTGGTGCATCGCGCCGCCGAGGACTTGGAGTTTCCGCTGCTCTTTCAGGGCGATGCCGATGAAGGGCTACAAAGGATCATGAAAACGGGCGAGGTGCTGGAGTTTTTCAAGTAAGTGCCAAACACATCGATTCAACAACACTTTTGATCATATATGGCTGCTTAGGCAGCGCATGCTCGAATACAAAGACCGCTATGCCAGCAACCAAGTGCTGTTGCCTGCTCTGCCCAGCTCCTCAACGGCAGCTGCAGCACCCACTACCCCACCGCCGGACGACCAGCATCAGTTATGGCGCTTCTCTAACGAACAAGTGTTTGGCCAAACACTTGATGGCTTCCTATTACAACTTTCGGAACTGCGTCATGTCTTCGAAGCGGCTGTGCAGTTTCAGCAGCTGGAAAAGTTGGAAATTGGGGGGCTGCGCGGAAAATTGCTAACAGAGCGCATCAGAGAAGTAAATTTCCTGCTGTGAATCCATTCCAAATTTTGCTATTAATACTCTACTCAGATCTTCAACGAATTCAAGTTGCTCTTCGAACAATGGACCAATATAGATATTGACCTTGCAGCGCCAGTCGCCCACAAATGGAAATGCTTCAAACGTGAACAGCGCCTTTTCTTTCAGCGCATGCAGCAACTAGAGCAGAAGCTGGCCACAGTACTGCTGCAGGCCTTCGAACAGTGCTACAGCTGGATGCAGCTGCTCAAACTGACACAGATGTTTGGCTGCCTGCTGCAGCGGCGCACCGTTCAATCAGAGCTAATACACCTGCTGCCACACATGCTCAACATCTACAACGCAGAGCTGCAGCAGCTCGAGCAGAGTGTGGCTGACGTGCTTTGCAACTATCAGTTTCACGGACTCAAAGCGGTGCCCATGGCTGGCAATTTTCCTCCAATAGCTGGCGCCATCATGTGGCTCGAACAGCACTTGCATCGCTGCGATGACCTAGGTGCAAAAGATCTAGTCGACCTCATTCAGACACTGTAAGTAAATGTAGTTCCCCTATGCTATTGAAATTTCAATTTGAAATGAATAAATGTTTAAGAATGTGTATTTCAAACAAGGTCAGCAATTGTCAAGCTTGATTTAAAGCCTATATGAAATAGGATTGCAATTTTCTTTGGCTCACATTTGCAGCCTCTTGATTAAAGGTGCCGAAGTCCCCAATATTTCTCTTTGCATATTAATTAAGTACAAGATTAAGTGTTGGAGCAAGTTTAAGTTGAAGCTTTGACACTACGAAATGCAAACTTAAAACTTTCACAAAATATTTATATTTTAAAATTTACCTGAATTCAATTTGATATATAAGTAAGGGTTGTGCAGCAGCTATTTGTAACTAAGCATATACAATATTTTAAAACAAGTTAGCACATTATTCTGGTCGAGGCTGTTCGAGTAGGAGTTATCCTGACGCTCACGATCAGCTATTTTCTATATGTGTATATGTAAACATGTACTTCTTAGAGCTTCTATTCAAACTAACATCAACTTTGTCAATTGTAATCGTACAAATTTAATTCATATTTCAATAACTCAATTTTACCATCGTCTCTACATTTGATTGAAAACAATCAATTTATTTATAATACAATATTTCTTTTGCTAGGTTAATGCTGAAATCGGAGCTAGTAACATTACCTTTCAAATGGGATGCATTGGTTTCGCGTCGCAACATTCTCACTACTAAGATGTGTAATCTGCAACAAAAGATATGGCAGGGATGGCTTGAGGACATAGACAAGATAATTGCTGAGGGTCTCAGTGAGCACGTACTATTTCAATTGGCAGCAGGTCAGCAGCTGCAGCTGAACTTCGCCCGGGCCCTCTTTACGCTGCTCAAGGAAACCAAATATTTACTCGCCCTTCAGGCTTCTGGTAGCCTTTCAAGCAAACTATTTCCAATGCCCCAGGCGCTGCTCTCACTTTACGAGCAGCGCGATGCCTACTGGCAACGTCGCATTAGACTCATCAAGATTGATGAGTTTTACAATGGCATTCGGGCTGGCCAATGCGCCGCAGCTGAGCTGCAACTAATTGCCGCTGAACTAGCGGCAATTGATGAGCAAGTGGACACTGCCTGTGCGCAGCTAACCTGGCGCAATTATGGTAAGTGGATTAAGTTCATACAAACATCATTCAAGAGCTGCTCTCATAGACGAATCACTTATCGAGAGCATCTTTGAGAAATCACGCGATCTGCATGCACGCCTACACCAGTCGCATGGCAATCTGGACGCTATATTGGCCAGCATGCGTCGCTGGAGCTGCGAGCCACTGCATCAACGTAGTCTATATGGACGCAATCTGCTGGATCTGCGACATCAACAAGAGCGAGTGCGCCTGCGTCTGCTCCAATGCGATGAGACGAAGATACTGCTAAATCGCTTGCTGATTGCCAACTTTTGTTTGTTGTTTAACTACGAAAGACAACAGCTTCACCTCTATTCCCGGGACCTCAGCGTCCAGGAGGTGAGCCCTGCTTGTTGTGTCAACAACATTATTATTGTTACTATTGTATACTCTGCTGTTGACAGTTTGTGCACGAATTTCCGGATGAACAACGTCGACAGTTCAACAAATATTTAGCCACCGTTGATGAGTTGATTTGCCGTGAAGTAAAAGAGGCCATGAGGATCAGGTTTGACCTCGAAAGTTGTTTAAACGCAATCATTTTCTAGCAGCATACCAAAGTTTCACATTGCACTGGATTCTCTTTGTTTGCATTTATTTTATTTTTAGGTTTAGTTAATTCCCTTTATATACTACTTACTCACAGTATTGCTAGAAAAATATAGAATTAAGGTAGTACTATTACTACTTGAAGCAGAAATCTTATGTAATTATGTTAGAGAATATTGGTTTAAAAATCTTGTGAAAGATGCCCACTCAAAAACTTGTTAATAGACAACGATGAGTGAGTTATCAATAAATATCTCTGCTGCTTCTCTTAATTGCTCTGCAGCTTTATAGCTTAAACACATTTAAATAAATTAAACTTTTAGTTATTGAAACGAAACATAAGAAAAACTCTCTCAATTGTACACCTTGAACAATAGATCAGCTACTCATCATCAACTCATCATCAACTATAATTTTGATCAGACTTTTCAGGTAGCACCTGTTTTTAAAAGCAACGTGATAAATAAAACAACTCACTTAACTATTGTCACGCCCAGTCATGCAATCATTTAAGCCAACCACCCACAGAGCGAGCAACAAATATATTCATTACATGGTGGCATGCTGCCAGCGCCTTTCATGTCTCATCAGAACTAATCAAGTAAATGAACACGAATTTATAACTCACCCGCATTTGAGCACAGCCAACCGCAAGACTGGCAGACACCTTCACCAGCACCGACCGCAGCAAACACATATATAACAACGATTACACCAACAACAAGAAGAAGAACAACAACATTTTTGCTGCTGGCAGCGCATTCATGCGTCAATTGCATGTTTCACTTAACGGCACTTCGTGATTGCAAGCAAAGTCCTCAGCGGCGGCAGCGGCAGCAGGAACAGCGTCCTCAGCAAACGCAATCGAAATAAGCACAAAACAAACTCAGCACTAAATTTAATTTTCGCATTACTCATACGCCGTGTAATTCAGTTTAGAGTATTTGCACAAGGAAATGACAGGAACTGCAACAACAACAACTAGTGCAACTTCAACAGCGCCCCCAACTTCAAGTATGGCCTTGCCAAGCATGGCTAGGTTAGTGCTACAACAAATCACAACGCCACAAGCGACAGCGACAATAATACCAACAACAACAACAACAAAAACAACAGCAACTGCAACGATAACAACATCAGCCACAGCAATAGCAATCGGAACAACAGCAACAAACGATGCACCGCTTTTCGAAGTGAAATTGGAGCTGACGGAAACGGAAATACGTTTTTCGCCTGGCTTTGATGCAAGTGTGGAAAATAATTTTCAACAAATTGTCGAGCAGCTGTTGCTGGATATAAAACAGACATGCGACTGCATGCCAAGAATTGTGTCTGACAACTCGCTGTCTGACGACGACGACAACGACGACGCTGACGCTGAGAACGCGGGTGAGTTCATGCAGCAAGCCGTGCCGCACAGTTTACTATGCACCAGCAGTCGCATTGCAGAAGGTGCCGACTTACACGCCATGCCAGGCGTGTCGCATTCTTTGCATTTGCTTATGCCACCAACTACATTCGCAGTTGCAGCCGATGACTTGGAAATGCTTTGCGCCAGCATACGCGACGCCTTGAGTCAAACGGTGCAAGCGGCGTTGAATTATGCTGCCAAATTCCACGCCTATGCGTTCCTTTGGACACAGCAGAGCGGCGATGTACTGGCCTCCTGCATGCAGACGGCCCGCGAACAGACGACCCACATCAGCGGCAGTGGCTATGCTATCATGGAGACTTTTAAAAAGGAGGTAAGACAGCAACAACAACAAAAAAAAAAAAAACAACAAAAAATAGAATACGAAAAAAAATCAAATGTGGGGGCCCAAAGCACAAGGCAGCAGCTTGCCAAGCTTGCCACACTGATGGGCCCACGCACACAGACAGCCTAGCTGTCGAGTCACCGAACAGCTGGAGGGCTGGCAGACAGATGGAGGCACAAGTGACCGAGTGGCTCGCCGGGTCACTCAATTGGCAACCACACAATTTACGTTGTGTAACCCCTGAGACCAATAACGCTTGATAAATGTTGACCATTTAGGGTCAAATGTGTGGCCGAATCGGCCATCGAGCCATCTTGCTGGCCTTGCCCAAATCTGGGCAGAGCCAAAAATGCTTAACCACATGGCGCCTGTGACTTATGCCAAATAGCAGAACGATTCACTACTGTGAATACAGCAGGCAAATCGCTTGCGTATGCGTAATATTTTCTTTAAACAATTATCAAACGCCCCAAAAAGTATGCAATAAATAACATAAAGACGCCGTAGCAAACACAACACACGAGCTCAAACAAAAAAGGCAGAACAGAACAACAAATCATGGTCGAAATGCACATGTACATACAGCGTGAGGCTGTAAATTGAGTGCCACAATAAAATGCCAGAAATTTACCAAAATATATTTTTTTTCTTTCACAACGAATCTTCATTATCCTTTGTTTTCAAAAACAAAACAAACAAAAAATATTCATAAATGATTTCCAATTTTCATAAATGATAAATAATATTTTCAATACATTGTGCATTATTTTTTTACTGTAAATTTAAAAAACATTTTCCTATTTAATTTGAGTTTCACAGCCAGATCGTTGTCCCAAAGGATTTTTATAAATAATTCACAAGCTTTCATAAACAATACATGATATATTCATTTTTACATTTTGTATTTTTTTTAACATTTTAATATTTAATGTGAATTTCTCAACCAGATCGTTGAAATATGAAAATTAAGTTTTACAAAAAAGTAATTCGCATATATTCAATGAATATAATTATACAAAAAAAGCACGAGTGGATGACGTGTTTTTTTTTTAATAATTATATTCATTTAATATATACGAATGCCATTAAACTTAAAAAAAATAGTTATAGAATTGGAGAAAAGTATCTTTAATAAGTTTGCTTGTTATAATCAGAAATGTAAACTTTCTGATAATAACAAGCCAAATTTTTATAAATAATTATTATAATATTTGTCGTTTGTTTATTTAAAAAAGGCATTTCAATATACATATATATATATATATATATATATATATGTATACATCTTACAGCTAATAATGATTTAATAGTTCTACTCATATATGTTTAAGAGGAGGCGCAGAGATATAATTTCAAGATATATATTGTATTATACTTATATATAGCATATAAAATACATTATATTCAATTAGAGCTTTCGTAGCTCTCTCTTTCTCTCTCTCGCTTTCTCACTGAATGTAAATTTGAATAAAAATACAGTTCACAGACGTTGGCCGTTTGCATAAGGTAGACATTCGAAGTATATTACCCTAACAAGCTAAGGGCAGTTGAAATCACTGACCGGCATTTTATTTATGAGCGGCAATTGCGAGTCGCCTCGGGCGCAGCTGGTGCGCTTAATAAACGCTATGCCTGGACGTAGTCTGAATATACGAGTAAATGGCACACGAATTGGGCTTTTGGCCACGCACACACATATGCGCTAAATTAGCTTGAATAAATTTCGGTTTAGTCCAGGCAAATGAAGTTGTCAACGCCCCAAGCATCTTTGCTGAATCTCATCTGCAGATCGAGCGATACAACGAGCTGCACGATGCGATTGACCAATGCGATAGTGGGCACTGCCTGAACGGCTGGCTGGCCCTGGATCTGAAGCCGCTCAAACATGGCCTGCTCAATCTGGCCTGCAAGTGGTCGCACCTGCACAAGCAATGGCTGCTGCGCTATGTACAGAAGACGCTTCAGGTGAGCTTAGTGAAATGACGCCCCAAAAAGTATGCTATCAAAAAGTTAATTTGTTTGAACAGGAGCTAAACGGTTTCATTGCGCTCAGTCACGAGACACTGCAGCTGCACATCGGCCGGCAGGACTTTAAAGCGCTGCTGCGCGTGCTGTCTGTCATGGCGGAGATACGACAGCGGGAGCCGTATGCAGACAATGTCTTTAAGCCGCTTAAGGACATCGTTGCGCTTTTAAAGACCTACAATGTGGAGTTCGAGGCGCAGCTGGTGCGCAACATTGAGCAGCTACCGCTGCAGTGGCAGCAGCTGAAGCAACAAGCTCTGGCCAAACACGAGGCTCTCCAGGACACGCGCTACTATCAACAGCAGCGCGTAACGGCGCTCATTGGGTTGCATACGTGCCACGTGCAGCATTATGCGAAACAGTTCCAGCGCATGCCGGTAAGCGCAGCCCCCAATTCAGCATCGTGATTGGTTTGCCCAGTATTAGCGCTGCCTTACACACTCCTCACTCTCCTAGTTCTTTTGTGTGCCCTGTCCACAAATTTACGATGCCTGCGACCAGGTGTACGTGCGTCTTCATCGCTTTGGCAGCCAACAGCGGCGCTACGCGCGCTGGGCTCGGCTGCTGGCGATACCCGAGCCCGACACAACCACACTCCAGCAGTGCAGGACGGAGCTTAGACGTGTAAAGGTAAGCTGGATGCCGACCATGTTTGGCCCATTCAATGTGTGTGACAGATTTTGTGCCGCCCGCAGCAATTGTGGGACTTTGTGCGCGTCATCGAATCCTGCATTGTTGACTGGCATGCAACACCTTGGCTGCACATCGATACGGACGACATGGAGCATGAGTGCAAGAAGTTCACGCGCGATTTGCGCACACTTGATAAGTGCATCAGAGACTGGGCCCCCTATGTTTATATTGTGGGCGTTTTGCGCGAACTGGTTGCCTCGCTGCGAGCAGTGACCGAGCTCCAAAATCCAGCAATTACCGAACGCCATTGGCTAGAGTTGATGCAGTTGTCAAAGGTAAGCGGAGCGAGAAATCACAGCTAGTATTGCTTAAAGTCAATATGAGCAGCGCCACCAACAGCTGCACCGACACCGTGCCCGATGCCCGTTTCCTCACCCGCATCCCCAACCTCGTCATCATCATTGCAATTCCAACTGATTAATCCACAAAGCACCATTTTACATTCTGTCCTGCCCATTGTATCCTGCTATAGTTTCCCGTGTGAGTATTTGGCAATCACATTACCTGCAAGAGATGTTTGAACGTGGATTACAGTTGCCAAAATACACCAAACCGCCCCTTGCACGCAATCGCTGTTTGAGAAACTGTTAAATTATCGTTGCTGCTTCACTTTAACCAACTATTATTACATAAGTATTTTGTGAAAGTTCACACTATTGAAAATAAATTAAAATTACTAATAAATATCTATCAAAAAATTGAACTCCTCATTTTCATAATATTATAAAATTCATATTTTTATAATTTCATTTAAAGCTATCTTTTTTGCCTGATTGACTTTAACCTTGCCCATTCATACATTCCAAACGTTATCAAAATATTTATGTAACTATTTGTTGTTGTGGCATTTTTTTATGCGAACCAAATAAATAATATATAAATTCAATATTTTTGTGAAAAACGAAAATATTTGAATTCAACTAAATTACGTTTAATTAGCTATGAACGATTTTTTTGGCAGCAGATGTGACACATTAAATAACTAAAAAAAAAATAAAGAAAAGCAAACAATGAATATAAATAAATAGAAATATATGATAACTAATTTTATTATTCTTTACAATAAATAATTGTTGTTGCAAAATTTATAATTAACACGTGAAACTAAATGCATTAAAAGTGCATTAATCTAACGAGACATATTCTTTTACCTTACACTATATTTATTAGTATAAATATGCATAATATAAGCTGACATTTAACTAACTTGATTTCTATTACAGCTGAATGGACAATATGAAATGGATGAATTAGTAAGTGAAAATCTATAAATTCTAAGAATATTGTATATAACAGTGTCAAAATAGTTTCTCCGCATGGCATAGAGCTTTATTATGCCATAATAATAAGCTCGTGTAACTTGTTGAACTAACAAATCCTGGGTAATATGCGCTCATTAATGCCATGTGAGCAGCTCCGTGCGTTCGTTGCCAACGTTGCTAATACACCGACTCCTGAGCTCCATAAGGTTTTAGTAAGCTGCTTGACAAGCAAGACGTATACATTAATTTAATAATTTGACATGGAGAGACGCTCAAGCAGTTCGGTTGAGAAGTTATAATTATGTACAGCCTGATACCATGAAAATGGGCATATTCTAAGAAAAGCTATTATATTCGTCTAACTGACACACTACGCGGTCTGTTCAAAAAGTATCGCAAATTTTTCGAAAATGTACTTATTAGTTCATCAATTTCAATTGTGTTCCCTTCAATGTAATCCCTATTAGATATTATTATACACTTGTGCCTTCCAATCCACGAAGCACTTCAAAAAGTCGATTTTTGTGTTCTTGTACAGCTCCTCCTTCCATGCCATATTTATCTCATCAATCATAGCGTAGCGTCGTCCTGCCATAGGCTTCTTCAATTTCGGGAATTCGAGAATTCACGGCATACGTAATGTACATATATACATACTAGTATATATCCTTCCAAATTACTGCCAGTCATAATAGATAGATAGACCTATTGGGCTAATATGTCATATTTAGATAGGGCCTTAAAATCAGAACGCAAATGCATAAGACTTGAGCAGTTGAGGGCATCAACACGTCGAGCATTAGTCTATTGGGGCACTCTGACTTATTAGCAGTAGAAATTATTAACAGCAGCAGCTAGATGAAACAGGCAGCTCCAATTAGTTTGAAAGTCAATATCCTACACATTTACGGCCAGCGGCATAATTGCTCAAAATGAATAACCAGACCAGAGTACGAGCCATGGTACATATGATAATTGACATGCCGCCTAATTGTATCCATGGCAGCTCAAGCATACGGAGACAGATGTGAAAAGCATAACTGTTAATGCAATCCCTACAGCTTTCATACAAGTGCAATGCATCAACAACTCTGGCGCAACTGCTGAGCCTTCAACTGCAACAGCATGAGGAGGACATTAAGAACACTGTGGATCGTGCTATCAAAGAGATGACTGTTACCAAGGTGTTGGACGATATAAAAGCCACATGGACGCATTTGGAATTCGAATTAGA